>CALSBZ010006292.1:0-10369 GCA_943591055.1 Gobionotothen gibberifrons
TTTACTTCTGTCTCCCGGGTCGTGCAATTGGGTCCTACAGCCTGAGTAGAGTAGAGTGTCTGAGTTCGTAACAGAACGAACTGACCATTATGGACCCAGCCGACCCAAGAACGCTTCACGCAGCGCTGTCAGCACAGGGCGTGAAGATATTTCATCACGAGGAACAGCTGGGCCTAGTCAACCAGGAAATGCAAGAACTAAGAGGACGCCAGGCCGGGATTCAGGAAGCCTTATCCACACAGATGCAACAACTGGCTGCCCAAATGAAAAATTTTTCACTCCCCAACAGACTGCTCCTCCGGTGACGTCATCCACAGCTGAGAGGTTGCCTGTCAATACTCCAGCTGATTTCCCAACTCAGGCTGTTTCTTCCCCTTTACGGCTGGCTCTTCCGGAGAGATTTTCCGGAGATTCTTCGAATTGCAGAGCCTTTTTGGTACAGTGCGATCTGCATTTTCAACACAACCCAGGAGCCTTTTCATCTGACCATGGTAAAGTGGCGTTTATTGTGTCTCATTTAACGGGAAGAGCTGCAGCCTGGGCTACTGCAGAATGGTCAAGAGAAACTGAACTATGTTACTCATTGGCCGATTTCATAGAGACTATGAGTCGTATTTTTTACCACTCATCGCCTGCTACAGAGGCCAGCAGAAGACTTTTTCATATACGCCAGCTCAACCGCCAGGTGGTTGATTACGCCATCGAGTTTCGCACAGCAGCAGCGGACAGCGGATGGAATGTTCCGGCTCTTCGTGACGCCTTCATGACGGGACTTTCCGAACCGATAAAAGACTAGCTGGCTCCACTGGAGACACCCCGGGATCTGGAATCTCTCATCGCCGTGGCCATCCGGATCGATAACCGTCTTCGGGAAAGAGAGAGGGAGCGTCGACGCAACCGAGACGTTATTCCCAGCTCCCAGAATGCATCTCGGTGGGTCGCGCCGCCAGCTGAGGATGTCCAGCCCATGTTACCGGACCGTCAGAGGACTACACTTCCGAATGACTCCGGGGAACCCATGCAGCTGGGAAGAACCAGGCTTTCTCTGAAGGAGAGGCAGCGTCGTCTACGGGAGGGTTGTTGTTTCTACTGCGGCCAGCCGGATCATCAACTCGCTTCATGCCCGGGAAAAGATCGTGCTCACCAGTCAAAAGGAGGGCGCTGGTGAGCAAGTTTCCCGCAGACTTTCCTCCTCGACCTGTTACGCAGGTAAACATTTGTATTAACAATCAAACCATTGACCAGGGTGTGTTAATAGACTCAGGGGCTGACGAAAGTCTTATGGACTGGGGCGTAGTAAATCAGCTAGAAATAAAGACTGTACTGCTATCTCATCCTATTAATGCCAGTGCCTTAGACGGCCGCTTGTTGTTCAGTTACCCATTGCACTGAGCCCATTCAGATTACTATGAATAAGGACCATACCGAGAGCACGCAATTCCATATTTTTGAGTCGGCTCAGCACCCGATTATTTTGGAGTTTCCATGGCTAAAGATCCACAATCCTCACATTGACTGGCGTTCAGGGAAAATTAAGGAATGGGGAGAGGATTGTATGGGCAGGTGTAAACTTTCACAACCTGTTAATGCACCAACAGACTCTAGTAAAATCATTATAGATCACCCCGACTATCCTGATCTACAGAAGGTACCTCCCTGTTACCATGATTTAAAGGAAGCCTTTAACAAATCCAAAGCCATGTCGCTACCTCCTCTCAGAGATTTTGACTGTCCCATTGATCTCTTACCGGGAGCCCCCCCTATTCCCAAGGGGAAACTTTATCCGATTTCGAGACCTGAGAGAGCAGCAATGGACGAATACATTTCCTCTTCACTCAAATCAGGAATTATCCGTCCTTCATCTTCTCCAGCTGGAGCGGGATTTTTCTTTGTGGGAAAGAAAGACGGGTCTCTGAGACCTTGCATAGACTACAGTCCACTAAATGACATTACGGTGAATAACCGCTATCCTCTGCCACTCATGACATCTGCCTTTTGAACTGCTTCAAACTGCCAAAATATTCACCAAGTTAGATTTAAGAAATGCATATCACTTGGTGAGAATAAGAAAAGGGGATGAGTGGAAGACAGGATTCAACACTCAGAGTGGTCACTATGAGTACCTAGTAATGCCTTTTGGACTATGCAATGCACCGGCTGTGTTTCAAGCTTTTGTGAATGAGGTTTTACGGGAATTTTTGAATATTTCAGTGTTTGTGTATCTGGATGATATTCTGATTTTCTCCCCAGACACTAAGTCTCATGTTAACCATGTCCGTCAGGTTTTGCAGAAACTGCTGGGGAATCAGCTATATGTCAAGGCAGAGAAGTGTGAGTTCCACACAAAAGAGGTGTCCTTCTTAGGATACATAATCTCACCTAATCATATGCAAATGGATCCTGCTAAAATCAGTGCAGTATCCCAGTGGCCGACACCAGACTCCAGGAAGAAGGTCCAACAGTTTCTAGGGTTTGCTAACTTCTATAGGAAGTTTATTAGGAATTTCAGTTCTGTTGCTGCCCCTCTACATGTTCTGACTTCTCCTAAGGTTCCCTTCAAGTGGACTCCCCAGGCGGACTTCGCTTTCCAACGCCTCAGAGAGATTCACATCAGCCCCCATACTCACCATTCCAGATCCCCAGCGCCAGTTTATGGTCGAGGTTGATGCTTCCAATGAGGGAATTGGAGGAGTACTATCGCAACGTTCTGCAGAAGACAACAAAATGCATCCATGTGCTTACCTGTCGCGGAAGCTGACAACGGCAGAGCGGAATTATGACGTGGGAAACAAGGAACTGTTAGCTGTAAAAGCTGCCCTCGAGGAATGGAGACACTGGCTAGAGGGTGCAGAGCAGCCGTTTTTAGTCTGGACAGATCACAAGAATCTGGAATATATATAAGAAAGGCTAAGCGTCTCAACTCCCGTCAGGCCAGGTGGACACTATTCTTTAGTAGGTTCAATTTCACCCTCTCTTTTCGTCCCGGGTCTCAGAATCAAAAACCCGATGCTTTGTCTTGTCTTTATGATCCAGAACCACTTGCGGTAGAGCCCAAGACCATCCTTCCACTTAACCGTGTGATCGGAGCTTTTTCCTGGCAAGTGGAGTCGGACGTAAAAAGGGCGAATGTCATGAATCCAGCACCTAGCGAGTGTCCCAACAATCTGCTGTTTGTTCCTGAGGCTCTTCACTCCAAGGTCATCCACTGGGCTCACTCATCTGTGCTTTCGTGCCATCCGGGGGTAACAAGGACAATGTTCAGGATACAACAACGTTTCTGGTGGCCAGCCATGAAGAAAGATGTGGCGGAGTACGTAGCGGCTTGTCCGGTGTGTGCGTGTAATAACGCCTCATCACAAGTCAAGATGGGCTTGCTCCAGCCCCTGCCGATTCCCCAACGTCCTTGGTCACACATTTCAATGGATTTTGTGACAGGATTTCCTTCATCCAGAGGCAAGACTACGGTCCTAACAGTGGTGGATCGATTTTCAAAGATGGCTCACTTCATCCCATTGACCAAGCTTCCCTCTGCCAAAGTCACCGCAGAGGTCATGATGAATCACATATTCAGGATCCATGGATTCCCTGATGACATTGTTTCCGACAGGGGTCCACAATTCATTTCCGTTTTCTGGAAGGAGTTTTGTCGACTCATAGGTGCCACCGTCAGCTTGTCATCAGGATATCATCCTCAGTCAAATGGACAGTCTGAACCAAGAACTAGAGACTACGCTACGTTGTCTCGTCTCCCGGAACCAGACTACCTGGAGTGACCACCTCACATGGGTCGAGTTTGCCCACAATACTCTTCCTACGGCAGCCACAGGTCTCTCTCCATTCCATTGTGTCAATGGTTTCCAGCCTCCACTTTTCCCTAACAATGAGGAAAAGGTGAGGGTTCCATCGGCTCATGCCATGATCAGACGTTGTCGACGAGTTTGGGCTGGTGCTCGCCAGGCTCTTCTCCGAAGTTCAGCTCGGATGAAGGCTGTTGCAGACGTCCATCGCAGGGTCGCTCCCTCCTACAGACCAGGCCAAAAGGTTTGGCTTTCCACTAAGGACTTACCACTCCATGTTGCCTCAAAGAAACTGGCTCCGAGATTTGTGGGTCCTTTCCCGGTGTCCAGAGTCATCAACCCGGTGTCTGTACGCTTGCAACTCCCCAGAACTATGAGTACATCCGACGTTTCACGTCAGTAAAATCAAGCCGGTGTGTGAGAGCACACTTGTTCCCGCCTCCAAGCCCCCTCCACCGCCCGAGTTCTTTGAAGGGGGTGAGGTTTACAAGGTCCGTAAGCTACTGGAGGTCCGTAATAGGGGGAGGGGGAAGCAATTCCTGGTAGACTGGAAGGGTTACGGTCCTGGGCTAGAAGCTGGGTAGCTGCGTCATTTATCGTAGACAAGACGCTTATCCACGATTTTTACAATCAGCCTGGGCCATCAGGAGTTGGCCCTAGAGGGGGGGTACTGTTGTGCACCGACAGAAATGCTAGAGAGATTCATGTTATTTATGTTTGCTTTCTCTCATTCCAGGCTTCCTGATTATTTTCACCTGTGTCTCCTGTGCTCATCAATGTCAGCCCCGCCCCTGATTGGTCCAACCTGTGTCTAGTTACCCTGTGCTTATATTCCCCTGTCTCCCAAGTGTTCTTTGTCAGTTCGTTTTTGTCTTGCAATGGTCAGGTCGAAGTTATTATACTCTTGAGATTACTCATTCCGCACTACGTGAGCGCTCTCAGTTTGGTTCACTATTTTTGTCATCTCGAATAGAGATTGATTGTAACCTTTTTGTTATTCACTGCAATTTTTGGAAAAATAAAGTATCTTTTAAAATACTTTACTTCTGTCTCCCGGGTCGTGCAATTGGGTCCTACAGCCTGAGTAGAGTAGAGTGTCTGAGTTCGTAACAGAACGAACTGACCATTATGGACCCAGCCGACCCAAGAACGCTTCACGCAGCGCTGTCAGCACAGGGCGTGAAGATATTTCATCACGAGGAACAGCTGGGCCTAGTCAACCAGGAAATGCAAGAACTAAGAGGACGCCAGGCCGGGATTCAGGAAGCCTTATCCACACAGATGCAACAACTGGCTGCCCAAATGAAAAATTTTTCACTCCCCAACAGACTGCTCCTCCGGTGACGTCATCCACAGCTGAGAGGTTGCCTGTCAATACTCCAGCTGATTTCCCAACTCAGGCTGTTTCTTCCCCTTTACGGCTGGCTCTTCCGGAGAGATTTTCCGGAGATTCTTCGAATTGCAGAGCCTTTTTGGTACAGTGCGATCTGCATTTTCAACACAACCCAGGAGCCTTTTCATCTGACCATGGTAAAGTGGCGTTTATTGTGTCTCATTTAACGGGAAGAGCTGCAGCCTGGGCTACTGCAGAATGGTCAAGAGAAACTGAACTATGTTACTCATTGGCCGATTTCATAGAGACTATGAGTCGTATTTTTTACCACTCATCGCCTGCTACAGAGGCCAGCAGAAGACTTTTTCATATACGCCAGCTCAACCGCCAGGTGGTTGATTACGCCATCGAGTTTCGCACAGCAGCAGCGGACAGCGGATGGAATGTTCCGGCTCTTCGTGACGCCTTCATGACGGGACTTTCCGAACCGATAAAAGACTAGCTGGCTCCACTGGAGACACCCCGGGATCTGGAATCTCTCATCGCCGTGGCCATCCGGATCGATAACCGTCTTCGGGAAAGAGAGAGGGAGCGTCGACGCAACCGAGACGTTATTCCCAGCTCCCAGAATGCATCTCGGTGGGTCGCGCCGCCAGCTGAGGATGTCCAGCCCATGTTACCGGACCGTCAGAGGACTACACTTCCGAATGACTCCGGGGAACCCATGCAGCTGGGAAGAACCAGGCTTTCTCTGAAGGAGAGGCAGCGTCGTCTACGGGAGGGTTGTTGTTTCTACTGCGGCCAGCCGGATCATCAACTCGCTTCATGCCCGGGAAAAGATCGTGCTCACCAGTCAAAAGGAGGGCGCTGGTGAGCAAGTTTCCCGCAGACTTTCCTCCTCGACCTGTTACGCAGGTAAACATTTGTATTAACAATCAAACCATTGACCAGGGTGTGTTAATAGACTCAGGGGCTGACGAAAGTCTTATGGACTGGGGCGTAGTAAATCAGCTAGAAATAAAGACTGTACTGCTATCTCATCCTATTAATGCCAGTGCCTTAGACGGCCGCTTGTTGTTCAGTTACCCATTGCACTGAGCCCATTCAGATTACTATGAATAAGGACCATACCGAGAGCACGCAATTCCATATTTTTGAGTCGGCTCAGCACCCGATTATTTTGGAGTTTCCATGGCTAAAGATCCACAATCCTCACATTGACTGGCGTTCAGGGAAAATTAAGGAATGGGGAGAGGATTGTATGGGCAGGTGTAAACTTTCACAACCTGTTAATGCACCAACAGACTCTAGTAAAATCATTATAGATCACCCCGACTATCCTGATCTACAGAAGGTACCTCCCTGTTACCATGATTTAAAGGAAGCCTTTAACAAATCCAAAGCCATGTCGCTACCTCCTCTCAGAGATTTTGACTGTCCCATTGATCTCTTACCGGGAGCCCCCCCTATTCCCAAGGGGAAACTTTATCCGATTTCGAGACCTGAGAGAGCAGCAATGGACGAATACATTTCCTCTTCACTCAAATCAGGAATTATCCGTCCTTCATCTTCTCCAGCTGGAGCGGGATTTTTCTTTGTGGGAAAGAAAGACGGGTCTCTGAGACCTTGCATAGACTACAGTCCACTAAATGACATTACGGTGAATAACCGCTATCCTCTGCCACTCATGACATCTGCCTTTTGAACTGCTTCAAACTGCCAAAATATTCACCAAGTTAGATTTAAGAAATGCATATCACTTGGTGAGAATAAGAAAAGGGGATGAGTGGAAGACAGGATTCAACACTCAGAGTGGTCACTATGAGTACCTAGTAATGCCTTTTGGACTATGCAATGCACCGGCTGTGTTTCAAGCTTTTGTGAATGAGGTTTTACGGGAATTTTTGAATATTTCAGTGTTTGTGTATCTGGATGATATTCTGATTTTCTCCCCAGACACTAAGTCTCATGTTAACCATGTCCGTCAGGTTTTGCAGAAACTGCTGGGGAATCAGCTATATGTCAAGGCAGAGAAGTGTGAGTTCCACACAAAAGAGGTGTCCTTCTTAGGATACATAATCTCACCTAATCATATGCAAATGGATCCTGCTAAAATCAGTGCAGTATCCCAGTGGCCGACACCAGACTCCAGGAAGAAGGTCCAACAGTTTCTAGGGTTTGCTAACTTCTATAGGAAGTTTATTAGGAATTTCAGTTCTGTTGCTGCCCCTCTACATGTTCTGACTTCTCCTAAGGTTCCCTTCAAGTGGACTCCCCAGGCGGACTTCGCTTTCCAACGCCTCAGAGAGATTCACATCAGCCCCCATACTCACCATTCCAGATCCCCAGCGCCAGTTTATGGTCGAGGTTGATGCTTCCAATGAGGGAATTGGAGGAGTACTATCGCAACGTTCTGCAGAAGACAACAAAATGCATCCATGTGCTTACCTGTCGCGGAAGCTGACAACGGCAGAGCGGAATTATGACGTGGGAAACAAGGAACTGTTAGCTGTAAAAGCTGCCCTCGAGGAATGGAGACACTGGCTAGAGGGTGCAGAGCAGCCGTTTTTAGTCTGGACAGATCACAAGAATCTGGAATATATATAAGAAAGGCTAAGCGTCTCAACTCCCGTCAGGCCAGGTGGACACTATTCTTTAGTAGGTTCAATTTCACCCTCTCTTTTCGTCCCGGGTCTCAGAATCAAAAACCCGATGCTTTGTCTTGTCTTTATGATCCAGAACCACTTGCGGTAGAGCCCAAGACCATCCTTCCACTTAACCGTGTGATCGGAGCTTTTTCCTGGCAAGTGGAGTCGGACGTAAAAAGGGCGAATGTCATGAATCCAGCACCTAGCGAGTGTCCCAACAATCTGCTGTTTGTTCCTGAGGCTCTTCACTCCAAGGTCATCCACTGGGCTCACTCATCTGTGCTTTCGTGCCATCCGGGGGTAACAAGGACAATGTTCAGGATACAACAACGTTTCTGGTGGCCAGCCATGAAGAAAGATGTGGCGGAGTACGTAGCGGCTTGTCCGGTGTGTGCGTGTAATAACGCCTCATCACAAGTCAAGATGGGCTTGCTCCAGCCCCTGCCGATTCCCCAACGTCCTTGGTCACACATTTCAATGGATTTTGTGACAGGATTTCCTTCATCCAGAGGCAAGACTACGGTCCTAACAGTGGTGGATCGATTTTCAAAGATGGCTCACTTCATCCCATTGACCAAGCTTCCCTCTGCCAAAGTCACCGCAGAGGTCATGATGAATCACATATTCAGGATCCATGGATTCCCTGATGACATTGTTTCCGACAGGGGTCCACAATTCATTTCCGTTTTCTGGAAGGAGTTTTGTCGACTCATAGGTGCCACCGTCAGCTTGTCATCAGGATATCATCCTCAGTCAAATGGACAGTCTGAACCAAGAACTAGAGACTACGCTACGTTGTCTCGTCTCCCGGAACCAGACTACCTGGAGTGACCACCTCACATGGGTCGAGTTTGCCCACAATACTCTTCCTACGGCAGCCACAGGTCTCTCTCCATTCCATTGTGTCAATGGTTTCCAGCCTCCACTTTTCCCTAACAATGAGGAAAAGGTGAGGGTTCCATCGGCTCATGCCATGATCAGACGTTGTCGACGAGTTTGGGCTGGTGCTCGCCAGGCTCTTCTCCGAAGTTCAGCTCGGATGAAGGCTGTTGCAGACGTCCATCGCAGGGTCGCTCCCTCCTACAGACCAGGCCAAAAGGTTTGGCTTTCCACTAAGGACTTACCACTCCATGTTGCCTCAAAGAAACTGGCTCCGAGATTTGTGGGTCCTTTCCCGGTGTCCAGAGTCATCAACCCGGTGTCTGTACGCTTGCAACTCCCCAGAACTATGAGTACATCCGACGTTTCACGTCAGTAAAATCAAGCCGGTGTGTGAGAGCACACTTGTTCCCGCCTCCAAGCCCCCTCCACCGCCCGAGTTCTTTGAAGGGGGTGAGGTTTACAAGGTCCGTAAGCTACTGGAGGTCCGTAATAGGGGGAGGGGGAAGCAATTCCTGGTAGACTGGAAGGGTTACGGTCCTGAGGCTAGAAGCTGGGTAGCTGCGTCATTTATCGTAGACAAGACGCTTATCCACGATTTTTACAATCAGCCTGGGCCATCAGGAGTTGGCCCTAGAGGGGGGGTACTGTTGTGCACCGACAGAAATGCTAGAGAGATTCATGTTATTTATGTTTGCTTTCTCTCATTCCAGGCTTCCTGATTATTTTCACCTGTGTCTCCTATGCTCATCAATGTCAGCCCCGCCCCTGATTGGTCCCACCTGTGTCTAGTTACCCTGTGCTTATATTCCCCTGTCTCCCAAGTGTTCTTTGTCAGTTCGTTTTTGTCTTGCTATGGTCAGGTCGAAGTTATTGTACTCTTGAGATTACTCATTCCTCACTACGTGAGCGCTCTCAGTTTGGTTCACTATTTTTGTCATCTCGAATAGAGATTGATTGTAACCTTTTTGTTATTCACTGCAATTTTTGGAAAAATAAAGTATCTTTTAAAATACTTTACTTCTGTCTCCCGGGTCGTGCAATTGGGTCCTACAGCTTGAGTGTCTGAGTTCGTAACACTGTGTGTAGTTCTGACGGAACAGATGTCAGAATCAACTTCCGGCCCATATCCTAACTGCCCTTTCTGTCTAAAATACTAGAACGTGTAGTCTCCATCCAACTCAAGACACACCTCAACTCCAACGACCTGTTCGAACCATTTCAATCCGGCTTCCGCTCACAACACAGCATAGAAACAGCCCTTCTCAAAATCACCAACGATCTCCTTCTCGCCTCTGGACACCTCAGCATCCTCATCCTCCTCGACCTAAATGCAGCTTTCGACACCATCAACCACACCATTCCCCTCTCCCGTCTTGAAACCTCCCTCAATATCACTGGCACTGCACTATGGCTAAAGTCATACCTCACAAATCGACAGCAATTCATCAATATCAACAACTGATATGAGCCTTCTCCGCCCCCAAACACATCCGTGACTGCCCCAATCTCACCATGTTCAAATCACAACTTAAAATAAACTCTTCAGAACTGCCTTTAATCTGTAATTAAAGGAGCAGTAGGTAAGTTTGAGAAACTGCCTCGGCTGCACAAAAATTCCAAAGTACACAACCGAAAAGAATCCGCCCCTTCCTTCAGACTTCATACAGAGCACCTCCTCCAACACACATGAACGCGCACAAGATCATGAT
>CALSBZ010006350.1:0-10899 GCA_943591055.1 Gobionotothen gibberifrons
ACACACACACACACACACACACACACACACACACACACACACACACAGTCAGACACACAGAGAGGCAAAGAAAGAGAGCAAAGCTAAACACATCCAAGTGGGGTAGTAAAAGCTAATGAAGGCTCAGCGGCAGCGCTAGGCTGGCACAGGCAGCCATTTCATGTGGTGAAGAGGAGAGGAGGGAGAGGAGGAGGACTGGGGCAGGCTGGGGAGCAATAAGGCAGAGCCTGAGTCGAAAGCAAGTTAGGCAAACCAGAGGATAAACTATAATTGACACCATGCATTTGCGTGGTATTTCAATATCGTTTGTCACAGGGTCTGCCAAATAATTGTCTATGCAATGGGAAAGGCAAACAATGACATTAACACATTTGGGGAGCACAGACAATAAAACCAGCACTTCAGTGAGGGTAGCTTATTAGAGTATGGGTTCTTAGCTAACAGGTCCTCTTTATAAAGTAAATTACAACACATTTGATACACAACACCAAACTGATAGTGAGGCTTAAGTGGACATTTGCAAGATTTCTATTTTCAATCTTTTATTTTTAATGAGGGTGGCTTTGAGGATAATCCAATGTTTTCTGTGGTGTTTTTTAACCGCACTTCAGAACTCACAGTGTGGCCAGCGCTGTGGTTTATTTCTGTCGTTTTTGTTCATAAAGTTTGACTTTTTAAAGGCTTTTTTTAATGCCAGTTTAACTCTTTTGTTCATACTGAATACTGATCTTCCAATGTCTCAAAAATAAAGGCTGTGGCTGCTTTCTTAAGAAACAGCTAATTATTTATAAAGAGTAAAGCAGTTTTGCTTGAAAACATGCAGCTGAAATGTTTTTGTCATCAATGTACGTTATATTCAGGCTAAATTAGTCAGGGGTTCACAACCTTTTTGGAGAAGACCTTAAGATTTAATTCCTCAACATGAATATATTTTTCCTGTGTGAGGGCTCATTTTGCAAAACTGGCAGATTTTCTTCTCTCTTAATATAACAAAATAAGACTTTTGGGCCCCAAACATCAGACAAAACTTACTTGATAAGATGATTTTTTTTGCAGTGCATTGCTGTGGTTTCAGAGAAGGCTATAAAACTCTGGGTATATGTGTAGTTTTTCTTTGAGAACTTTGGGGTCCACATGTCTTCACTGGTGAGTCCAATAAAAAGAAAAAAGAAACACTGGTGGGTTTTGAGGATTAATTTCAAAAGCACACTGACACATTTCTGCGCTATTCATGGTTTGTGGTTTCAATTGGTGTTCCCTTAAAGAGGTTGTATGCAGGCCTGAACAATCTCAATCTTTATGGTATATACATTAAAAAAACAGATTGATTCCAAGAATAGGCGTATTTGCTTATTTCACAGTCATGAATAAAAAGTAGTTTGAGATACATTTTATTTTGTCACTTAAGTTTCAATAGAAGTGTTTTAATGCAGCTTCAAGCTGAAAACCTTACTTTCGTGTTTTTTGGAGTGAAGTAACCTTTTTTACGCTCTCTGGTATGAAATGGAAAACTGATGAAGACCAAGAGGGAAATTGTGACTGACAGAATGGCCCTGTGGACTAGTTACTGACCAAATGGAGAAACAGAGAAACCATGGGCTGCAATCCGTGACTGAACATGTGTGTGGGTGTCAAGCAATAACACTAATGGCATTCAATATTGTAGCCCACCAGACCTTAATGTCCTCAAACTGCCCTAGAAGTGATGTCCACTGGATGTGTCTAATTATTTCCCAAACACGTCAGATCACATCACTCTAAATGTCAATTTTGATGTAGCCAAATTTGTAATTGAGGGATAATGGTGGTCTAATGGATAGTGAGGTGGGCTGAAGATCGGAAGGTTGTGTGTTCAAATCCCGCCAGGAACACCACCACTAGTGTGCCCTTGAGTAAGGCACTTAGTCCTTAGTTACTCCAGGGAGAATGTCCCTGTAATCGGGAATTGTAAGTCGCTTTGGATAAAAGCGTCAGCTAAAATGAAATGTAATGTAATTGGTTTCAAAAGTTCTTGTTACTTCTGCAGATACATGTTGCTTTTTTGAAATGATGGTGACTGAAGCTCTGACATATACATGTATGCTGAATGATCAACAGGGGGCAGATTTATAGCAAGACAACAAGGAAGTGTTTTGAAAAGTTTGTTTAAATTCACCATATTAAGTACAGTGTTTTGGTCTCCAACAGGCAGATGAGGTTGTTCAACAGTAAGTCTGCATCAGGCATTACATTACATGTCATTTGTTAGACGCTTTTATCCAAAGCGACTTACATACATTCAATACTGTGGACAATCCCCACAGGAGCAATTTGAGGTGAAGTGTCTTGCCCAGGGACACAACGGCATGCTGACTACAGTGGGACTCGAACTTGCTACCCCCTAATTCGAAGTCCAGCACACTAGCCACTGAGCCACAGCCTCCCTCAAGCCTTAGTTTTGTGAAATAAGATGTTTGATCACTCATTGGGCAGACTATTTTGTGCTTGATACGGCCATATTAGCTAGGTGAAATGTATTACCTGAAAAACAATCTTCTCTGGCTTCACTAAAATTATTCTAACAATCTCACAAATAAAAGTTGGTATGACAGCTTCAACTGATCCCTATCAGTAATGTTGTGGCACTGTATAGGTAACTAACCTGTGGACAGACAAGGCATTCCTGCACTGTAAACTCAGATGCACTACTCTATACTGCAGAGACCAAATAAATAAACAAAGCTATGAAGAAAAAAATAAAAATGTGCCAGCTAGGTGAACTGGAATCCGGTCTGTGTGGCTGAGCCTACTGAACTATTTCTCTGCTTGTAATGTTGTGTTTGAAGAGTAAGCTTATACTAACTTTTCCCTAATGATGGTCCGGGAAACAAAATGGGTCACTGGCATGTTTCATTAGATCCCCACATGCCAAGAATACTAATATGCTTTAATGAGTGAATGTTCCAGACTCACTCAGTATTTGCTCAGTTTGGCTCCAGGCTAGAGAAGTTTTTAAATCCCTGCTCTAGCAATGTTGGACACACAGTAAGTTCAGTTATGCAACAATTAATCACACCAGACCATCAACTGGTTGACATTATAAAAAACGTGAAACGGTTATATTGTAATATCGGCCCAATGTTTTAGTGTTGTATGAGGCCTATATGCTGGTCTTTCTGTTTGTAGCTATATTGCTCTCTGCTGGCCATGTTGTATAATGCTACAAAGAAACTAATATTGTTTGGTAGGTTTTCCTTTAATTAGATGTTAAATGTTTGATAGAAAATGCTTTTGAATGAAAAAATCAGTAGAAAGAAATTAAACATTAGTATGTGTTCTTTCTTTAATTTTCTCTAAACACATTGGTCTGTATTTCAGCATCGATGTGAGTCGCGGCTGTCAGAAATAGAGGTGGTCCATGAGCCAAAATGACTAATGCTGGCACAGGTCTAACCCTTTTTTAAGTACTGAAGCCATTCAACCGACGCACACGGATATCACTTGCTATGTTTGTCAAATAATTATGTCCTTAGAAGAATTTACTCTGATCAAAACAAAACAAAAATGTGACAGGAAAGTAGAATAATGAGTAGTTCAATACTCTTCTTATTATCTTTCCTTCTTTGTTCCTCTCACCGCTCCTCTAGACTGTCAACCTTCCTGGGTGGTTTGTTAGTGTGCTCAGCTCACAAACTGTATGCATGTGTGTTTATTTAGTCTGTATAGGGGAACAGAGCCATGGCCTCTGCCAATTTTCTATACACTGAGAAAATATGCTTTTGGACAGATGGAAAAAGGGGAGGAGTTAAACAGACTCAGGGCCAACAGATACAAGACCCCTTCTTCCTCCAATCAACCACGACAACTACCCACCCTCCAGACTGAGAAACAGGCACTTCAAGATAGTTCTTTCCATGACTGCAATATCCACACAGCATGGTGGAGCAGTGAGGCTCAGTGTACAGATCATCTGAAATGGATGATTATAATCTGTGACCTGGCCTTCGCGTTGTGATAAATTAAAACCACCAGAATACTCAGATGTGATATTGATTTACCAGAGACAGACATTCACATGGAAACACTTAAATGACTAACTTGAAACCAATACAAATATCATGAGTAATTACATTAATTCAAATACCATAGAGGTTCAAAGTATCATAACAACATTTAAGGAGGCAGACACCCACAGCTGTTTAATTTCCCTCTTTGTAGACTAATTTAAAATGGGAAGTTTGAGTTTTACTCATAGATAGCATTAGATGATTTCAAAGAAAGATCTAAAAGTGAAAAACGTTATATTAAAAGCTTGGCAAGGGATGTGTTACTTTGACAACAATTGAGAAAATGTTCATATGTTATTTGTAATTATCAAATGTTCACCCAAATTGCTCCTGTGGGGATTGCCCACAGTATTGAGTATGTAAGTCACTTTGGATAACAGTGTCTAACAAGTAACATGTAATGTAATGTCGTAGTAAAAGTACAAAGGTATCAGAATCAAAATACATTTAAGGTACCAAAAGTAAAAGTGCTGATGCAGATCAGCCCATTCCAGAATAATATTGTATGTTTTGATTATAATTATTGATGCATTAATGTGTTTATCAAAGCTGGTAAAGGTGCAGCTAGTTTTAATCACTTTGTATGCTGCAGGGTAGCTTGTGAATTTACTCCAGGTGGAACTAAAATTGTATTTAAGTTTTGATTATTTCACATCATTAATCCAAATCTGTAAAGTAAATAAATATTATTTAATAAATGTAGTAGAGTACACAATTGACCTCTGAATTGAAGTGGAATAGAAATGCCAAGTAGCAAAACATTTAAATTCTTAAGTAAAGTATAATTATCTCATCTACTTGAGTAAATACTTAGTTACTTCCCACCACTGGATGAAATCAGGCTAAGATCACTCCTTTATAACGATATTTTAATTATTTGAGGTAAATGCTGAAGCTTTACTTTGATCAGGCGCACATATGGTGTCATTTCAAACATTACAATTAATGCCATAATAACACATGTAAAAAAAAACAAGCCGACAGGACCAAGTATACACACACAGAAGTAAAAAAACGTGTTTAGCCTTCTTCATCCACTCAAGGCCACTGAGGAAGTGTTTAGCCTCGAACTGAAGCTGTGAGAGTGGACGGACTGACTGACTGGAGGGGAGGAAAAATGGGGGAGGAGCACTTGGAGAGGAGGGTGTAGGAGTTTGGGGGATGTGAGGAAAAGAAGGAGGAGGGGAATACCACCCACTAAGCCAGTTGTGGAGAAGTTCTGGGGGTTGGGCTGCTCACAGGAAACAGTTGTGGCTCCATCCCAGGCCTCACACCGAGCAGCCCTGGGCCACCCAGTCATCCACAGACAGACCTACCAAATGGCCTGGCTGGGCCAAACCGACAGGGATTTGTTTATTTTTCATCCTTTGGTGGTGGGGGGAAAATTGTTCAGCACAAGCTGTTTATTAGACCTTTGATTTGTCATGTGTCAGCGTTCGCTTGCGGAGAATGTGTATACATAAGTCCAGCTTGTGTATAGTTAGAAGGTTTGGAGGCTGAGTGGGTGTGGGCACTGAGGAGTGGGGGGCAAAAAGAAAAGAGGCAAATGGGAAGCCTCCCACGCTGAAGGCAAATCTGAACTGCATTATGGGTCATTCTCCAGCTGTCCCTGATTGTTGATGTCATGATGGGGGACTGATCTGCTGTGCCTGGTTTGCAATGGGTGTGGGAAGAGAGGGAGCATGTGGACAAACACAGGAATCCTGTGGTCACATGGATGAAATGCAGTAGGCTAAATAGATCAATGTTTAGGGGATGTAATGGCCATAACTGTGGACTGATCAGGAAGCAGCAGAGTGTTACTGTGTAAATAACAACAGTCCTGCTAACCGATTTCCAACATTGTCCTCAGTGACAATCAGTGAAAACAGATTGATTTCTGATGGGCCTAAATATAAACCTATACAATGTGTATGCCTACTGTAGTTTGTATGAGGATTAAAAGAAACAACAATTAATGGATACAAATGGAGGAGATTAAATCATAATGTGAAATTAAAATAAGAGGGATAAAACACGTGTGAAATAAAAAAAAAGAGTAATACATTTTTAAACGATTTAATTAATGTAAGTTTGTTTGATTCAAGTTTATTTAACATTTGTAATAATATGTACTTAATCAATCAACACACATCATTACAAATATTTGAAAATAAATTGCAATTAATTGGAATACTCATCATTAATAATACAAATAATTCCTTTGTGAATACAAATGAGATTGGTTTGATAAATATTGTATATAAAACAGTGTTGCTTGCTCGTATTATCAATGGGATGCTGTCAACAGCACCAAACTGAGATGTATCGTTTACACAAAATATCAATCAAAAGCCATGAACCAAGAGTAAAAAAAACTGCTTAGAATAAGCTATAAATGTCACTTTGGTTTTGCAAATGATGAATTGTAGACAGAAGATAGTAACACAGACGAGTTGATATCAGAGAGACATTGTTTCAAATAAAAGGTCAAATGTAACGCTCAATCGTTCAATTTACATTTTTAATCACCTCCAGATTTAGTTACTTCCACCCCTCAGAAGTTTGCATTGAAGGTGGAGATCAAGAAACTTTCAATATGTGATTTTCTTGTTCAATTTCATTGCAGATGTCATTCCTTACTAGTCCAGGTGGTGGCAGTATAAAGCCAATTTGGATTTAGAAAAAAATACAGCCATAGAAGAAGAGTGACGACCAATCAGCTATCAAATACCCGGAAACAACACCAGTTTGAAAGTTTGGCGGCGTTGACCAGGCGTTGACGCTTTAGGTAAGAATCTTTTTTACGTTTGTTGGTATTATAAGTTAAACGAACGAATTAATAAAGACAGTACTATCATCGAATATTACCGTATGGGGTGGTATGCATTAATTTGTCGAAGACTGTAGTTTTGCAGTGATTTCTACATACCTGCTAGGTAGCAACAGTTAGCTAATTTATCAAAAGCTAACGTTACCTGAACTCTTATTTCTCTGCACAGAAAAAGGAGCTAAAATGGATACCAGCCTGTCCAGACTTCTTGTTGGACTCTCTGTAAAAATCATCCGCAGTGATGGTGAGCTGCTGTTGTTTTAGAAAGAAACTTTTACCCTACTATTTTTAACCAAATAATAACGCTGTATGTTGTTAACAAAGCTTGACGGTCACTTTTTTATGTTTAAAACAGGCCGAGTGCATCTGGCAACGGTGAAGTCTGCGGATAGTGTCAAGCACGTAGTTATGGTTGAATGGAGTGAAAGAAATATATGCAGAGGAAAGGAGGTGAGTAAACCCAGAAAACACAGAATGTGTAATAAATGTGAACCCGTCAGAGTATCTGGAAAACAATCCGTTGGATGGGCAAATAAAAAAAGTAATTCTATATAATGACATCATAACATAATTTGATTATAGACGTGCAGGGGCGGATCTAGACAAATATTCATGGGGTGGCAAGAGGGTGGCAGGAGATTTTGAAGGGTGGCATCCCCTGGCAGAAGTATATGCTGATTTAATCGCAGTCATATCAATCAATGTTAACTTGGAAAGCCACGATATTGATATTTTAACTCGATAACATTAGGTGACACTATTGTGTAAAGCCTTACATATAAATATATAAAGTGGCAGACATAATTTAATGAATTTTAAGTGAATGAGTTTGTTTCACTCTTAGACCAGCAGGGGTACCAAATCTATGAAGACTGCTGCAATAAGTACATTAATTAACTGTCTCATCGATGTTTGTCGGAATGAATATGATACTATTAACAATCATATTATTCCTATCAGCTGTCAATCACTGTTATGATTCACATATTCATTTATTATTGAGTAAACTATATTTTTTGGAGGAGTTAATGATGAATGTTCCTCAAGATGCTTGCTCACCCTCCTTCAAATTTGAAAGACAAGTAATTATATCAAGATTCAAAGGAACAGTTCAGCACCCCACGACTTTACTGCAAACAGTTACAACCTTGACTTTACATCAGAAAGAACAAACATTAAAGACTTAACTAACTGCATCAGTTAGGGTTAAAAAACGTGTATTCAGCTAAAACATATACATCGCTGCAGTAAGTTATTATCCAGTGGAAAGTCCTTTCCTACTGGCCTAGTTAAATCAGTGGTTACTTTTTTTTGGCTGGGCAGTGTAGTTTTGTGTATGGATGCTCCGATCGATTGGTCACCGATCGAGATCGGCCGATACTCACTCTCCACCGATCGATCGGTGCTCTCTAAACATGCCGATCGCGAGAGCCGATCGCATGATGTAAAATACATGACACTTTTCTCTGTGCGCGGCAAAACAAGCTCGCCAAAATGGCTTCACCGGTCTGGCATTATTTTAAGGTGTCCGAAAAAGACAGTAAAATAGCGGAATGCAACGTGTGTGTGTGTGTGAAGCAGAAATCCTGCAGCTCCGCCTGCCGGACCGGTGAGCGGAGCGAAACACACAAGAGTTAGACCTAACAAACACACTTAGCAATTTTATCTACCTCTGGAACAAGCTAAACTAGTTATAAATATATTTATTCTTCGGGTCACTCATTACTGGATCAGTGAGCTGCGTGAGTTACTGACAGGCTGTCAGGAGGGGGAGAGAGGAAAAGAGAGCGCTTCCGCTCATTTCTCCCGTGTTATTATCCAAAGTGAATGTAAACTTGAATAATGTAGGCTACATCATTTGAATGTAATAATTAAGTTGATTGTTGTTTGTGGAAGCTCCAGTGAATCAGCCCCATTAACTGAGTTTTAAACATCACTTTAAATGGAAGATTTAAAGTGATGCAGCTGGGAGTCCCAGCAGCTTCTACTGAAGCCAGTCCCCAAATCCGGGGACTTTGGCTGGCAGTATACGCCGTGAAGTTGTTTGCGGCCTGCCAGTAAACCCAAAGCAGAAGAAGACGAAGTGACATCAGCGGCTCATTTGCGTAATCTTCCCTCAGGGAACTTATTCCGGTGTGAACGCGATCCAGTTCCATAGGGGAACTAAGAGCTGGGAACTAAGTACGGCAAAGTACTTGGTGTGAACGCGGCTATGGTCTTGATAGCCTTCATGGGCGAAGCCCTTTTGACACCCATTTCACCCATTTATGTGAAATAGCCCTTATTCTGTTGGTCCATTATTTCTTGTTTCATAATTTAACTTGAGGTGTATTTGTTGTTGACTTTAGGTTGAGTTGAATGAGCTATGCACACTCAATCCAGAGCTTTTGGACCACATAAATAATGCCACCAACAATGCCACTGAGCCACCCCCTCCTGTTCTAGACAAGGTAAGTGATACATTCATTTCCCACGCAACAAAGGATTAGGGCAGCGTGTTCTTCAATGTCAACTTGTAACATCATATTTGAATTTGAACATTTACAATTTCAACAGTTTATGATCAAATTACTCTTATTTGACATCCTACCTTGTTAGGTCTATTCTACAACAAAAATACTCTAAATAAAATGTCAAAGTTAAGTGGTAATTTTACTCATGGTTTGTATTGGGAAAACATAGGTCCATCATTAGTCCTGGATGCAATCATTTAAAAAATCTTAATAACTGAAATGAGTAATTCTTCCCTCTCTGTTTTTCTTCTGTAGAAGTATGAGGGTCGACTGCGCTCATCCAGGATTCCTGCCCCTTTCTCCTGTATGTAAATAATTCATTTGTTTTGTTTAAGATTGTCATGTCCTGTAGATTGGCTCCTAACAGCTTGTTTCCTTCCAAAAGCCCCTGCAGTCCCCAAGGCTGAAGAGTCAGGTCGGCATAATTAGTTTTCTAATTACTTCTTTGTTAATCGGATCAGGGTATAAGTGCAAACTAAATCCACAATCCTAAACTCTGATAGGCCTGGCCACTGATTATTCCTAAAGAATCATCTACTTTAGTTTAATGATTTACGGCACACTGATGCAAACAAACAACGATGGGTATTGTGTAGTTCTGGGCCTGTAGAACTATCAATTTTTCCATGAATCTGCACTCACTTCTGGTGCAGCGTGCTCAGTATCATTTCTTAAAACGTTTGTATTGGTTTGTTTATCCATTTAGGATAGAATTGTAGAATGTTGTGACACTATTCTTCTTAGTAATACTTTATATGCAAATTTCAAATATGTAATCATCTGCCGCACTTCAATTAAAGATTTCCTCTTCCTCTGATAATCTCTCTCTTGGCGCACTTCTCTTTCACTATGGGTCTTGGTGGAAGAAATTGTTCTCCTTTTTGCTTTCAGTCCTCCTTCCATAACACCACACAACCTCTAACCCCAGAAAAAACCTGCCTGAAATACTCTACTATATTTACTGTCAGACACTAACAATCATACTGCGGCTGTTTGACTTGGATTTGTCTTACTTTCAGTTGCCAGTCGATCTCAGAACCGGCAGACGTGCATGTTCCAGGTCCCGGCCCCGCCCCCTGACCTCGCACCAGTCCCAACCTCTGAGTCTACTCGGGCAAAGCTGGAACCGGTTCACCAGGATCCCCCCCCTTCATCAGTCCTCACACACTCTGGTTGGTAGAGAAAATAATTCACAAACTAGAACATTTTCAAAGAAAACAAGACACATTTTGTTGCACCAAACATGCATATATTGTAATTGCTAAGTATATACATAGTTCAAAGATATGTGTTACGATTAGTTCAATTTGTCATCTTTTTAACTCAAATGCACCCTTTCTTTCACCTTTTTCTAGCACCTTCTAATCAGCAACGTAGAAAGAATGAGGCCTCATCAGCTGAGACCCTGTCTGTTGCCCGCCAGTCAGTAAAGGAAAATGAACCAGATGAAATGCCTCCTCTGTCTGCTGTCAAATGTCAGTAAATCATTTATCATCAACATAATGATGTGTATCCACCAGAGAGAGAG
>CALSBZ010006456.1:4756-23523 GCA_943591055.1 Gobionotothen gibberifrons
TGGTCGCTACAATGAGGAAAATAAATTACGGGCCAAAAGTTTTATTTCCAAGTATTAAAAGTAAGCAGAGACCTGTCTGTCCGCTGCATCTACGCACACACTGTACCACACACACCTACAGCTCCTAAAGCATAATCAGGCTACAGCCGTTGTGTATTTTATTATGTGAAGCACTAAATGGTTTTAGAAAAATATCGACTCTTTGCTTGTAGATATCTACTAAACTAAACTACAGCAAATAAAGAGAGTAGGCCTGTTACACTGAGTGATATATATTTTACACACTGCTCTGCTTTCTGCACGGACCTCACAGCTGTTCTCACTGTAAACATTGCGATGCGATGAAAGCAGTTAATCAAACAATATCCAGGGGATGCATGCAGAGCTGTGATTGGCTGAGATAAGTCCGGCCGTGCGTCACGACTATCTGAAACATCTCTGTTGCCGGAAATGCATCCACGAAGGAGCCGTGGAGGACTGTGGAGGACCCATCAGTGTATCCTCGGTTATAGCTCCTCCAGAGATCCTCCTCGACGCTCGATCCTCGGTGCTCGAAGTGCATTTAGAGAAATGAGATGTCTTTCAACATGGCGCGCTGAAATTCATTTCCGGGTCACTATCGGAGGACCGAGGAGTCGAGGAGTCGAGGAGGGGGATTTGATGAAATGAGAAAGGCCCATAGAATATACTTGGGCGGGCGGGCAGGTATATAGAGTGGCGAAGTCCCTCCCCTTCCGGGGGACCTCCATGGGAAAAAATATGTATTGAAGTCAATGGAGAGAGAAAGATTATCTTTCGATCCCATTTGAATTGTGCCACGAATTACACATATGATGTTTGTCAATTTAAAAGATAATTTTGCAAGTCACAAAAAAAAAAAAGTGTCGTAAAACTGTGAAGTAACATATTTTTTTGTGTGAAACGCTCAATGAACTACATCTCTGGTCTAGCACAACAACACAGACGTCACCAAGATGGTGTCACTACTGTCTTGCTAAACAAGGGATTGACTACCCTCACTATCACCACTGTTACGTGCTCTCCTCTGTGTTGTCTTCTCTGTCTCCCTGCTGCACAGGTGCACCTGGTCTGCCCCTGGCTCCGCCTCTCCACAGGTGTTTCCAATTCCACTTCACCAGTTATAAGGAGAAACCGCAGGAGAGGGAGGCCGCCTATCGCTATGCTGGAAGACTCTGACTGTGGACATTCTCACTGCTCTTTCGGATCTGTAGACCTCTCTTTGTGTGTGTTATTATGTGGATTCTGGAGGACCTTAGTATAGTTTTTCGCGGCTTTATTTTACCCGTAGTCTTCTGCTAGATCTCTGGGTAGGGGAGGGAAGCTCTGGGTCATACGGCCGTGGTGTGGCTGGCCCAGGCCCCCTTCTTCTTTTTGTTTGTTTTTGCCAGTCCTCCAGACCTCGTTCTTTGGCCGGTTGGCCCATGTGAGTAACGGCTGAGTTTGTAAATAAACGGTCGCCGTTAAATACTGGATGTTTTGTGTATTTTATTTTATGTTGCGGGTCTCCCCACGAGCCACTACCGCTTGGTAGGGGGCGGGTCGTAACAACCACAATGAAACACGTCCAGAAGAATGCCTTCCTTTGATTCTCTCTGATCTTTTTAATGTTTAATGTCAACCATTTGTGCAGATAGCATGAAGTAGAACAGATTGCCGGTGCTAATGTAGCGGTAGCATTAGCATTTGTCCCCCGGGCTTAAATGGTGTATTATAGAATGATCACACCGGTGTGACAGTACTCTTCAAAGGGTTCACGAAATATGACTACTACTCTTACTGTTTAACATGTTGGGTTACTTAATGTCACTTCATGTTAAGGCTAATGAAAATGACAAGGCTAAGGCTGTAATGCTAACTAACGTGCTTGCTACTAGCTAGGTAGCTAACTTGATCCAGCCACTCCTGGTCCTTTCATCCGACGGGAAGCGAAATAACGAGCAAGACCCATTGCTGGTATTATAACAACCTGGTACTAAGCACACAGGCATCTTGTTAAAGTTATCTTATATATCTCTTATATTTAGAGGAGGAAAACAATTGTGACATCAGCTGGGATTTGTAGTCTTTCTAGTTGCGTATTTTTCATAGTCTTATATTTCAACAGTTTTACGAACAACTGTGACTTTTTTGACATGGAAATGATTTTTTAAGATTGACAAACATCATATGTGTAATTCATGGCACAATTCAAACGGGATCGAAAGATAAGTTTTCTCTCTCCATTGACTTCAATACATAATTTTTCTTAAGGTGGACTGAACCATGAGTGTGGAGTAATGTTGTATCTTTCATTTAAATGAACTGTAACCTTCACCCAGGTATGTAACAGCTGTTCTCAAATGAACACGTGAAGTAAAGATTAATATTTATAGTTTTATAGATTTATAATGAGAGGTGATCAACGTGAATGCTCAGGTTCCACCTTAACACGCAGACACGTTGCTTCACCATGAGCAGAAACCTTTATATATACAGTTTATGGCAGAAACACTGAAACTCTGAAACTCTTGTTAAGTTTCTCCATCGTTGTACAAACTGGATAAAACGCGGACTTTCTGTTGTTGTTCAGGAGTAGATCCTGTCTCTTCCCCCGCCTCGACGTAAGCGTGACGTGTGTGGTGCTTTTGCTCTAGCCGGACAATTTTTTGGTGCTTGAAACGAACCGGATTCCGGAGCTAAGAGGCTGCTCCGCTGCGGTGTGAACACGAAAACCCGGTGCTTTTCAAGCTCCAGCTCCGAACCGGCCCTGAAACACCATTGGTGTGAATGAGGTATGTGTGTCATTCAAGCTCGGGATAACCTCTGCTCAGGTGAGGTAAAGGACTCTCTGAGTGTTTAGTTAGTTAACTTATGGCAGGCCTCGCTCGGCCTCGCTCGGTTTGGTTAGGCCTTATTAGGCCCGGCTCACTTTAATGCTGCGCTTACATTACAGTTTAGGAGCTGGGGCAGTAACTATAGTAACGCAGTGTAGGCGGAGCCGTGACGTCATCTTCAATGAGCACCCCAGAAAAACCACATCAGCTGTTAGCTGTTAGCTGTTAGCACTCAAGCTCACAGCTCCTCATATCTGTTAAGAAACTATTGTGTCACGGTGAATACAGTCGCTGGTTTATTTATGTCTGTATAGGCCGTTGTTGTGAGTGTGTACGGTCGGAGCATATATTGCGTTAGCTTAGCCGATCTCCCGACAACAAATCAAATCACGTTTTATTTATATAGCACATCTTTAAACGATTTTTGGTCGAGCCAAAGTGCTGTACATATAATACAAATACCCTACAGTAAAGACACTTTACAGCAAATACAACAGCACAGTTTGTGCGGAATATCAGTACGACAATATGACACCCTCTGCCTTAGACCCTCACATCGTACAAGGAAAAACTTCCAGAGAAAACCCACCCTTTAAAGGGGAAAATGGGAGAACACCTGGGAGAGCAACAGAGGAGGGGTCCCTCTCCCAGGATGGACAGACGTGCAATAGATGCCGTGTGTAAATCGAAGAGATAATATATGTTACAGCGTAGGTAGACCGAATGTTTGGAAATGCATGTGTCTGTAATAAGAAGATGCATCACGCATTTTAAAAGGTTCTTCGCCTCCCGTCTGTCTGCAGACTTGTCAAAGCATTAATTCATGATTCGTACTAACCGGTATCAGTATGTTGTTACTTCGGCATCATTTTGAAACGTGTATTACAATTAAATCACGGTCAAATATGTTTAGCATATTCCGCCCGGTTGTTGGCCCCGCTTGTTGGCCTCGATAGAACCACAAATTTGTTGGGCCAGAAAAAAGTTGAAAAAGTACCCCCGGGGCAGAACTAGGCCTAGTGTGAGCGCAACCAAAAACAGGCCCCGCACGGTTCGGCACGCTTAAAGCGAGCTCCGCGCTGCAGTGTGAATGCGCCATTAGTCTAAACTGTCTCAGTGGGTCTCAAACGGTTTGGTCACCATTTATGTAAACACATATTTCCGTTTGAGGGGGGAGTGATTAGTAAAATATGCATGAATACAAATAAAAAACTTTAAAAAACTTTAAAACTTGTTGAGAGCTAAAACTAGTCTTTGCTGCTGCCTCAAAGAGGAGCAGGGGGAGAGGAGGGAGACAGGAGAGGCTGATTCAGGAGCACAGACACACTCACAACTATAAATGAACCAAAAATAAATAAATAAACAAGTTTCAGTGTTTTTCATATTGGATATGGTATGTTATTGGTTATGGTCATGCTTTTATGATCATTGAAATGTATACAGTTCTGTTTCATATAGGTGTTTCCATAGTCTAGTCTCTTTATTTTCCCCTCAAAGTGCACCAGATTGATGCATTTAACTCAACTTACCGGGGGAGCATGTCCCCGGACCCCCCTAGAGGATTTGAGGTCGACCCCCACTTAAAATCACATGGGATAGGTTCCAAAATACATTTACCATTTTTTTTTAAAATAGTAACCCATGTCCATATGTTTATTTGTGGATAGTAGATTTAAACTATAGGGCTATCACTACGGGCCCTGCCTGTACCTATTCGCTCTGCCATCGTGTGAAGGGTCTGCTAACGACCAACAGAAAGGTTCATGTTAATGTTGTTGCACGTCACAAAGGCACGTCACCTCGACACCCACATATACTATGGAGTTGGCCAGATGTGTGTAAATTACTGTTCATGGTCATTTGAAAACAAATGTCGTTGTCGGACACACTCAAACACACCGAACACACACACACAGAGCTGAGCTGAGCAGAGCACAAGCACACACACATCATGCGCCTTAGTGACATCTCCTTGATAAAACGAGTAATAGGGGGATTAATCGGGCAGTTCGATGTGTGTAGAGGTGTGGCTGTGTGTGTAGAGGTGTGTGTGGTTAAAAGGTACCAGCCTGCGGTCGCTCATTAGCTGTTCTAATGAAAGTCAACACAATGAGGGCGTAAAAGGCACAGCTCTTTGCGCGCTGGTGCTGCACTTCTCAGAGGCGGAGTTGCACGTCCCGCTGCCTCCTGGTGCTGTAGCGATTTCATGAAGTGAATGAGAGTCCGAGTTCGAAATATATCTAAAATAATGTATGCACTGCCATTTCCCAACATAAACATTACAGTCTGCAATGAAATGGTTTTCTCCTGTGTGCTCCACTTCCTACTTGGCGCTCCGGTAAATTTCTCGTGCGAACGAGATACAGTATGTTTTTTTTTTTTTATTGCCCTTTAGGAGTTCTGTTAGGGTTGCAAAATTCCGGGAATTTTCAAAGATGGAAACTTTCCATGGGAATTAACGGGAATAAACGGGAATTAACGGGAATTTTCTAAATTGAAGGGTGGCTCTTCATAGGGAATTTAAATATAGTTGGGGAAAGTTTATCTTAGCATAATCTTGACTAAAACAAACAGATGCCATTCAAGTACACTTGAATATCCATGCCATAGCACACTGCTTTAGTGTTGCACGGTGTACCGATACTTGAAAGGTACCGCGATACCCTGCCGTTAAAAACGGTACGATTCCTCCGTTTCATTAGTATCGGTACTTTAAGAATGACGGGGAAAAGTACTCCGGTGAGAAAGCGCCGTTTTAATAAGAGCCGTGTGTGTTCAGCGCTCTGCTTCCACTCCCTGCACTGCAGCGGTGCCTGGAGTCCCTCCCCTCTCAAGCACGCTCTACGTGCCTCCCCTCTCTCGTGCACGCGCTAGCTGCCAGAGCATGTGAGAAAACGAGAAGTGGGAGTGCACCTGCCGCTGTGCTTGTTGACAAAAAAGACGCCAGAAGCGAAATTTGGAAGTATTTGAGCGATATCTCTGACAGTGAGGGCAAGCCTACGGACACCACGAGGCCTGTCTGTAAGACATGTTTTAGACCCCTGCAAACCAAGGGAGCCAACACATCAAACTTGGCTAAGCACCTCGCCGACCGGCATCCAGAGCTGAATTTAAAGACAGACAGGTTAGCGAATGTGATAGATAACATAATTACATCATGCTCAAGCCCATGCCCTCAAATCTAAGTCAAACAAGTGTAATTTATTTTGTGAAAAACGAACGTTTTCGTAGTTTGACGAGGCAATTAATGGCAATGATAACTGTCTAATATGGCTATCTTTTTAGCTAACTTACCAATGTGGCTAACATCTGCAATGTACATATTGTCAATAATTATTTATATTACTGTACTATTACATGTTAATAAAATATAAAAAAAATTATATTTTATAAAACGGTTTATAAAACAAAAAAGTAGTTTGAGAGGATGCTTAATTTGATTTAATACGAATTATTGTCATTTATTTTGTTTATTGTTCTTATTGTTTAAAAGTGTGTGTTATGGTTATGGTTCTGGTGTGAAATAAAGCACAATAATTACATTTAAGACTGTTAACCTTTTTTTAAGAAAAGTATCGAAAAATAATCGGAATCGCAATTCTTGACTTGGTATCGGTATCGAAACCAAAATGTTGGTATCGTGAGTCGTGACAACACTACACTGCTTACTGCATGGCTATTGAGACCACACAAAGGTTCGCAACAGGCTCACAAATGTGAGAGTGGAAAAACTGGTTGGCATTCGGGCAAACCTAAGGCTCTCTGAGCCTGACACAGAGCCATCCTCAACAAGGCTGGACAGTGACACTTAAGAGGAAGACTCAGAGTTGGATGTTGATGAGGAAGAGCCCATTGACTGAAAGGGTTTAGCCAAAATGCAGAGGATCGCTTGAAGGAAGATTTGCATGTTTAATGGGACTTTTTGGAGGGAGAGGGCTCTTTTCATTTAACATTTTGAATGGGACTTTGTGGGGATTTTTGTTCATTTTTTAATGAGTGGGGTTGGGGGGGATGAGTAATATTTAACTCAACATTCCTGTTTTCGTTCTTCAATGAAACAAATAATTGTTCAATAAAATAATTAAAACTTGTTCTGTTCTACTTAAAAACAAAAACAAAATTTAAATTTAAAAAAATGTTTAATTGTCATGTTTTTTGTTTAATTTTGCATCAAATATTTCCAAAATTCCCCAGCTTAATTTCCCATGGAAACTTTCCAGAAATGTACCGGAAATGTTCCGCCCCTTTGCAACCCTAGGCTCCGTACAATACAAAAACAAATGCAAATATTTCATTAAAAAAACTGTCCTTTCGAGTCATCTGTCTCAAGTCAAGTCAATTCTCAAGTCATGAATACCAAGTCAAAGTCAAGTCTTTTATCAATGTCAGTCAAGCAAGTCTCAAGTCCAAAAATATGCGACTCGAGTCTGACTCGAGTCAAGTCATGTGACTCGAGTCCCCCACCTCTGCTACAAGGTGAGTTCCTTTCTTTATTTCCTGCTTTTTTACACATGCTCCCTCCAGTACAGGGTAGCTCTGAGTGTTAGCAATGCTTGCTAATGCAAACAAAGACCATATTACGTCCAAAACTGTCTGGCATTGTTTCTGATAGCAACGTTTCTGATAGTGCCGTGGGTCCACATTTCCGATAATACGTCATATCGGAGGCAAATCTGGATCGTTTTACCCCTGTTTTTAGAGATTTGGGTACGGAGGAAAAGAGCGAGGGTTGTGTTTTCTGACACTTTGTGAGTTCCCTGACACACTGGGGACACATATTTATGTATAAAAGACATCAAAAACTGCATTTTGCATGATAGGGCCCCTTTAAGGTGGGCAGACTTTTAAGATGGCCTAGAAACTCTCATGTAAAAACTCACCCCTCCAAGTTTTTACAGCTGCAACCAGCCACTTATCTATGCAACATCCTGAGTTTTATGACAAAAAAGGAAACATAACTCCCTATGATCTGATAACTATTTACAGTTATTCTACTAGAGCTCATTCTTTGTCAGCCAGCTTAGAGGTTGTCAGCTTTGACTCCAAAGTGCCACCTGTTTGGACAGACCAAAGCTGGATTCATGATGACTGCCTCTGGACTTTTTAACCATTCATTTCCTCATAACAACTCCTGCTTGACATTGCCACATGAAAGTTGCCAGACTGAGATTTTTAAAAAGACCCAATTGGTCACAAAATACCTTTGTATAAAACAATGAACAGAGGAGTCTGACAGAGAGACAGAGAGAGTTCCTGGAGAGGGCAGAGCGTTTCGGTCACTGAGGAAATGCTTTAAAACCCTGCTGAACAATGGCTTTCCTTCCTGCCTGCATGAAATGGAAAACCTGATAATAGCAAAAGCTCTGCTCAGTCCCTCATTACTGTGTAGACAGTTCACTTAACCTAAAGTAGAACAGAGCAAATTGGTACTGCACGGTCATCCACTTCAACATGTCCTTATCTGTAGTGATCAACACATATATGAAATAGTTGAGTTTTGGTATTTGATGTGTCCAGTGTTCTTAAATCGAATCACATACCTTCATGTTTCAGATCTGATTCTGCAGCCATGCTTTTCTCTGGGTGTGTGCATATTTAAAGAGCAATGAATTATTCAACAGTGAGAAAGTATTCATAGCTTAGCAGTGGCTTCACATTTTAAGGAGACATATCTCTACAAGCTGACTAGCATTTGCTTCTTCTTTTTTTTTATAAAGCATTTGATTTTCTAATAACTCAGGAGGCTGCTGTATAAACAACTTCAGATTCTACAAAGGTATTGAATTGACGGTTTAGAATGTGTCTGCTTCACATTGGTTAGCATAGTTAGAGGTGCATCTGCAGGTTTATTTGGTCATGTGGCTTTCAGTCAGCAATATTAGGCAATTTCCAACAGTGGTTTGTATTTTCAATATCTTGGGATTGTACGCAAATATCTACTGTCTGTTGGTAGTAATACAATGGTGTTTAAATCTAACATTAACACAGATTGTGCCCTACAATTGCCACTTGTGAGCTCCTGTTTGCCTGCATCTAAGATATAACTTGTATTGTTTAAAGTGAGTAAGTAGTGTATGTGTGGTAGTAGTACTAATAAATGTCCAAAAGTACTTCTTCACATGTTTTTTTTATCCAAATGAGTGCTGTTTCCTCCCTCTTTCCCGGCTCCTATCTGATTGTCTGTGTGTAGCCCCTCCCCCATCCTGTAGCTCCCACTCCTCCATAGACACCCCCCCCCCACACACATGTCTGAGACATGACACAATGCTTACACTGCCTGCAGTACCTTTTCCTCTTAACACTCTGAGCCATGGCATATTGATATGCTGTTTGCTTTGGTCAGCTGGGGGCAGTGATTGGGTCACTCATGACATTATTTTCTTTAATATGAAATATATATATGGTGTTTCGTGTAAAAGACAGTTTTATGTCAATGTGTTTGCAGAGCTCTTTTTACCAGATGACTGAACTGATCTGAATAAATTAGTTACCAGTTCGTGACTTTCCAACCTTTACCTATAATTAAGTAAGACAAATGGTCTGTTAATTCAAAAATAACTTTCCTATTTAACCTTTTTTCCACTCTTAACAAAAAATGGCTAATGCAAAATGTATGAAAAAAGAAAAAATATTTATGTTATTAGATAATGTCAATGAAAGGCCGTGGAAGTTGTGAGAATATGCAACTACACAACAGGATTGAATTACTATATCATAGTTAGATGATACACTTGTATATCCCAACAGATTGAAACTCTAAATTACCATCAGCTCTTTACATGTGCAAACATGAGGTGCCTGTGCAGTTGACGTTGGCGTCTTGGTGCAGACTACAGAGCCTCTGTGTAATGTAATTACTTTCGTAATATAAGTGTAGACGAGAGACAGGAAGGCATACAGTGGACCATATACACATCTACATTTGAGATAAAGCCCAAAAACTACAACCTGCTGAAACTACTAACATTTGTAAGCCACTTTACAGTGGCCCAAGGTTATAATAAGTTAGGCTTGTCAACTATATGGAAAAGTTAATGGCCAGGGTGTTAAATCCCCAACACCCACCACCGAACATCACTTGTCTGACACCCCACCCTTCCCCCACACAATTCACACACTGATGTCAACAGCATGCAGAGGACACTTCATTTACTGAACAGTTATGTAAATGAAGTACCTTTTGTACCTTTTCTGAGAGCCTAACTCTTTTGGTTGCAGCTGAACTTGATTTGCAGCAGCAGGGAGTAAAGAAGTTATTTTCAACAGAGAAAGTCATGGTTGTATTTATACAAGTGGTTCCTAATACAAAATTAAAAAAAATCACTGTTATTGTGAGGATTACAACATCCTTGCCTCACTGTTAACTGTTCCCATGAAACCCATAGCTCAGGTCACCCTTTCCAATATAAGGCCCTAGCCACACGGAGACGGTAACGAAAACGAACCAAATTCGATATCAAAAAAGTCTTCCGTCCACACGCAATCGGCACCAGAAACGTGTACGTCCACACGAGCCCGCTCGACCCGCTGGAGACGCTGTAGTACATATGCCGGGCCTGTAAGTGGCCCTGTATTTCTGCCACAAAATACACCAAAAGCAGAGAAAAAGACTTCACGAACATGCATGGTTGCCATGGTTGCCCTTCTGTTTATTCTCAGGGCACTGGCTCTTTTTCTCCCTCCCCGAGGCAAGCGTGTGCTCCTGCTGTAAATCTCCCCGGCAGTCCACCAGCAGATGCAAAACACCCACCTCTCCGCCTCTTCCAAGGGATGAGGGAACCGTGCGGCAGAGTTTCCGTTTTTCGGCGGTCAATATGTCCGTTAAAGTTTAAATCTTCCGGACAAAATTATAAAAGTGCCGGTCAAAGTTCTTCTTTGTTATTTATTGAGCTTTAAAACAAATGAATAACGACTCTATATAATAATATAAGAATAATACACGGAGTCTCTCTTTTCCTCCCCCTCTCCTGACAGCCCGTCAGTATTTTCGTTATCGGGAAATGATTGTTATAGGGCGTAGACACAGAGCCGTTTGGCCCCCCAGAGCGTTGCGTCCGCAGATCTACCCACCTTGGGCCCCGTTATCGTCTCATCACGTGGTATATGTCTCGTCTGACAGGGGTGCAGTTCTGACGGAGAGCACCAGAACGCGGCTCCGGCACTTACAAAAATGGCAGTACCCATAAGCAGCCGTACACATGCCGCAGTTTGTGCGTGGCTGTGTCTTTAGTTGAAAGCCCAGTGGCGATCTGTTCATCTGTTCATCTGTCATACAGTCAATAACTTTGTTGTTATTAGCATCTGGTTAGCTAGCTATGCTAACGAATATAAGAAGCTTTTTCTACAACCAGGCACATCTTTATATGACCATTATAGTTATGAAAAAATAAGAGAATAAAGGAAAAACAGGTATAAAATACTATATGACAGTAAAAAAAAGTTGTTATTAATAAACAAGAACACAGTTTGAAAGGGGAGTGATTTGTAAAATATCCATAAAGAAAAAGAAAATCTGCTTCCAGTTCTGTTTCATATGGATGTTGAGAGATGTATCCATAGATCTCTTAATGTTGCTCTCAAAGTGCACCAGATTGATGCTTTTAACTTCAACATTTAAAAAATAATCTTCCCGGGGCGCATGGATTAAATCATGTTCACATGGATAGGAAACTAAATACATTTGCACACATCTTGTGTCCATATCTTTCTGTTTTGGTGGTCATACCACAACCGTGCACGTGCATGCATGCGCGACTCATGGTAAGATATCTGGATTGAGAGGTTGCTTTTTCTTTGCACAGCATGAAAGAAAGGCCAAATGAATGGGCTGTGATTTTTGTATTTTTAAGCAGAGGTCAATAATTTGTACGGCCCTCGGAGGATGTTGAACAACTTGAAATGGCCCTTGAGAGGAAAAAGGTTCCCCACCCCTGGTCTATATGATCGAGAACTGTAGCGGATACGACCCGTATCGTCTCTGTGTGGCTGCAGCCTCAATCTGTTCTAGTTCAGTGCTGGTGCCAGTTTGGTTTTCCAATGAACAGAACCATGTAGGAGCCAGGTCATGACGTCAGCATTGATGTCAATGCTTTTTCCAGAAATGCCAAGGAAAATACCCCCCCACAACAACAATGGCGGACAGTGCTCATGTTGCTTTTACCAGCCAGATTGAATTGAAGAACGATGTCTCCAACTTTATGCTCTTCTTCACAGTTTCATGGATAATTGTTTGCCACTCTGGTTGAGCTGCATTTGCCCAACTCCACGTTGCGTAACATTAACCATTAGGCATTTTAATGACTCACCATAAATACTTTGAATGAGTATTTACTTGTTTCTATCTTTGTGTCATAGGCGGTTTATCCCTTACTATGACCTACCATTTGATAGTCTAATAAGACCACTTGCATATTCCACTGATTGCCGGTATAAAGAAAAACAGAACGCCCAAAACGCCCAATGATAGCGAACAGGCTTTCATTAAAAGTAGGTAAAAAAACAAATAATATTTCACACGTATGCCAGGTTAATTATCTTGACGCTGCTGCTTCCTGTAACAATGTTCTACTCTTAGTCTTATTGCCACGTACTGTTGTTGCTCAGGTTAATCTCGTACAAAACTCTGACGTACCCTTGGATAGTTAAGGCCGGTCTAGAACTGGTTTGGTTATCGCTAGGGATGCTCCGATTAGGGGTGGGCGATATGACGATATATATCGTCGAGACGATATTAGGTCTCCACGATATGCCTTTTCAGAGATATCATATCTATCGTGATAGTGCACCAGGGTAGGATTTTCACGGCGGCCATAACGGCCGGTCTGGCCGTGAAGCCCCGAAAATAATTGTACGTCCTACGGCCACCATGGCCTGCGTGCCCCTGATACTGTTAAAATCTCGAAGTTGCTTTAAAAGAGTCAGAACAGTGGTTTCTGAACTGCGTTATGCTGCGTTCACAACGGACGCAAAGCGAATATTCTCATCGCTCTACTGCTGGAGTTTCACCGCGGCAGTCAGCTGTGTTTACTCCTGTCACTCAAACAGGACGCGCTGGAGAGGGGGCGGGGCTTATATCCATGTAAATACTGTGGTGGAAACCAACTACAACAAAAATTAACCTATTTGACCGTGATTTAATTGTAATACACGTTTCAAAATGATGAAGTAACTACATACTGATACCGGTTAGTAAAAACCAAGCTGTAGTCAGGATTCAGACAGTATTGCACTTCATTTATTGTCTTGGTTGATTCTGTTGGCTTATATTTTATTTGATCAATAAGGTATATTGTTTTTTCCTTTTGAAACAGATGTTCAGTTATGTTAAAGTCTTTGATTGCATTTTGCAATTTTGCATTTTAATAGTTTGGCACTGACTTTTCCTCATTGATGTTTTGTTTTATGTTTTACTTAGTTATGTTTTACTCTCCTTTTCATGTTTATTGATGTTACATCACTGCTAGTGCTACCTAAAACAGAAAGTGCATTTTAATACTGAGAAACTGTGCCTTGAATATTTAATTTTATTTAGCAAGAGAGTGCACTTTACTTGGTGAAGAAACCAGTGTTAACGTTTGTTGTGTAGGGTGTAGGCCTACCTACTTGAACACTGAGGAAGCCATATCAAAAGTCCTGTTGAATTGTTCATTCAGGGATTCATTGCAGTATTCAAACCAGCTTGAAATGGTATTTTGGTCTGTTACTCCTTTTTATTTTAGTTTGTGTTACCTTGTAGGTGGTTATACTGTTAAGTAACTTGAAAAATAACCATAATAACTGACATGAAAAAATATCGTGATAAATATCGTCTATCGTGATACTGCTTGAAAAATATCGTGATATTATATTTTTCAATATCGCCCACCCCTAGCTACGATCGCCAATTTTGGGGCCGATCGCCGATCGCCGGAATCAGTATCGGCCGATACCGATTGCCGATCCGACCGAGTGGGCGGGGCCTAAATGGAAGATTTAAACATCACTCTCAATCTTCCATTTAAAGTGATGTTTAAAACTCAGTTAATGGGGCTCATTCACTGGAGCTTCCACAAACAACAACCAACATAATTATTACATTCAAATGATGAACATTATTCAAGTTTACATTCACTTTGGATAATAACACGGGAGAAATGAGCGGAAGCGCTCTCTTTTCCTCTCTCCCTCCCCCCTCTCTCCCTCTCCTCCTGACAGCCTGTCAGTATCTCATGCAGCTCACTGATCCAGTAATGAGTGACCCGACAGTGAAGAATAAATATATTTATAACTAGTTTAGCTTGTTCCAGAGGTAGATAAAATAGCTAAGTGTGCTAGGTCTAACTCTTGTGTGTTTCGCTCCGCTCACCGGTCCGTCACAGCGGGAACATCCCTAGTTATCGCGACCGCGAACCGGCACAGATGTAGTGGAAAGTTCGAAATCGAGCATTGGTACTGAAGCAGCCCTGGAAACACCTCGTTTGAAAAGGGTAAGACTGTGACTAAGACTGTGAAGTAGGGCTGCTCAATTAATCGTATTTTAATCGCTATTACGATTTTGGCTTGCAACGGTTATGAAAACAACATAATTGAAATAAAACGATTATTATTATTTATCTTTTAAATGTAAATAATATTTTTATTGGTTTTTCAGTTAAATTATACTTAAAGGAGACCTATCATGCTATATTTGAATAATATATTGTAGGGCCATACCTATATAAGGTATATGTATATGTTTTCTTTTTCAAAATACCAAACAGATCATGCATTTTAGCCATGCCTCATTTCGCTCTATTTTCCTCTCCTCCACCCTGTCTTTGCATGCGCTGCAGCTGACCACGCCCCCCTGCAAAGGAGGGGGCCGAGTTACAAGCGTCATGTTACCATGCTGTTACCATGCCACAGCAACCTCTCATTCCCCTGATTGGTGGAGAGTTGGCCATATAGGCGGAGCTCCTCGTCACTGACATCAGACTATTTTCAAATCTGTATCAGTCTGTATCAGATCCGTTGCAGCGCCGTTTTTAGAGATTTTGGGTATGGAGGAAAAGAGAGAGGGTTGTGTTTTCTGACACTTGGTGAGTTCCCTGACACACATTCATGTATAAAAGACGTACAAAAGTGCATTTTGCATGATAGGTCCCCTTTAAAGTTCAGGGTAATCAACTGTTAAAAACATACTGTTCACATTTTTCTTTTTCAATAAATTGATGTTTTCAAAGTAAATGGATAATCGTTTTTAATAATCGTGATATCAATTATTGACCCAAATACCCTAATTTATACTTTTGTAGCAACACTATTTGTATATAATGGCAAAGAAAGGGTTCAGAGTCTTTTCTTTTTTCCCTGTGTCATATGTGGCAGCACTGTTCAATGTTTCTTGAAAACATTACCCACTGTAGTATGTGACGTGTGAATAAACTCCAACTCTGTATCAACAACACTGCTGTGTAACTTCAGTTAAATACTTGTATGTGTGTATATTAGAAAGAGGTAAGATAAAGGATCTGCAGTATTTTATGAAGTATTAATCGTACAAAGGTCAGTTTTATACAAGTAGAAGTGTGTATTTACCTGGTAGTAGGCTGTCAGTAATGGCTACGCCTCTCTATTACCTCATTCACACCAACGGTGTTTCAGGGCCGGCCCGGAGATAGAGCTTGAAAAGCACCGGGTTTTCGTGTTCACATCGCAGCTGAGCAGCCTCTTAGCTCCGGAATCCGGTTCATTTCGAGCACCAAAAAATTGTCCGGCCAGAGCAAAAGCACCACATACGTCACGCTTACGTCGAGGCGGGGGCAGAGACAGGATCAACTCCTGAACAACAACAGAAAGTCCGCGTTTTATCCAGTTGGTACACAACGATGGAGAAACTTAACAAGAGTTTCAGTTTTTCAAAAGATCGGAATCGGGAGAAAAAAATCGGGGATCGGAATCTTTTTTTTTTTGAAATGTAAAGTTACAAAACAAAAATGACCATGTTCAAGTCTTAAAGTCATCCTGAGGCCTTAGTTTTGGTTTCAAATTACACAACATCATGTATGTGTTTCTTCTTTTCATAGACCTGGTTGCTTATTTCTCTCAAATCTGGCAACAGAGTGGGCGCAGTGTCTAATAGTAGCAGTAAGCTAACGAGTACTGATAAGCTTTATTTTGTTTTGATCCAATGCTGCACAACTATATCCATGTTGGATAGAATGGGTAGTTGGGTACTGTCATTTAAATAAAAAAATAACCTTAAGGGACAACTTGAATGCTTTTTTCCTTTTTTTTCTCTTAAAGGAGGGGTAGGTAAGTTTGAGAAACCGGCTCGAGATACACTTTTTGTCATATTCCATGGAATGCTCTTAATATCCTGATAGCAATGCATATTCTAAGTGCTTTGAAAAAAAATCCATAACAAAAAATCATCTGTGGAAGCCGTAATACTGTAAAAACTACGACCAATTATTTTAGCCGGGCCGGCTAAAATAACTGGTTGGCCGACCTGTCTGTCAGCCTTCAATCTCGTGCACACACACACACACACACTCGTGCACTTGCGCGCGCCGTCATTGTATTGCGCGTTTCCCGTGAGCTCCTCGGTCAGTCCTCCTGCAGCGGCTCAGTCCTCCTGAGCCGCTGCAGGAGGACTGAGCCGCTGCAGCAGGACGCGTTCACCATGGCAGAGTTTGCTTCAACATCACCTACAGGTCGCAAAATAAGAACTGTAATGCAGCAAATTATGAAGAAAAAGAAAGTGGGAACTAGGAGAAGTCAAACCAGAGTCAATATCGGAGTTGCTTTTCAACGATGGAGCACACCGGGCCGGAGCTGACGCCATGCTCGACTCTTTTTCTCTTGGACTGTTGTGAGCTTATATGTGGATCTGGGTACCGGTCGCGTATCTTCCAGACACAGCAACTGGGAATAATCACTCTGTGACCCTGTCCCAGGGCTCCATATTGCCACACAACACATTGTCTGTATGCAGCATAGCTGAACTGTATGTTGCTCTCCCCTGTGTGTCCCAATGTGTCACCGATAATAACAAACAAACGCTAGGTAGCATAGCATTTATATTTACTCATTTAGCAGACGCTGTCTAGCGTAGCTAGGTAATTAGGTACTGTATTTCGTTCGTCGACAAACATGATAGATGAATACGCTAAATATTTCAAATAAACATTCAAAACCAACTTGGGCTGTGTAGTATTGATAACCTTTTTTTTGCCTGATATGTAACGTTACGTTCTAAGGATAGAGGGTGTCGTTTTTCTCATATTGATATTCTGAATAATCTGTGCTGTTGTATTTAATGTAAAGTGTCCCTACTGTAGGCTATTTTTATTATATGTACAGCACTTTGGCTCGATCAAAAATCGTTTATAAATGTGCTATATAAATAAAACTTGATTTGATTTGGTTACCGCAGCCTGCTCTCCTCAGCCAGACGTAACATTTGTAATATATTTTCACAAAACAAACATGCTAGCTTCAAAAATATAAGCACTGACAATAACTGTGTTATACATTTGTTTTACATTCATTATCATGATCTTGTGCGCGTTCATGTGTGTTGGAGGAGGTGCTCTGTAGGAAGTAGGGCGGATTCTTTTCGGCTGTGTACTTTTGAATTTTTGTGCACTCGAGGCTGTTTCTCAAACTTACCTACCCCTCCTTTAATGCATTGCATAAAGATCGGATCGGGAAAAATCGGTATCGGCAAATTGTCAAAATCAAATGATCGGAATCGGATCGGGAGCAAAAAAAGGTGATCGGGACATCCCTAATAAATATTAAACTTTACTTCACACGTTCATTTGAGAACAGCTGTTACATACTTGGGTGAAGGTTACAGTTCATTTAAATGAAAGATACAACGTTACTCCACACTCCACCTTAAGAAATATGACCGACCTCGGAAGCAGTTGTGTTGTGTTTTAAAAAAACCTTTAATGACACGAGTACACTTGTTTATAAGAATATAGTCACCACAGAAATGACTCCGCAAAAGCTGCAGATAGAGCCATAAGAAATGAATGCAACTGATTTCATCCGCGCGGTTTGGCTTTATGAAGCAGGCACGCAAATGGTAACGTCATGACGCAAACGATGACGCAATGACGCATTACCAGTGGACTCTGGGCTGTGTGAAAAGAGCTAGAGCTAAACCGAAGAACCGGTTCTGAACCTGAAAAGCTCTAACACGGAGCTTGAACCGGAGTTGCATTGGTGTGAATGAGGTATATTTGGACTGGTAGATCTCGGCAGACTGGCAACTTTAAAAGTAGCTCTCGGTTCAAAAAAGGTTGGGCACCCCTGCTCTACAAGTATACATGTTCCGTTACAACCTGAGCAAGCAGATGTCATACTGTGTAAACTGAATGGCATACACATTAACACTGTAAAGTGTTTTCTGATCAGCCTCCAACATCAGGCAACCATTATTTAAATAAGCCTTCTTGGTCCATATTCCAGCGAGGAATGCTTTTTTATTGTCTAATTTAGCTGAGTGGTTTTACAACTGTTTTCAAGTTGCAGTGTTGACTCCCTGCACTGCTCCACACCGCAGCCTGCAGAGGGAGCAGGACGCCTGTAGTCTGAGCAGGACTAGTGACTAAGGGGAAAATGCTTTGTCAGCTAAGAGCCACACCTTACTGAGACCAGAGATGAAATGAGACAACATTTAGATACTAATGAAATGAGGAGCTATCCCTGACATGGATTGCTATTATCTAAAGCAAAATGGATGCTAAGTCACTGGACATCTGAACAGTCGCCTAAAGAGCAGATATCGAAATATGACTCTGCCTTCACTGCAGTGGGTGAAAGACATGATTTGGCAGTTCCATATCTCACTCTGACCTTCCACCATCATTTCTGTTAGCCTGATTTCAGAACATAAAAAGGTGTGGAAGTATTACTATTAGGGATGCACGATAATTATCGGCCCGATAATTATCGGCCCGA
>CALSBZ010006456.1:51460-65860 GCA_943591055.1 Gobionotothen gibberifrons
ACACACACACACACACACACACACACACACACACACACACACACATCTCTTCTCCAGATCGCAGTGTGAAATCAGACTTAAACCGACCCATGCTCCCATTCAAACCACACCTGGTCAAGTTTGAAAACATGACTAGGGGATTTTAATTACACACAATTAGAGGTGGCGACCAAGCGGAGAGCTGGATGCACCCCCGCTTTTAGACTGAAGAAAAAGGATGCTCTAATTAGGCCGGAGGCTACTTTTATTCATGTGACCTTCTGAGACCCCACGCAAGATGTTTAACGTCACCGCTCTGACAATTAAAACAGGAATTCATTTGAATGAGCTGTGCATGTTGACATAAACAGACACCATTACATTCTCTGTGCTGGGATCAGTTGTCTCTGAGGCCTGAATGAACTGTGATCGGCAAACAGCAACAGGTGACAGCCGAGCAGAATGTTCCTTTACACCCAAGCACAGGCCTTTATAGAAAGATATAAGCCAATACATCTCTTTAATCAAATAGAGAATTTTCCTGTTACATAATCCTTCACACCTTTATAATATTTTGGCATTTATTTGTCAGAATCAGAACCAGAATCGGTTTTATTACCAAGTAGGTTTACACATACGAAGAATTTGCTTTGGTATAAATGTTACAAAGACACAGAAAGAAGAAAGATGCGGAAGACAGTACTATTATAAAAGCTATTTAAAAAACCATTTGGAAAATTAAATTCTAAGTTTTCACAAAATATTAATATGTAAGAAACTGGGGACAATAAAATAAAATAAAATATTACAAATACTATATTCAACGTGGAGAGCTGTCCAGATTTAAAGAGAAAGTGTGGAGCAGAAATGTGCAATATACAGTATTTAAAACCACCAAACTTCCGCTCAGGTTTTGGGCAAAACGTCCCTTCTCTGTTCAACCTTCTTGTGAACAAAAACTACCAGTGTGTTATTTGTTCTTTATTTTGCCTGGGGACCCATCGAAGCCCCAGTGAAGACCTCCAGAACCCTTCAAAGACTCCTCTTGGACCTCCACAATGGGCACCAGCACTTTAATAAAAGGACATTCAGTTTTTATCCTGTGACAAATAAGTTATCAACACTTTTCATACAGCCCAATTTCATATGCCATTTGTGTCACTTAGACCAAGCTGGCCATCACACAGGAATCATTTTCTTGGCAGCTGCTGCAGTATTTTTAAAAAGCCTGTAGGCACCCTGCTGCTGCAGCCGACCATCCTCGGGAGGAAAATAACAAGCAAAGAATGGAATGATGGGCCTATTATAGTCTCAGATGTGAGGGGAGAGTGTCAGGAGGAGGCTGCGGCTGCCCTTCATTGGCTGAAGCTGCACCTTTTCAGGATTTAGCGTCTTAAAATATGTGTCCCTTTTTGCCAGCCGTGAAAAGGTTTTACCTTTTTATTTGTTGCTTGAGGCTTCGGCTGCAGGCCTGCCGGCCCCACACTGGTAGGTGAGGCCTGTACAACCTAGGATTCATGGGAACATAGTTATCATATGCTGTTTTCAGTGTGAAAACATCTTCTGAGTTTTTGAAGAAGTGAACTTGCTCTGGATTTAGCCAACAGACAGATTTCCCAGATAACAAAGGGACATGTTTTATCCTCTGCATCCAGGTGGCTAACTGAGAGTGCCCCGGCCTCAGCAGTGATGGTAATGTGGATGGAAACACAAGATTATATGAAAAAGATGAGTTTAGCAAATTATGTTAGAATGCATGTACCTAAGTAAAAAAACTTGCTGTCGTTATATCATTAATATCATGAACTTTTTTGTATTTTTAGATTGTTCCATGTATCTAAATGGAAATACAATTACATTGAATATAGTAATAACAACATATTAACAATTTGCAATGGAGTTTTGAGAGGCAGAAGTGTTTATCTGAAATCTATATTTTTGCATTTCAATTTTCTGACTTGCATAGTTATTTTGTGTATATCCTCAAGTGTGCTGCTGTCGACTATCTGTCCGCAGAAATGTGTGAGGATGTTTACATTCGTTTATTCCCAGATTTTACATTTTTGGAGGGAAGTGGCCTCGGAGAGTGTTTCCCGCTGAGTAGGGCAGCTGTAGAGGAGCAGTGATAAAGTGAGGTGACTTCAGACCAGCAGGATCTCTCTCTCTCTCTGTAATGCTGCATCATATACAGTATGGTGGAGGGACAATGTTGCACCGCGGCGATGCGCTGGACCTGAGCCGCATGCTGCTCGTGATCCATGAAGGAGCAATAAGACTGTTTGACTCTACAGAACATATACAACGTAGCGTTTTAGGGGTGCCGTGATATATGCGCACTTAACATTTATTTCCCTATCTTTATTTTCGATTTTCAATTCGATTTCGAATCTGAATGAGATCCGCAAAATAACGGAATATAGCCTATATTTGTGTGACATTTGTGAAGAATAACAATAATTAGAATACAAATAAATAAATAGGCTAATAATAATGGACCCACAAAGGCACATGCGCCATATAGGCCTATACGTCAGAAATGCTCTTACAATGTAGCCTATTTATGACAAATATATAGGCTAGGCAACACATCATTTCAACACCGTATGGCTACATTTATTTTTAGAATAAATACAGAAGGAGTAGTCCTTCAAGCAAATAATCCAGCAGATCATTGAGCAATAATTAATACAATATAAATAAGATGTGCTTCATCCAAAAAGGCTGTTTCCCGTTGTAGAGGAAGGAACCCTTCGTCATTTGGACAGCGACTGTTGAATAGAACACCGGCCTGCTAGCCTGATAATGCTCCAAAACAGTTAGGTTTCCTACCTCAATTCAATTCAACATTTTAGTCTAACGTATCACTTATTAGCTGAATTAATATCTGACAGTATTGACATATATTAAACACACAAAAAGGACAAATCCGGCCTGTACCAATCCTCTAAAAATGAAGTAGCCTAAGTCAGGAACCAAACCCATCCACTCACCGTATGGTATTTGTATTTTAATAAAAGTAGTTAATACGAGGCAGACGTTTGAAAGAATATACATTGATCTTACAAATATCTCTGCATATTTTTTACATTTAAGAACTATACACTTTGAAGAACATTATTTTTTTTTTTCCATGTAGGCTAACTCAAACGCATGTTTTTGTTTCACTGTTTGGTTTATGTTTCAATATAATATGTGTGTTTCTTCTTATATCTTTATTTTAAACTGGGCCTACTTTTTGTATGTGTTTTCCCTTATAGGCAGCAACATGTTTCTATCACTACACCAACCAACTATTCACTGTTGATAAGATGCATCTACCAATTAAAGCCTAATCCTATAATTACACTTTACTTTGAAAAGCATTACAAAGCAGAGGGTTACATTCATAACATGGCAGCGAACTTACCCGTCATGGTTAATAGATACATGAAATGAATAGAGGTATTTTTCATTTTAGATATTCAGTTTTTATTAGATGGCAAATACACAGGCATCAACGATCGCTCTGATTTCCTGGGCTCCTGCTGTCACTTGAATGGGTTGTTTCCATGGAAACGCACAACATACTGAGTGCGTACACAGTGAAGACACCTTTACATGGCTAACAGGCTCTCTGAGGAGGAGCAGGACCTGCACCACATGAAGAGTGCAGCGGCAGAGTTCTACCGGCTCAACACAGTCCCCCAGGAGCTAGAGAGGGCCCTGAACCAGCTCTTCATCCACAGGCCCGAAGACGTTCACGGTTACCTGGTAGGCTATATCCCCGCTCAAACAGGAAGCATCACCCGAACAGCTCAACTGATGCTAATGCTAACGTTAGCTACATTCACACACAGCAACAGCCGCTTTCCTCATTTAGCTGCTACTTTGCTAACTGCTCAGACTCATGGGTTGCAGTCGAATAGTTTTAAAATCAGCTCCTAAGTTCTAACCCTATCGCCTATTCCTTGACCTCTGAGTGAAACGTCACGGGGTTAAGGGATAGTGGATAGGAGAATTCAAAAGGACTTAGGAGAAGAGACTGCAGTACTTTAGAGAATCCGACTGCACTTTCACTATCCGACGTGTTTATGATGCGCCAGCGGACGTCCTTTTGTGCGTCTGCTGCTGCTGTGGGGAAACCATGGAAACCACAGTTGTCTATACAGCGGACTACAATATGGATGTTTAATAAGAACGAGGGACTATTGTAAACTCATCTAGAGACTCTGCACCGTGCTCTGATGCTGTTGCTTTATGCTTTATGAACGTGGACAACAGAGAAACATATTCTTCAGGACCAAAGTTGGAATTGAAATAAAAAAGGAAAGTGAAACTTATGCTCGTCACCCTCTCCCTCCGGTCCACATTAATACAAATGATCCCAATACGTGTGATTGGATGAAAAGATCTTAAAATAAATACAAATGTATTTATTATAAACGTTAGTCCTTAACATCTATCACTGTGTATATCACCATTCAAACATCTTTTAAAAGTTGAACAAAACCCACACAGCTCAGTAAAGACTGTGAAATGTTGACTTTATTTGATAATATTTCTCTTTTTGATTATAATACTGATGAACGTTAAAAACAAAGCACTTTGGCAACTTACCACATACGTTTTAAAAAGCTTAATAAGCACCGTAACTTTCATGATATAATTTCTCCGTCATCGTTTGTTTCCGTGAACGGCCGACTGTTGTGTGACGGCAAATGCTGCGGCTGCAAGGCATTGTGGGGCAGCATTTTCTCCTCTCCTTTCGGTTAGGAAGGTCCAGTGGTTCCTAAGCTAAAGGAGGTTATAAAGGAAGTTTGAAACCTCCTTTCCTTTCATTTAGACGAATTCGAACGGCACTTATCATGGCTGCTACTGAGGTACTTCCGGGTCATTTCACTCCGTTAGGAAGGTTCCTAAGCAAAATAGACTATTCGACTGCAACCATGGATGTAGACCAAAGACTGACTAGAGAGGACTCCTATCCTCGACTCCTATCCTCGAGACTTGGTGCCGCCTTCTCGCCCACAGGAGATGCGAGCGGAGGACTGAGGAGGGGAACCGAGGAGAGAGGAGGGTTATGGCTAGAAAGGATCCGTCTTGTGTAAATATGACGTCACGTTCTCGTTGTAACTCCCGTTGTAATCGGAGCGGCTCGGAAACACATCTACAGCAGTGACATGCAACATACACATTAGGCTTGTTTGAGACGCGTTGCGGCTCGCCTCGAAAGTAGACGAGAATAGCCGATCGCAGCCGGGGGAGGTCTCAAAAAGCTCGCCTGATTCTTCTTCTTCTTCTTCTTCTTCTTCTTCTTCTTCTTCTTCTTCTTCTCTCGGTTTTTTGGCGGATTGCAAACCACTTTAAGGTGCATACCGCCACCTCCGGAGTCGGCTTGACTCGGTTTGCATAGAATGCACACGTGTTTAATCGTTAATGTCAGATATGTACTAAGTAAATACATTTGTTCCTCCTCAAGATTAGATTCAACTTGATTGTTATTGCACATATTACAGGTACTGAGACAACGAAATGCAGTTTAGCTTCCAACCAGGAGTGCAACAAGCAGTAAAGTGAAAAGTAATGTACACAATCTACAGAATAAAATATAGAATGAATTGAATGATGAATAAACAGTGAGGGGTATGAATACACTAGATATACACAGCAGCCTGTGAGCAGTAAGATATATAAAGTATGAAAACGGTAAGCAGTGCAGGTATAGTATAACATATATAGATATTAATTTCATGATTAAACATTGTGGAACAATGATGAAAAATGTGAATGGAAGGGGCGACGTAAAACTGACACAAAACAACAACAAACTTTTGCCGAGCCAATCGGAGAGTTTCATCACCAGCACGGGGTAAAAACCACCAATGAGCGCTCAGCTCGAGATACCAGCGAGACGTTTCCCATCAAGCATTTCGCTTCCGCAGCCCGTGGAGAGAAACTGCGGCGCGTCGCCTCGCCTCGCTCTCAAGTCTGCGGGCGTCTTTGTCCCGCGATATTTCAACGTCTCATGTAGGCGAGCCTCCAGAGCAAGTCGGACAAAATGACTAACCATCATGCAACGCACTAGCAAGACGTTGATCGCAACTGCGCAGGTCTCGCTTGTCTCAAACAAGCCTACTAATGCAGCAGCAATATTAATAGAGAAACATCAGACATAATAGTAAAACACTGAAAGGGAACATTTTATTGCACCAGGAGCTATCTTGGGACTTTTACTGCGACAACGTTGACTTGCCTGTGAATAAAAAATAAACCATAGTGTTGGTGATCTACAGTGTTGTCATTCTTCTTTGAACAGCAAGACCGCTAACACCCTATTTCAACAATCACACTCCCTGTAATTGACATAATTAAGTTAGTTTAGCTTCTCACCATCATTTGCTGTGGCCCACTGATGTTAACGATCGTAACTGAAAGGCTGCCAGCCAAAAGTAAACATTCAGCCACGTGACTTGCAAACTCTCGCGAGAGTTTTACACAAGACGGATCCTTTCTAGCCATAACCAGAGAGGAGGGGAAGCAGCAGGCAGTTAGAGAAATGAGAACTCCTCTCCTCTGAGCGGTCATTTTAAAGAGACGTCCATTAATGATGACAGGAGGCACAGCAGCCCTCTGTCTGATGGACAGATGTGTTCATGACGACTTATATATTTACTTTGATTCATTCACAGTGCGGTATAATGAGACAATAACAGGCTTCAGATGCGGACATATACACACATATATTTATATAAATATATACAATTTAAAGTATGAGAGCACTCTCATACTTTAAATTGTATAACGTAACACAATCAGAGACTGGATATATCCCCCCCTCTCTGGTCGCTGGGGAATTGAAATTACGGGCCAAAAGTTGTATTTACAAGTATTACCAACTGAGACCCGTCTGTCCACCGCATCTACGCACTGTACAACACGCACCTACACACTGTACCACACGCACCTAACACTGTACCACACACACACCTACACACTGTACCACACACACCTACACACTGTACCACACGCACCTAACACTGTACCACACACACACCTACACACTGTACCACACACACCTACAGCTCCTAAATCAGAATCAGAATCAGAATACCTTTATTAGTCCCACAGCGGGGACATTTGCAGCGTTACAGCAGGAAAGTGTTGCATATCTTAAATGCGTATAAAAAAGTTACATCTTAAATGCGTATAAAAAGTTACATAATTTTCTAAAATACAGATCAAAAACAAAAACAAATCAAATCTACAAATCATATAATATATCAGGATACAGCCATTGTGTATTTTATTATGTGAAGCACTAAATGGTTTTAGACAAATATCGACTCTTTGTTTGTAGTTATCTACTAAACCAGGGGTTCCCAAACTTTGCCATGCCAAGGACCCCCAACATTATCCTCTGGCGGGGACCCCCATGTTGCAATTTTGTTTTTAAATGATGAGTTATGATGGAAAATATGACAAATTAATCATACAGCTTAATACATTTTCTTAATATATATTTGTATTAGCTGGGAAGAGACCAAGGGGTAGACCTAGGACCAGGTGGAGGGATTATATCTCTTCGCTGGCCTGGGAGCGCCTTGGGATCCCCCAGTCAGAGCTGGTTGATGTGGCCAGGGAAAGGAAAGTTTGGGGCTCTCTGCTGGAACTGCTACCTCCGCGACCCGACCACGGATAAGCGGGAGAAGATGGATGGATGGATATTTGTATTAATAATTAATAATCAGTTATTCTTCTAAACATTTTTTGTATTTATCTTTTGTTTGTCATTCATTACATTCATTGTGTCTTCTGTTATAAACATTCTTAAAGGACACATGTCATGCTTTTCCGGTTATTACCCGTCCCCTTGTGTGTTATGAAGGTTTTTATGCATGTAAACGGTGTGCAGAGTCAAAACCCTCAAAGTACACCCTGTAGGGAGTAAAGCTCTAAAACAGAAAATACCTCCCCAAAACGCCTCGTTGGTGAAACGTCATCATCCATTTGATTATTCCGGGTCCGGTCCATTTAGTTCCGGGTACGTGCTTACGAAAGCACGTACCCGGAACTAAATGGACCAATCCAGAGGAGCTATGGCCACACCCAGCGGCGCTGGCCGCACCCTCTGACAGCCTAACATGTACTGTTGGATGCCGGATTTGTACAGCGTAGGACACTGAAGGAGAATGCTGTTTGGACCAGCGGGAGATTCGGGTACACAACCTGTAAGTATTCATTGTTGTTTGTGTATTTATGATGTTTAAAACAAGCCAGCTATATCTACCACAACTGTGTAAATGGGTAAACGTTTTTTGGGGTGCTAAGCCATTGACACGGTGCTAACTGGGCTAACTCAGTTGCTAACGTTTACATATATAAACTACAATGTCAGCAGATGGCCTTACATGTTTGTCATGGCAGGAGAATGTCTGCATTCACACACGGAATACTCATACAGTATACTCCGGGTGATTTCCCTTACGGTCAGTACATTATATATATTCCTCCGAGCTGCGATGCGGCTCTGTGCATGCTAACGAGGCTAGCTATACATGCTAGGCGAAAACATTGTTTTCATGCCAGCTACAATGTATGACCGAACGTAGCAGACTACTGTATAAGATTGCAATTGTAAACACGTTATTGCTAGCCTAATATGAACCACTAGCTTTTGTTCATAGTGGTTTTATTACACTACATTAGTTGCCTTTTCTCCGAGCTAACGTTCATATGCTACCTAGGTAAACAAGAAAGCTAGGTTAGTATATTAGCTGGCAAGCTAACGGTGTTGATATAGACACCACAACTACTACTAACGAATCTAAAACAACTACGTTTCTATTATATAATATTTTGTGATTTGCATTTGATTTCATCCAGCCAGATCAGGAAATTCCTGGCGTATCTGGCGGACAATGCATGATGGAGACGGGATGACCACTGATGCCTCTTAACAGCCCCGGTTGTAGCTTGCAAAGCTGCGATATGCAAGACTGCGACAAGGGGACAACATAAGGGGAGGAATGGATGATATACCGTGTATATATGTATATTTATGTTCATTTTGTACATTTCTAAAATAAAGTTTGATAGAAAATACTTAGTAGCCTTTCTTCCCTGAATTATTTGCTCCTATAACATATCATTCATATATAACAAACCATGATTTGATTTTTCATCAAACAAAGTAGTTTATTACAGGTAAAAATAACTTACTCTTCTTCCGTTCTACGCCTCAAATGTCTATACTCGAATCTGTACATGTTATGGAGGTTCTGCGGGGTGTGTAAGTATATATTGCCATATCATGTTGTGTGCTACTGTTGGTGTGTTCAGCTAGCTAGCAGCTAACTGTCAGCTAGGCCACCTTTCTAATTTCTTTGCAACAGACGTTTTCCACTTCAGTAGGCATCATGGCGCAGTTTCCACAAGTGCACCTAAATACAGTCTTGGGTACAGTTCGGTTAGTTAGCGTATAACATATACGGCTATACCGACGCCATCAGACTGATGTTCCGAGCCTCTTTATACATCCATGCTCAGAGCAAGACGGAAAAAAAGCACTGGGGAAAAAAGACATGGGCGGAGCCTCTCTGGTGGTTGACTAATCAGAACAGAGGGGCCGAGCTGACCAATCGGAGCACACTGGGCTCACAGGGAGGGGGGGGGGGAGAGCTGCAGCGAGCCGTTTAGTGGAGAAAGTGAATACTGCTGAATACACATACTTTACAGAGATGCTGTATGCGAAACCAATGTGAGTTTGGAAAATTGCACAGTATTTTTCTATTTTAGTATACCTCAACAATGGAATTATGATCAGTGGAAATGGCCATGACATGTGACCTTTAACACAATATTAAACAGTAATATCAACAGTAAACATATTTTTAAAGCATTTTTAACCTGTTAAGCCCCAAAGCTTAACAGGTTTTTTTTCACGACACTGTGTCTCAGGGCATCTTAATATTTAAGAACCTATTAATGTGTTATACCAGATTAACGGGAAGAATCTCAGCTAACTGACGATACAAACAATTTTTACCAAAACAAAACACAAGTCTCATAAGAAGCATCTAAATTACCCCTGAGCGAAAAATGCTAACGCACTTTGGCACAGAACTCAAGATAAAAGATACCCGTGAGGCGGTTGTCATTGTTGGGTGAAAAGCAAACAGCTGTTTGCTGCGGAGCGCAGTGCGAGCAGTCTCCCGTGAGCGGGACCACTCTCCTTCACTACAGACTGTCGCTATCAATATATCTATCTATCTATCTATCTCTCAATCTATATCTCAATCTATAAGGAACCGCAGTAGACAAAAGGCGTTGCTATAGCAACACGTCATGTTTGTTTACACGCAAAATCAATAGCGTGAAAAGGCGATTTCTTCAATCTGACTTCATATTGACAATTTTTAACAACATAGTTAATTTTTTTGCTACATAACACACTTTCAGGAAATGTCACGGACTGGGAGACTTTAATATTTAATTGAAAAAAAGTTACATACAATAAAAAACATCTCTGGGTCAAATTGACCCGATTGGCGGTTCTAGTGTTAAAACGAGAAAAAACGCGGCTGAATCGGTTAATCCATAGGTTGATAATGTTTCTGTGGATTATTTTTTTTAATTTATAATCCATAATTCCATTTTTATATAAAAATCGGAGAGTAAAAGTTAGCTGCTAATGGTAGCCACCAGAGTTATCGCAGCTTCCGGTTTTGGCTATGCGTCAGTCTCTCACACACACATTACCAAATAAGGAGTATGTGGGAGTTCCCCTCGATTCAATTGTCTCTGACGGTTGGAAAAATATGTCAACCAGCAAAAATCATTGAAATCGAGAATTGGGCTCGATATATGGTTACATTAAAATCAGTAGGCGAGGCTGTAATTTCACCAGATGTTACTCTCATGGGCGAGGCAGAAAATAATAGTTTTAACATGCCAAAAAGCTCCTGTGTCGTTTATTGCACCTCAAACATTAAAACTAGGGCTGTCAAGTTAACGCCCTTAAAAGACCTTGGCGCACCGTGCTGAATAGTCGGAACTGGAGCGAAGGCCTCCGCTGCGTCCCGTAGGACAACTCGCTGAGCCGTGGCAGACCAAGGAGCTGTAGCATTAGGGAGGAAATCCCCTGGAACTCTCAACGGCTGACCGTAGACCATCTCTGCTGTAGAGCACTGCAGGTCCTCCTTGGGTGCGGTCCTCAGGCCCAGCATCACCCAAGGCAGCTTGTCGACCCAGTTACTGTCCGTAAGGCCGGCCTTGAGGGCCGCCTTCATGGAGCGGTGGAAGCACTCGCAGAGGCCGTTAGTCTGAGGGTGGTAAGCGGTAGTCCTGTGCAGCTTAACCCCCAAACCGCCCGCCACGGCGTTCCAGAGCTCGGACGTGAACTGGGAGCCCCTGTCCGAGGAAATGTCTGACGGGGTGCCAAAGCGACACACCCACGTTGCGATGAAATCCCGGGCAACGTCTGCGGCCGACGTCGAAACGAGAGGCACCGCCTCCGGCCAACGGGTCGTCCTGTCCACCATGGTGAGGAGGTAGGAAAAACCCTGAGAGGAGGGTAAAGGACCAACCAGGTCGATGTTCACGTGATCAAACCTCCTCTCAGGCACCAAAAAACGCTCCAACGGGGCCTTCGTGTGGCGGTGCACCTTAGCGCGTTGACAAGCCACACATTCTCTGGCCCATGTCCTCACGTGTCTTTTCAGCCCCAGCCAAACGAACTTCCCCGCGACCAAGCGTACGGAAGGTTTGACACCGGGGTGTGACAGTCCGTGCACCGCTTCGAAAACAGGACGCCTCCAACCGGCGGGAACGACAGGCCGCGACAGGCCCGTAGAGACGTCGCAGAGAAGAGTAATGCCCGCGTCGCCGAACACCACGACCTGCAGATCCAACCCTGTGCTCCCCAGCTTCAGAGCCTGGACGCTGGGGTCGGCAACTTGGTCAGCCATGCGATTATAATCCAGACCCAACTGGACGGCACCGATGACGACTCTGGAGAGGCAATCAGATTCGACTTACCGCCACGTGCTTAATGTCCGTAGTGAACTCCGATATGTAGGACAGTTTCCGCTGCTGACGCGCCGACCAAGGCTCCGGCACTTTTGACATGGCGAAAGTGAGTGGCTTGTGGTCGACAAACGCCGTAAACTCTCGGCCCTCCAGCATGAAACGGAAATGTCTCACGGCCAAGTAAAGACCCAGGAGTTCACGGTCAAAAGCACTGTACTTGTGTTCTCTGGGCGTCAGCTGGCGGCTGAAAAAGGCGAGTGGCTGCCAAGCGCCCTGGACCCACTGCTCGTGCACTTTGCCGACCGTGTAGTCCGACGCGTCCGTGGTGATGGAGATGAGCGCCTCGGATGATGGATGTGCCAGCAAAGCCGCCTGAGCCAAACGCTGTCTTGACCTCAGCATACGCGACGTCCGCTTCCGCTGTCCAGTCGATCGCCTGGACGGGGGTCTTGCCCTTCAACGCCTCATACAGCGGCCGCATGACGTGTGCAGCCCGGGCGATTAAACGGTGGTAGAAGGTCACCATCCCCAGAAACTCACGGAGCGACCTGGCTGTGAGCGGGCAAGGAAAAGCCTGCACAGCCTCCACCTTCGCTGGCAGAGGTGCAGCACCGCCTTTAGTGACGCGGTTTCCGAGGAAATCAATGTCAGATACCCCAAACTGGCATTTTGCAGGATTGATGATTAATCCGTGTTCGCTGAGCCGCGTGAAAAAGGCTCGGAGGTGGGCCAGGTGCTCCTGCACTGAAGCGCTGGCGACGAGTATGTCGTCTAGATAGACAAACACAAAAGGCAGGTCCCGCAGCACAGAGTCCATCAGGCGCTGGAACGTCTGAGCAGCGTTTTTGAGTCCAAAAGGCATCCGCAGGAACTCAAAAAGTCCAAAAGGAGTTATCACCGCTGTCTTGGGAATGTCCAGGGGGTGCATGGGCACCTGGTGGTATCCACGCACCAGGTCCACCTTGGAAAACACCCCCGTACCAGCCAGATGTGCCGAAAAATCCTGAATGTGCGGCACCGGATAGCGGTCGGGCGTAGTGGCGTCGTTGAGCCGTCGGTAATCCCCGCACAGGCGGAACCCGCCGTTCGGTTTGGGGACGACGTGCAGGGGAGAAGCCCAAGGGCTGTTGGAGCGGCGGACAATGCCCAGACGCTCCATGGTTGCGAACTCCGCCCTCGCTACAGTCAGCTTAGAAAGGTTCAACCGTCGGGCCCTGGCGTAGACAGGAGGCCCCTCGGTGGTCACGTGGTGCTCCACGCCATGCTTAGTGGAAAGCGCAGAGAAGGTGGGCAGCGACAGGTCTGGAAACTCGGCCAAAAGTCTGAGAAACGTGTCCGCCCCCGTCAGCGAGCCCGACAGCCCGTTGTATGCTGCGCTGCCCAGTGTGCACACGAGGGAAGAAAACGTTAAGGCATCAACTAAACGTCTATTCTTAACGTCCACTAAGAGTCCATGAGCACACAAAAAATCTGCCCCGAGGAGGGGAAAAGAAATGTCCGCCGTCACAAAATCCCAGCTGAAACGTTGTCCTCCGATGCACAAACACATAGTCCTCATGCCGTATGTGCGAATAGGCCCGCCGTTAGCCGTCGTCAATCGAGGTCCGTGCCCGCCACGGGTGACTTCTCCACTCGACGCGGGAACTACACTCCGTTGAGCGCCTGTGTCACACAGAAACAGGCTCCCCGAAATGCTGTCGCTGACGAAGAGGAGGCTGCTCGTGCCGCCGACGCTCAGGGCCACTACTGAGCGCCGGCCCCTCCGTTTCCCGGGGGTCTGTAGCTGCACGGAGCGATGCATTTCTTCGCCCTTGTCCCGAAACGTGCGTGGTAACAGCACTCTCCGTTGTCTCCACGCCGGCTCGACACAGCTGTGTCCGGCCCCCGCCACGCTTTCTTGGGTGTAGATGGGCCGCTGAGCGTCGCAGCCAACGTCTCTGCATCGGGCTGTTGTGTAGCCAGGAAAACTAAAAAGAATGTCTTGAAAATATTAAAATAAATAATAAGAAAGTGTTTCAATCACAATCAATAAAAGGCAATACATATATATAATGTCAAAATATAAAATAAATACAATGATAATTAAAGCTGCAAGCAGCGTTGAGCGGGTCTTTGACGTTCCGCAGGCTGTTGTCCGCACGTCGACGTGTGTGTCTAGGTGTCTCGAGGACTCGGCCGTTGGCAAACGTGGGAAGTTTCAGGCCGATCGAACAATGTCTTTAGGAGTTACAGCAGTACAGACAGACTGATCTGTCGCCATGGCAACGGCATATGATGACATCGCCTAATTGACTTGGCTGTTGAGGGCCGGACCATTAGCCATCATCTGAAGTCTGGTGCCGTTTGGACCATTTTCCATTGAGTTATGACAACTTCGTGTTTTTTGGCGAGGGATCTGTCGCCATGGCAACGGCA
>CALSBZ010006456.1:78036-88390 GCA_943591055.1 Gobionotothen gibberifrons
AACCTCTCTTTAGTGGTTCATTAATAAAACAGATATTTCAACGTGAGACTACTTTGTTCATTTACTGTTGAGGTTAATTTCAGTAGTTGTGTGCTATAATGTATTTACAAAGTGTGAAGAGGAGGCCACTTGAGAATAGGGAACCTGTTCAGGTCAATTAGAGTCAAATGACTAGCTTATTGGTTATGAACAAGACTTCACTTTAGAATAGGGAACATGTTCTTAGATAGAAATACCTAATTAGAGTCAAACTACTAGCTTATTGGTTATGAACAAGACTTCACTCTAGAATAGGGAACATGTTCTTAGATAGAAATACCTAATTTTGAGTTATTTAGACACAATTAACACTTATAGTTTCATGTCTTGTTACATAAGAATAGATCATATTTGTTAAGTGTTATTATGGGAGAATTACTATTCTTGTGCTACTACTGCCTTATTAGGCCCATATTGAGCAGCGCATATTAAGACCCAAACTCATGTACAACAACTTCCTTACTTGCAACAAATAAGCACTAATTAGAGCAGGGGTGCCCATTACGTCGATCGCGATCGACCGGTCGATCGCAAAGGTAGTGTGGGTAGATCGCAGGGCATTGAAAAATGAAAAGAAAAAAATTAGCCTATCATCCATCCTTACTATGGCATTTGCCACTTGATTGACGTACAGGTAAGCCAGTCTGAGTTGTATTGTGCCATACAGGTTCATGCAGTTATGAGGGGGCCTCACTTCCTCATCTGAAGCGCAAATGCGGCGCACTATTATTCGCTTATGCGGCGCAATTAGTGTAAGCGTGCCACAGTTTATCCGCTGTTTACTCCACTAGCACCCCCCCCCCTCGCGCTCGCGACACAGATTGGGCAGGGTACTGGGCACTGTAGGTAGATCTTTTGGGCTTGGTCATTTTAAAAGTAGCTCCCAAGCTGAAAAACAGTGGGCACCCCTGAATTAGAGGGTTATTGAGGAAAAACTCTCAACTAATGGCTTATTACTTGTAGAATATGGTCATGTAGAATAAGGCATTAATAAGTGTTTTATAATGACTAATAAAGAGCCAATATACTGCTAATATGCATGTTAATTAACAACTAGTTGATGGTTAATTTGTGTACCTTAATATAAAGTGTTACCATAATCGAATAAGAGTGCATTGACGTAGACACGTTGTGCATCTTCACCTATACATTTTAGTTCTTACTCTTTCACTTAAATCCTAAAAACTTAGATCTTATATTTAAAACTTTATCCAAAACCTTTCCCCTCTCTGACCTCTCGAGGTTCTATTAGAGGGTAACCGGTTGCAGAGAGGCCTATTCCGGCCGGGGAGTGTGGAACGTAGTCACAGACCTACTTCTCACCTCTCACCAATTCCAATTCAGGTTCCAGTGGGGACCTTTCTCCCTGTGTGTGCCTCTCCACCTCTGTTTCTTACTTCTTACTTGCTACCCTTTTCCCTCAACCTATCCCAAGGGAGTGCATGTATGTAGACATGTTAGTTTAGCTGCTATAGGCTTGGACTGTTGGGGGGGGCACCTTACTCCGTCTTTCTGTCAGTTTGTACCTGTGTACTCTCATGTTCCGATTAACCCAGTTTCCCCCAAATTTCTTTTTGGTGTCCATATATCCGCCGGGATCCTGAGTCGAGGCTAATCCTGTTGCTGTGGTCCTGTGTCCTGGATCCTCTATCCTGAGTACTGGATCTGAGTCCTGGACTTCGAGTCGTGGCTGAACCTGTCTCTGCGGTCCTGCCTGACTCTCACCATACTACTTCCCTGATGGCTCCCACAGGATTGCTGACATCCTCGTGGATTCATCTTCTTATTATAGACACATGCTTTTCCAAACATTTGGACTACCTATGTTGTAAATGTATTATCTTTTCGATTTACACACGGCATCTATTGCACGTCTGTCCGTCCTGGGAGAGGGATCCCTCCTCTGTTGCTCTCCCTGAGGTTTCTCCCATGTTCCCCTTTAAACTGTGGGTTTTCTCTGGAAGTGTTTCCTTGTACAATGTGAGGGTTTAAGGACAGAGGGTGTCGTATTGTCATACTGATATTCTGTACAAACTGTGAAGTCCACTGAGACAAATGTAACATTTGTGATATTGGGCTATAAATACACATTGATTGATTGATTGATTGATTGATTGATTGATTGATTGATTGATTGATAGCAGTCTCTTTGCGTTCCTTGGACAATGATTCCTAATGTGAACTTCATGCTGCTTCATTACCTTTGTACCTTGTTGTATGGGTAGCAAGATGCTGGATCTAAAACCAATCAAAGGACATGCCAAGGTGGGAAGGGGAAGACGGAGGTGTTAGGGGTAAACATGATCAAATAAATATTGAATCAGCTGGTGTAGTGCTAGGTTACATTAAAAACCTACACACATATCATCCTTCAGAGCAAATTGATCAGAAGAAACTGTTCTTCAATCTCCCCAAAGTTTATGTCATGAGATTGTCAGGTCTTCTTGACAGCATTTTTTAATTGAGTCAAAAAGCTGTATGACTTTATGAAAAATACCTTTTAACATCACGCATGAGGTGTTGGCATTTCCTGTTGATTTTTTCACATTATTAGCTTGATAACAACATTGAAAAATAAATTACTTTTATAATGAATTTGACCTCCTATCAAAGATTCCTTTATTTTTGACTTTGTCAAACTATGTTTTAATTTGTTCGCTTCAAAATGCAACCCATGCAGGAAAATGGTTTTGAGTGTGGTTTTCTACAAACAGTATATTTTGTTGTTATTGTTTAATGTTCATGTTATTTTAAATATTAATACTTTGAATTTAGTCATTTTCTAATTTCTTATACCATTAACTGTCACTTTAGGCAGACTACTTTAAAAAGCTGTGTGCAGCACCGAGGATCAGCCGGCTGAGGGGAAAGGAGGTTTATGATGCAAGAGGACAACTCTCCATTGAGGCAGAGGTCTTCTGCATTGTCTGCAACAAAGAAAAGGTAAAATGTATGAGTACATTTGGCCTTTAATTATAGAATCAGCACCAGCTATATATTATTTCCTCACATCAGATGTTAAAATATAACTTCCTGCTTGGACTGTGGCGGCTGCTGATATTGCAGATTTACATATTCAGTTCAGTGAATGCATCGAGCGTAAAGATTGAACAAATAAAGGTTTAACAAAGGAGATATGAATCATTAGTGGTGTGCCGATGGTTTGAAGTGACAGTGAGGGGCCTCTCAAACATGCAGAAGGCTCCGATGTGAAGAGGCAGCTGGAGGCAAGAAGCGAGCAAAGACGATACCAATCAGAAAACCGACCCTGACCTTTGACCCTTGCCATTTCAGTTTTTACTGTATCACAAAAGCCAGAAAGATGAGATGTGACACGATGAACCGAGGTCAAGCTGAGGACACACAACCAGGGCTGAGCCAATAGGGATGCATCAACGCTTTTACTCAACAGTATTACTGAGTGCTATCACACCATTGTCAGAAGGAGGGGGCCAGTTCCTCAGTGCAATGATATATTATGATAATTATAATAACTAAGTCAAGTCTTTTCCTTGTAACTTTACTTACATAGCCTAATGCTACAAATCACAATGTTGCCTTAAGGGGGTTTACCATTTGCAAAGCATAGGACACCATCTGTCTAAAGACACTGTTCGTAAATCCTATGTGTTGGATAATCTATTCAAATACCAAAGATTAAGATTTATAACAACATAAAAACACAAAACAATTTAAGAGAAAGCTATTCTAAAATAATGTTGTCAAAGGTGAGGTTCATGTAAGAAATGTGCCTGTATTCAGCGGTAGATTATACAGGTGTTTGCCTGCAAAGCCCACCCCCACACACTACTATTACCACTGCTAACAAAGACTACCAGAGGATTTCAGGCTGAATTCGGGCTCATATGTTGTTAACAGGAAATCCTATGTATACCTAAAGGTGATCATCAAAACCGTAACACCTAGTGTAAGCCATACAGGAAACTAATGTAGGGCTTTTATTTCATTGGCGTAATAAGTATTTTTTCTATTGAATCTTGTGAGTAGGAAATAAATTGCTGAGCCACTAGAAGCTTGGAAGTTTTGTATTGATAGCTGCAGAAATGTGAGAATATATATGTAAATCACATGAAAATCTAATTAGGCTTTTGTCAATGACTATAATTTTCAATGAAGCTTTATCTTTGGAAGACCTGAGCGTCAGGAAATTAAAATATATAAAAAAAAAAAATGTGTTCACTCATTTCGGATGCCAATCCAGCGCAACCCAAACACATCCACTATCTTTTCTCTCCATTTAAGCTGACTTAATAAGCGTTTGTTTTTATTAAGACACACAGCTGTGCTCCAGGGTCATGATGGGGGGGGGGGCTATTGTCAGTCTGTACCATTAGCACTAATGTGTAACGACAGCAAAAAGCAGTGCAAGTGGTCTGTGAAAACAAGGGTGTGCTGGGAAGAGGATGTTGCGGAAGACGAGAGATGAGAAGGGGATACAAGATATTAACCCATATTCACCCCCCCCCCCCCATCCATGTCATCAATATCAAGTGTGACATGTTTGTGAAAAGTAGCTTGTTGTTTTGTTTTTAAAGAACTTTGTCCTTGTTGGTGTTCAGAGCATGTCCTCAGCTGCTGTCTCCAGCCTCTCTGGGCCCAAGGAGGCTCTCCTGGACCAGCAGAGGGCTGCTGACGTGAGGACTGCTGCTCAGTGGATCAATGAGCCTCTGAGCACCATGCTGAAGGGCACGAACCCCTGCGAGCAGTCCGAGGTGGACCACATACTCAGGTAGTGTTCAGGTGGTTTTTCTATTTTACCGTGTTGGGTTTGCTCTTTTGTGGGGATATTGTCATCTGTTTCCACGTATTCCACTGATCTAATAAAGATGTGTGCAGTTATTTGTATGTACATTTTATATTTGTCCACATTTAGTTTTGTTGTCGTTTTGAAAACCCTGCTTTCAAAAGTAGCTATCCTTGAATAATTCATTTAGATTTTTCTTTTTGTTAAATGCTGCTGACAAATATTGGTACTAAGAAACATTCTGGGAGAAACCAAATACTTTGCCATTTGAAATGTTCCAATTTCTTCTTTTTTTAAATTTTTTTTTTTTTATAAGTTTTTTAACTTGCTTAATTGAAATTGCACTGCCTATCTTGATTCAAATTTGAAACATTAAGCAGTGGAAATTGTTCAGACATAACAACCAGAGTTTCCAGCTGATCTCCCGTCAGATTAGACTTCACTCGCGTTTATGTCCATATCGATCAGATCTAGCTAGTTCTAGCTAATGATATGACTGCCTGCTTATCAAGACACCTAAACAATAAGCGTCGCTATGCAACCGGGTGAGGCCGCAAAGTATAGCGCAGCTTTATGCATTTGTTTACATGCCCACCGGAACCCCGAGGCATTACCAACAGATCAACGCACAATCAACCCACTATTCTTGTCTGTCACAGAAGTGGCGCAACTGATGTTTTAACATGTTTTAATTTAACTGATTGTGCTAAGTGGAAATTATTTTGACCGGACATTTTGACCGGAGAGATTTAGATTTACCGGTCAAAGTCTGGTAATTACCGGCTAACGGAAACTCTGATAACAACTTATATCTATTTGGTTGTCTTGCTTTATTTTGTACAGATTGATAGAGTACTTTATTAATATATTTTGCAAGAGAGACCTGAGAACAGCAGGTGAAATAGAATAGTGTTTTAAGAGATAATAAGAGATTCTAGACTAGTACTGACCCATTGCCCAGGTATTTATAGTAAAAGGACTATAGAAATGAGCATCATACTGGATGTGTAGATGGCAGAAGGATGTTAGATAAAACTAGACACCTTCTAGTTGACTTGTATTATGTGCCCCGTTATCTTTGTTAAAGATCAGCCTTCTTTAGAGCGTATTGTTTTTCTGACCTTAAACTTGTTTTGCAGCAACTTCTTTATGGCCCGCTACCTGGAAGACAAAGACATCCAGAACAAGGAGAAGGAGGAGCTTGGTTCCCCCTCGGAGCCTGAGGTGGTGCCGTCTTCTCCACTCCCTGCACCGAGCAAAGACAAGAAGAGTGTTGATAAAGGTAGAGTAGAGACTGGACATGCTAATTATTTCGTATCAAAATCAAATGAGCAGCGCAGCCAGATACTGAACCAGAACACGTTTGTGTGCTGGTTTTTCTACTGGTTTTTCCATTTAATGTTATGCTGTTATGGACATTTATTACATTAGAAATCAGTTACATCTTCGGTTTGTACAACATGACTCTCCTGCCCTTACAAATAAAAATCATTCAAAGCCTTAAAGGTCCCATGTCATGCTTTTCCGGTTATGACCCGTCCCCTTGTGTGTTATGTAGCTTGTTCTGCATGTAAACAGTCTGCAGAGTCACAAACCCTCAAAGTACACCCTGTAGCGAGTAAAACTCTAACACAGAAAAGACCTGTCTATGATGCCCCAAAACGCCTCGTTGGAGATTTCTCTTTTTCTTCCTGGGTACAGTGACGTATTGGACCAATCCGCGGACTTCCTCACACACACTCAATCTTTTCTCAGCTGCAGCTCTGCCGATTTCTCAGCCTGAGACGTCGGGACGCGGCGAGGCTGTGAGTCTGTGTGTGTGCTCAGGCTGGTTTCGGGCTGGGTTTCGCTGTGTCTCGCTGTCTCGCAGAAGGCCACTGGGCTCACAGGGAGGAGGGGGGGGGCAGGATTTCCAACAAGCCGTGTAGGACAGAGAGTGAATACACAGACTATACAGAGATGCTGTATGAGAAACCAATGTGAGTTTGGTAAATTGAACAATATAAATCTATTCTAGTAGACCTCAACAATGGAAATATGATCAGTAGAAATGGCCATGACATGTGACCTTTAAGTATTATCTGTATTGGTAACATTAAAGGTACAATGTTTAAAATATGTTTTTTTTTTTTTTTTTTTAACATAAAACAATAAAACATTAAATAATATCAAACATGTGAACAGGTTACAGTGTTTGACATATTGTCAAAAGTCTGACCTCAGACCAGAGGGATAAGTACATGACCCAGAGTGGGGGGTCAATAATACAGTCAAGGTCCGTGTCTGTTTTAGAGTTTATTTATAAAAGTGGCAGAGCCGAGAAAACTCTTCCTCCCAGCCGTCAGGAGGATATTTACCTGCTCTTCCAGTTCTCTGCAGCCTCGGGAAAGTCGTATCCCAGAGGACTGCAGACTTCCTGTTGCAGATCAACGACCCCACACAAGGATTAATAGATAGCATCGGGCAGGCTGTTCGATTAAAAAAAATAGTTTGATCACATTTTGTGTATTCTTGCCCACTGATTGACTTACAGGCAGGCATACAGGTATTACACAGGAGTAAAACAAACACTGTAAATGTATCAACACTAGGAGAGAGAGAGAGAGGAGAGAAAGAGAAAGAGAGAGAGAGAGAGAGAGAGATATATCTTCTCCACCAGTCCTTGATATTTCAACCAAGTCCAGGTTGCAAATGAAATGTGCATTGTGTGCTTTAGATTCTTGACCTCACCTTTTTTTAACCTGAAATTGGTTAAAAGAATGGGTAAACATTTTAGTCTAAAAATACCTGGATCTTGCCGGCTATCTTACGTATCCAGAGTACGTTTTTCTAAAACTCTGCCATCAGTGATGCTTCTTATAAATATAGTGGATGGATTTTGAAATGTGATGATATGGGAGCAAAACAAACTGACACCTTAACCACCTTGTCTAATTTCTGTTGCTCATTTCTGTTGCTCTGACTATATCACCTGCAAGCCTAAAATCAGACTGTGAGATAAGACTGCTGTTGTTTATTTCCTTCTTTAAACTTGTTTTGCTTATATCACAGGCAAGAAGAGTACCACTGCAGAGAAGCAATTACCTCCAGCAGAGCCACCAGAAGCAGTTTTGCCTGGGAGCCTAGCCATCGGCTCAGTGTCTCTGGCTGTGGCCCAAACTGGAGCAACAATCCAGGGTGTCCCTCTTTACAGATACATAGCAGCTCTTAAGAACAGAGAGGTTAGACCACACAAGCACACACGTACAGTGTATATTCACTAACACTCCACTGGGAGACAAGTGTAATGATGTCTTTAACAACTGTACTCAGGATCCCACACAGTTTCACATCCCAGTGCCTTTAATAACTCTGCTGAGCTGTGGGAAAACTTCTACTGGGAAACTGAGTTTACTGGAGGAGGTCATCCTGATCCCCAAAGCTGGACAACGAGTCAAACAAGTAACTTTCAAACACCTGAAGTTACAGGTTATATCTGTTAGTAGTAGGTAACCTGGTAATGTATACAATTACAGTGCTCTTTGTGCAATTTATTTAGCTTCCTTTGTTCATGCTACAATGTGCTATATTATTGGAACGACACCTTAGTTCTTCGATATTCAGTTTTCACTGCATTGTGAACTTGTTCCACAGATCATCACAAAGACTCTTGAGTTACAGAAGGAGATGATGAGAATAATGAACACTTCAACAAAGCACGGGGTGAGGGGAACGTGTTTTGTCCTGTCGTACTGTAAGAATAGAAGTGAGTTAACATGGGCTTTATGAGAGCACACAATGTACACGAGGCAGAGTTCAAGGCCTTTTAATGAGCGTTCCTTACCGTTATGGAAATAAAAGATTATTTTCCATTGTCCTTGCTCACCTTCAAATTAACTCATGTGTGCAGGCCTGGAACACTTTCAGAATGCTAAGCATTCAATATTCAACCTTTTCTGTCATGCAGCATTTGTACCGCATACACAATTATCTCCGGCATTGTTCAATGACCCGTAGTCTTAACAATCATAACGTGAACAGTGAAGAGGGGTAGTCTTCCAACACATATAACCTTGCAATGACAACTGTTTCATTCAAATGTATGAATAAACACTATTCTACTGTGATTCACATGCATCTGAGCATAATGCATACATGGTGTTGACGAGGTGAACTGTGTGTTTGCTCCGAGGCTCAGGCAGTGCTGTGTGACAGTGGAGTGCTGGCTGTGAGCTACGAGCGGCCCGAGCAGCCTCTGGATCTGATCACTGAAGCCTGCTCCAACTCTGGTCTGGCCCTGGGAACAGAGGTCCAGTTAGCTCTGAACTGTGCTGCGCCGGAGCTCATGGACTATGTAAGTGAACCTGCTGCTGGCTCTCTGTTGCCCCTTTCACACCAACGCGGTTCCAGGGCCGGTTCGGAGCTAGGGCCTGAAAAGCACCGTTTTTTCCTGTTCACACCGCAGCGGAGCCGTATTATAGCAGCTATCGGATGGAATCAATACATGGGCTGCACAGGTTGTCATGACTCATGTCCGACTATCACAAGTAGAATCATAATGAAAAATACGCCGGTAAAATGTGCCGGCTTATGCCACAATAGGATAGCAACAAGTAGTCAAGATAGTCAGTTTAGCTTTGGTTGCTATGCTAACATCACCCATTTTATACCAGAGAAACTTTCATAACAGTGTTGTGATTCCAAACTGCAGCAGTCGGTAAATGCCGCTGAAACACATTAATAAACAATGAACCACGGCACTCTGGGTAAAAGTACAAGGGTTGAGAAGTAGTTATTCAATTTAATCTGGCTTCGTATGATTAAAAGCAACACGATCATCGATCCGACGCCGTTGGGGAGAAAATCAGCAACGTCATGAGCAGGGGGGCTGAAATTAAGAAACGGTTCCGAACCAGAAAAGCTCTAATACGGAGCTAGGACGGGAACCGCGTTGGTGTGAAAGGGGCATGTGAGACAACGTGGCCACGTCCTTATAGCTCACATGCTAATACTCAAGCTGGGGCAGTAATGGAATAATGTAATCAGGTTACAAAAACAGGTATCTATATTCCCTTGCAGTTACATAAAAAAATATGTAATCAGATTACTCTTACTTTTTGATATTGAGGTAATCCAAAATAAACAGATTACATAACTCTTTATTTTGATACTCAGACTAGGTTACTGTTTACATATTTGTACAGGTAACTAGTCTTTGTAGCAGATTACATTTTCAAAGTAACCCTCCCAACCCTGCAATACTGTTTAAGCACCGCTGACAGAGACATCCTGCAGCTGTTTGTCCTACTCTCCTCAGACTAAAGGGAAGTATGAAATTGCAACAGGAGTTTTGAAGACTCCGGATGAATTAGTTGACATGTACCAAACCCTTGTCAGCAAATACCCAGCCGTGGTGGCCCTCATCGATCCGTTCAGACGAGAAGTAAGTCTTAAACATGATCATTTCCGAGTTGATGGGTATGTACAATTGTGTTTATAATTTACAGACAATGTTGTTGATACGGTGTGTGTGTGTGTGTGTGTGTGTGTGTGTGTGTGTGTGTGTGTGTA
>CALSBZ010006456.1:93390-104844 GCA_943591055.1 Gobionotothen gibberifrons
CTCTCTCTCTCACACACACACTGTGTTGTACGTGAAAGGAAACTGTGTGTGTGGAATCATACAAATGTGTACTTGTGTGTGTGAGTAGAAGCCCCCCCTGCATTGGAGCTGTTAATTGGCCACTGAGGAGTTACTTATTACTCACTTTCCCACTTTCCCATCATCATTTAGCCTGTAAGCAGGGGGGGGGGGGTGAGGTTAATCAGTGTCAGTGTGTCTGTGTCTAATCAAAAGTACAGTTAACATGTTTACTGCTATTTCATATTGTGTTGATGCTCCATGCTGAAGCCTGCAGTGCATCAGTGCGTTTCAGCGATCTGAAGTATCCGAGGTCCAGCTTTGTCCCTTCATTCCTTTATTCTGTGTCGCCCACAGCCTCCAAGGAGAAGCACCCCCCCCCACTGTTCCGTGAGAGAGCAGTGCTAAACACTGACACTGCTCACAGCTTCGGTTGTGCATGACTGATTCAAAATACTGTCACTGAGGCCATCTTATGTTTCATAATTTAATCATAATGTAACTCTGCATGTCAGGATTTCACCTGTAGAGCGTGCAGAGTTGATTATAAACTAGGTGCATTATTCTAGTGTTAACAGCCTGGTTTATTTCGAATCTGTGGTAACAAAATCAATATGAAGCTATTCAGAGAGAGGCTAAGTGGGTAAACATAACCTTGAATAAAAACATTTTGTTCAACCCCTAGACATCTCGTCGCTACTTCAGCTATATACAAGCCATATTGAAACAGAACAGATCTACTGAGAAGGTCATTATTTCATCACACCACTATATTAAGCACTTTTTATAGTGTAGAGAACTCTTTTTCAAAAAAGACACATTTAAGTTTCAAATTTGTATTTGTGTCAAGTAAAAAGATCTGATGAATTATGGCCCACAGTATAGAGATGAGTGATTGACGGCACACTGCCCCTTTGAAACAGAGTGTTGTTTAACTGGGACCCCCCCCTCAGTCTGCAAGTGTCAGCAGGTTGTGACCTGGTCAACAACTCACTCCTCCTCTGTTTTATTTAAATAATAGCAGAGGTCCAATTATCCACATCAATCATGTTACGTAGAAATGAGTTTAGCTGCTCTCCTTTTCTGTAAGCATCTCGATGCTCAACACGTTCCCACATGTTTCAATCAAAAAAAAACATGATGATAACAAGCGTCCTTGGGTTTCGTGAAAGGCGCTATATAAATTGAAATTATTATTATTATTATTATTATTATTATTATTATTATGAAACTCTCCACTGAATTAAAATATTTGAATCGCCCCAAATGTAAAAGGAAGGCTCACCAATCATACACATTCACGTGTCTTCTATATTGACAAAAGATCATTGTAAAACAAAGGAATTTATACAAAAATAACCTTTATCTCATTTCACAGTTTGATGACTGAGCTTCATGACTACAGAAAACTCAGACAAATTGTTTCAGGAGACAAAATAGTTTTGATGAATATTTTTGTGTTCAATTGGCCATGACAGCTCTGTACTTGAACACACTAACACACACAAACACATCAACGTCCAGTGAGTTCTCTCAATTTATTTTCTATTAAACGCACTGTTACTAAATAGGCCTGCTTCATTTAACTTTATTTATGAATCGCTATACATTTTATTTGTATTTTGTGTGTCTTCATGCTTTTACAGGTAACTCTAATCATACCTTATTTTTGGTTATACAATTTCTTCATTTATAAAATAAAAATAAATAGCAAATAGTCACAAAATGTTCATTATTTTTATGATTCTTTGGTTTCTTGGTTTCCTGGCGGTGCAGACTCGGTGTTTGTGTAACTGACAACCTGTAATCAGTGAGAGGACGCAGACTGAGGCCGGACACACAGCAGGCAATTACAATGTTTGGGAAAATAAATGAAATGACTAACAAAATAGGTCAAATTAAGTGTTTCTCAGACACACTAGAAAGACCTCCCTAATTGCTGGTCCCTGAAGGGACAAGAATACAACAACAACAAAACATTATATTGTATCGGCCGATGACGAGGGAAGAGACGCAGACTGAGAACGGACTGTGGGAGAAGAAAAGGACACAGCGTGGTTTGTATAATTGCATGTTTTGCCTCGAGCGGCGAGTGTGTACGTCCGTCAATCACCATCAGGGAGCCAGCGCAGAGCAGATGGCAGAGGAAGGAATCGAGCCGGTCATTGACTTTGTCTCTGCTGAGGGAAGGAAGACGGAGACAACAGAATCAAAGACTGTATTGCATGTTGGCAAACGGTTGAGTTGTGCCAGGACGGCCTCCACGAGAAGAGGCTCATTAGATATGGAGGATATGAGGAGGCAGGATGTAAATCAATGCAAAGGCCTTCTCTTCTTTTCATCCTACTCCTACTCAAGCAGGCGACCACTCGCACACGCCGTCCTCCAACAAGTTACCCAAGATTCTTCACAAGCTGCTTGTGTGGTGAGAAAAACAGCCAAAAATACTCTGCACGACTGTCGAGTTTATACAATCCTTCCTGTTTCCAGCTCCACTAAATGTGCAGTCAGTGTCCTTCCTGCACACAGGGATGAATGGACATGGGAGTGTTTGAAGCTTGCTGCTGGGGAATCTAGTTAGAGAAGAGCCACAATGACATTTCCTCAGCCCTCTGTTAGGGGATTGGAGCTGGAAATTGCACCTCAGTGCTAAACCAAGCCTGAGCTTTAATTAACAGCAGCACACAAAAGGTGACGGACATCGCCTGCAGCTCACAGCTCTCATGTTTCAATCCCGCTCTCAAGGAAGTGTCTGGGAAATGTGGGCAGGTGTCGAGTAAAAACAAAACCCCACGGCAGCAGCCCACCATTGTGTTTAATCAGCAGCACAGTCATTGTGATCGTCAAAGGGCACGGCTCCACACCGGACTGACAGTTACAAAACAGAGAGGGAAGCTTTTTACATCTCAGGACTCATTAAAATACGTGTTATTTAATGATCACTTTATTATGATTGTCCTCACATGACTATAATCTATTGTCTAAAACGAGTAAATATCAGATTGTAGGGTTAATACCTCACACAGGGAGAAGGCATCAGTACAGTAAACCAGATAGGAAATGTGTTTGTTACAGAAAAGCATTCAAATGAAATCAAATACAATAAATGACAAACTTAAGTTTATTGGACATGCATATTACAGAGCAGTTAGAAATAGCTGATTCCAGTCCTGTCTGCCAGAAATACATCTTCTTATATATTACCATTTGTTTTGGCCAAATGCATTTTGAGGGGAAGCTGCTGCCTGGACTTTGTTCTGAAAAGTCACAAACAAGTTTGTGAGTGAAGGAAATGAACAAGGAGGGGTCGGGGGTCTACAACGTTCAGGACTTTCACACTGACTGAGTACTGCTGAGGCAAAAAGGCTTTGTGGGTTAGGTAAGGGACATATTGTAGATTTATATAAATGTAGAAATGTTAATGAAATTAATTCGCTGTTGACATTTTCAGTATTTAACCAAGAATGCACATTTCCTGTCATGTGTAAAGAGGGGGCAACCTCCAGGTCTGAAAAGTGAAGCCTTAAACCTCAATTCTCTCTCATATCCAGGGGCGACTCCATTGGTTTAAAGAACACACATTGTATAGAAGTCTATGAAAAAATGAGAGTTTTTCTCACTTATAACCTTAATAAACCTTTTCCTGCTGAGTTTCTGGTATCTTCAATACAGCATGATGTTCATTAGTTAATGATGGTCTCATTTAGAGTCCATAATGAGGGGTTTGAGTCACACACTTCAGAGGGTGTGACCTCTGTGTTGATTCACAACCTTGTGACTGCTCTTTCTGAGATGCACTCGACACACACACACACACACACTGAAACACTTCTTCCTCACACTGCAGCAGGAAGGCAGCTGGAACTCTGAAGAAGACCCATGGCTCCAACAGGAGAACACTGCAGAACACGTTACGGAGAAGGAAAGAGAAGGCTTTATGAACGGCTGGATGTGTGTCATGGTTTCTTTATTCAAATAAATATGACTTTTCTTGAAAACTGGTGCATAAATCAGATATGGAAGGCCCTGCGGCCAGTCTCTGTGCAGATATAGTGAATTACCTTGTAATGTTGTCTTTATTCTAGCAAACCTCATTGATTCACTTATTTTTAATTGAACATTTCCTACAATATAAAAAGTAACAACATTTCGAAAAACCCTGTGTACGGCAGAGGAAATGAAACTGCTTTTGTCCTGAGGAATTTTGTCTATTAGAGATTCTTCTCTTCCAGTTAAACAGTTAATCCTAATAAAAGGTCATCTATGACCCACAGCACAGGAGCAACACCTACACGCATTGCAGATGTCATATGTAACAGTGTATTGTTTCAATTATTCTCAAACAGACTGTGGTCATACTGATTCCTTGTTTACTTTTTAATTTCCCTGAAACATACCGTTATATTATTTCATTCCTCTTCTGTATTTGATTTGATTCAAACATATTTAATCCTATTTGTCAGTTGCTTTCTGACGAAGTGTGGTGTGATCTTTAGAAAGCAGGAGCAGAGCGCTCTGCTCCAACCGCTGGCAAACAAATCCACAAAATAACATGAACAGTACCTTTTCAACAAAGGCCAAAACCTTTGAGAGAATTCTGACAGAAGTTTAACATTCTGTGAAACACAACAGTGGTTCATGTTCTGTAGAGGATGTCTTTCTTTGGGCTAATGAGGAACACCCCCCCCAGGATCAGAATGCTGTCGGACAGTGAGGAGAGGACTCACCGTGGTGTGTTCAGGGCTCCAGCGCGCCCCTCCGCCTCAGCAGGATCCTCTGCAGCTGCTCATCACCTCCGGCTGACGGAGGCACCGCCTTGGGTTGGGGGGAGGCTCTCCCGAAATTCTCCTTGACATTTTCAACAAAAAAACACACAGACAGAGAGACAGTTCGGCAACTAGAGCTGCACAGGTACCGTGACAGCTTACAATCATGTCCAAAGATCTGGTAGTGTTTACAGATATCTGACTGACTGCAGTTCTACTTATTTTCTTTTGGTAGTGTATGTAATATAGACTGCAGCTCAATACATGTTGCAGTAGCACTTTCTCTTAGTTGAAATATATTTTTTAACATCAAATACAACTTTAAATTCAGGTGTGAACACAGTCACAGTTCCAGCAGTTACATGTGCTCTGTGAGGACATTGGATTGTTTTAAAGGGCCATTACCATGATTCCTTTAAGTTCCTGGATGGCAGAATTAGAGGGCAGCCTCTCCCTCTGATAAAAGGAAAATAGGAGGGAAAAGATGGGTTGGGTAAATAAACAGCAGTCTGACACATTATACTTATTTTTCCTCATTCAGCACTTAGAGGCTAAACGGCACCTCTTACCACAGAGCCGAGACACTGTAGGCAAGCACCACGATGTATGCTTTCTACAAGAAGCACAACACAATCATCTTGAGTCACGTCAATTTTCCCATCCTCATTATTTATAATTACCTGGTGGAGCGGGTCCTAATGCTATCTAATTTGGCGGAGTTGTTGTGGCGGAGGAACATGCCGACTAAAATATGTCTTGGCCATTATGTCATGTTTTATCAAAAACAAGCAGCTCTTAAATAATCCCACACACTCCAGCACTGATGGATTGAAGTTAGCTTTAGTTTGCAGATTTGAACAAGGAGGAACATACATCACACACATGCACTTTCTTTAACGACTCCCCATTTTGATGTTGTAATGTCTTCATGCTGACTTAATGCTCAGGGGGGGTGGGGGGGGGGGGGGGGGGGGGGGGCTCGGCAGACCAGATCATAGTTTAGGACTACTTTACATACGTTCAAAGAAACATTACATCTATTTCTTTTTTTTAATTGAATAGAAATAGTGGAGTGGAATATTCAGGACAGTCATCACCTGTGCTGGGGTGTGTTCATGAGAAGTGCGAGAACACAGCACTGCGGTGTTGTTTGCCCTATCTGACAGTTTCCTGGCCTCAGACTGGAGGTTAGAAGCTTTCCTGAACTGGCTCTTAATGTCACAAACACAGCAGGTGGCAGGCAGTGTTGGCTAATACACCATTTAAGTGGATTATTGAGAGTACCTGTTTCCTGCTTCTGTTGGGTGATTGGCTGACAGGTCGAAGTTGAACGCCTCTCTTGATCCTGTGCATCATTTCCTCCACGGCCTGCTGCCTGACATCCACTTCTTGGAATAAAAGAGAAACACAAGCAGGAGAGAAACACGTGTCCTTAGTTGTTCTTATTAACGGCTTCTCAGAAACTCAACAGCAGTCTGCCTCAGTGCCACAAACCAAATTGAGTTGAAATGATTGTGAGGGGTCTCTGTAATGTACAGCCGTTATTAGCACTGCTCTTGTAAAATAGCTTATTTGAATTAAAAAACTTGAAAAATAATCAAACCTCTGGGACCATGATCAATTAAGTTTCTTTGGCCAAACCCACAGCTTTCCCCTTTAGGGGTTGATTTGGCTGTACTTATAGAACTAATAATCACTGCTGTGCACAAACATTCCGTAGAGCTCAAAGCACACCTGTGGAGTTCAGAGCATTTGTAGTTCATGAGGTTATCTAAACTATTCAGGAATTCAATTCAAACCCCTGCGTAAAAGCAACATTCAGCAATTTCTCATCCAAAAGTTCTGAGAGGATAAGAGGCTTTCTCCAGTTCACAAAAGATGAGGACAAAACATATTTTTCTGCCATAATGCATTGGCAAAGAATGTTCATATTTAATTTTCCAGTGCAGAACATTCAATGGCATACACAATGGAAGTATTGTCAGTAAGATGTCTTTAAAATGTCACACAAAAATAATAATAATAATAAACTGATAGTAAAATATTTTCCTCCAAAGAGCCTATTATCAAGGAGTCAGAGTAGAAGATCCTTGGGTGGCATCTATTCAGCCCTGTGTGTGATTCCAACAAACCCCTGTGTGGAGCGCCCAACTGAGGCCTCATATATTCCTGTCACAAAATGAAGACTGTGAAGCTGTTCAGTTCACATGCATGTCCTACCCGCTCCTACGTACGGACGGAAGTCAAGGCTTCCCTTTTGTTTGCACAAATTGAAAAATGTGTCACGTTGACCTTATAGGCAAATGATCAAGTCTTATGTTTGGTTTACCATGCCTATTTACTGCTTCAACTGTTGTCTGTATACACACAATTCACTTTGATTTGGAAAGGACAGGTTGAAAAGGAGGAAATGTGATTGAAACAGGATTGAAGACCAGCTGCACTGACACGCATGAGAGAAAGCATGCGTGTAACATACAACATGAACATACATCACACAGAGAAAGGAACAACACACAGTTTGAACCATGATGCCGTAAAGAACATGTCTAGTTGACTTAACTGGTTAGATGTATTCCAATGCATCTTATACATATAATATTATAAATATAAACATGCCCTTACACACCATGCTTACACAAAGAAGCAAAGTCCCTGTCCTTGTGTACCTGGTGTCTTAGCAGAGTCCTGGCCCACCAGTGGGATGTCAGTACTGATGTCTCTCCTCTTTCGGATCAACAACAGCAGAGAACTGCAGGAAAGAGGGTTGTTATTTAGAAAGAAGCTTTCCAGGATCCCAAAATTGCTAAGAGGTATTGATTTTGATGAACCAATGTTCTTGTAGGGCTTCCAGGTTTTAATCATAACAATATTATATAGCTCTAGTTTTCACACACAACACAGGTCACCATTAAATATTCAGATTTTACTGATCTGCATTACACATATAACAACAAAGACTATAACACCTCTGTTGTGCAATATCACTTTTGTGTAATATATATATAGATATATCTATATCTATATATATATATACACTGCCCGTCCAAAAGAGAAGTTGCCCACTAATATTTTGTTGGACTGCCTTGGCGCCTTCAGCTTTGAGTTTGGCTGGCCGTCGCCGTGGCATCATTTCGATAAGCTTCTGCAATGTCACAAAATGTGTTTCTGTCCAGAGTTGCATTCATCTTTTATTGATGATGGGAGAGTCGCACCGCTGCGCAAAGTCTTCTCCAGCACTTCCCAAAGATTCTCCACAGGGCTGAGGTGTGGACTCTGTGGGGGCCAGTCCATGTGAGGACGGGAGGGCTCCTGCTCCCTGAACCCCTCATTCACTATGTGAGCCCCCCTGGCATTGTCCTCTGGGAATATATAATAATGCGTTGGACAGTTTTTTACCCCGATGTTTTCTTTGCTTGATGCAGGCCAATCATTTGACTCTTCTGAAACTGATTAACATCCTTTCCAGGAGCACAGGATATGTCTTCCGACATGGATGTTTAAGAAATGAGAAGCTAAACCCCACATCAGCTGGGGTTAAATAACTTGTTGCCAGCTGAAACATATGAATCTCTGCAGTAATTATGCAATGGAAGGCTCTTCCTGATTGGCTCAGTTAAATCCAGGTGGTGGCTTTCTTTTGGACAGGCAGGGTATATACACCGTTTATAATTGTTATTATGACTGGATCTATCTCTAAGTTAGAACATTCAACTACTGTAACACATCTGTTCATAATATAAACGTCCACTCTTACTACTGTTACCTGGCTGCTATCACACTACTCTACATGCTTTCATAGGACCAAAGTAAACAGGGTGCCCCTGACTGATGATGCTCAGAGCTGATGGGGATCAAACCTGAGTGGGTTAGAGGTAGGAGCTGGGGCAGGAGGAGGAGGAGGAGGTGGGGGTGGAGCTGGGTGGGGGTTGGTAGCAGCCTGCAGCTTCTTCTGGAGCTCCTCGACTGGACACACAGCGGCAGCCCCGAGAAGAGAAAAGGAAACTGTGAAGAACAACTGCTGCTCTTCCTTCATGGTCATTCTCTGACTGCAGTGCGCCCACACACTGAGCTCCCTCCTCACTCCCTCCTCACTCCCTCCTCACTCGCTATTCTGCCTTGTCCTCTAAATCTACAGTGTAACGCCCCACAGTGCATCCCGTCCTTACACTTCCAAATAGGCATTCACCTGTAGAGCGCAGATCCTTGACCTCTACTTCAGCATTGGAGCATTTCTCACTGTACTCCCTCTTCTCCTCCTCCACAAGCTCCAGTGTCCGCCTCAGTGCCGCCAGCTCCCTCTGAGCCTCACAGCTCCGCAGCCTGTCCTCCGCCTGCTGCACCTGACAGTTAACACCACAACACACACGTGTCCTCAACTAGCATAGTGTTAACACAACAAACGTACACTAATACACGTATATGTATATATATATATAACCCCCCCAACATAACAATATAATCACTCTCTGAAAACCACCCATGTTCAAAAGCATCTTGTCTTTAAAGGATCCTCAACATTACCCTATTCAGCAAGAAACTGTAAATATGGACTGGTAATGATGCCAGGTTTGCTCCTCTGCACTGCTGAGGTGCCCCTAAGCAAGGCACCAAACCCTCAACTTTCTGAGGAGTCTAACCATTTGCAGCCCTCGCGCACTTTATTTGAAAGGAAATGTAACTTGTGTTTATTCTTAATAGGGCATTTCAACTGGGTTTTTCTGGTTAAATGTTTCTATTCTAGTAGAGCAGCTCTGTGGTTTCTGATGAGGAGCATTGGGAAGCTGCCAGGTGACTTTCAGTCATCTGCCTCCCAAGCCCAGTTCCTTAACCAGGGTTTGAATTGTTCCTCAAATGAAGGGTATGGCTCACCTCCACCCTGCACAGCAGAGAGCAGTGATCCCACTCAGCTCTAATTGTCTTCCATCAGTGCCAGAGGAGGGATGCCGCTGCTTTAATTGTTAATCTGGCAGTTCACATCCTCTAGTACAGTGGTCCCCAAACTAAGGCCCGCGGGCCGGATACGGCCCGCCTCCACATTTGGCCCGGCCCCCTGAACAATACCAGAGACGCATTATGATTTCTTTTTTTTTTTTGAGTGGGATTCTGTCATGAAGGCTGTGGTGTCATGCATAAACTTCATCAGAGCAAAGGGACTTAAACACAGGCAGTTCCAACAATTCCTGTCTGAACTGGAGTCTGCACACGGCGATGTGTTGTACTACACAGAGGTCCGATGGTTGAGCCGGGGCAGAGTTTTGAGGCGTTTTTACGAGCTGCTACCCGAAATTAACGCATTTCTTCATTCAAAAGACAAAACGGTCCCAGAGCTGATCGACCCAGAATGGAAATGGCACCTCGTATTTTTAACAGACGTGACAGAAATGCTGAACAGCCTTAACTTGCAGCTACGAGGCGAGGGGAAACTCATTTGCGACATGTATTCTCACATAAAAGCATTTGAGGTGAAACTTGCGCTGCTTTAGGAACAAGTGAAAAAGCACAACTTCATCCATCTCCCTGCTACCCAAAACCTCTCTGCAGAGAACCCAGCGGTCCCGTTCCCAGCTGAAAAGTGTGTGGAAGCACTGGAAATGCTGAAGGCGGAGTTCAGTGTGCGATTCCGGATACTACATGTTAATGCTAAATAAATCCGTCTTTTCCAGAACCCCTTTTTTGCCGACATCGATGAAGCCCAGCCTTCTTATCAGTTTGAGTTGGCCGAGTTACAGAACTGTGATGTTCTGAAAGACGCATTCAAGCGCAACAGTCTCATTGACTTCTATGCCGCCCTCCCAAACGACACGTACCCTAACATAAAAAAACACGCAATGAAGATGTTTACACTTTCCCAGAAAGGGTTATTAATATTTGGTTATGTGTGGCTTTCTAGAAAACAATAAATGTTTACGTTTAGGCACCCCTGCAATCGTCACACTTTTTCTGTTACAAACTGACCCCGGCCCCCATCAGAGAAGGGAAAAGTTATGTGGCCCTCACAGGAAAAAGTTTGGGGACCCCTGCTCTAGTATGTACTGCTGCGGCCTGTGATCATTCACCAGGCATTCCTACCCATTGTATTAAAGCAGCTAAATAACTCTTGTTCTGATGCCTATACAGAGAATCTAAGCACAGACATAATTCTCTTCTATTGAACTGTTTCAGTTGTTTTTAACCTCATCAAGTTTGGTTTACTGTGAGTTGCAAAGTGTTGCAAATACCTGCTGTAATGTGGAAGTTAAGCCTCACTATGACACGTCCACATTTGTCTCACAAATTATAAGTCAAAATGCACGAAGAGACAATGTTTTCTGCACCATTTCCTCACCAGGTCATCATGCCCAACCCAGAACCAAAGAAGTCAAGCTGTACAGTATGTGTGTGTGTTCCACAGTGTGTGCAGGGTGTGTGTGTTCCACAGTGTGTGTGTGTGTGTGTGTGTGTGTGTGTGTGTGTGTGTTTCCACAGTGTGTGTGTGTTCCACAGTGTGTGTGTGTGTGTGTTCCACAGGGTGTTTTCCACAGTGTGTGTGTTCCACAGGGTGTGTTCCACAGTGTGTGTGTGTGTGTGTGTGTGTGTGTGTTCCACAGGGTGTTTTCCACAGTGTGTGTGTTCCACAGTGTGTGTGTGTGTTCCACAGTGTGTGTGTTCCACAGGGTGTGTGTTCCAC
>CALSBZ010006456.1:104854-121051 GCA_943591055.1 Gobionotothen gibberifrons
GTGTGTGTTCCACAGTGTGTGCAGGGTTCTCTCTCAGACCTGCTGCTGCAGCTCCAGCCTCTGTGTCTCCAGCTCCTTGCTCAGTTTGCCGACCTGGCTGAGGGCCTCCTGCAGAGCCTCACTGGGGGAGGAGCTCTGCAGGAGGATCTGACTCTGTCTCTTCAGCTTCCTCTGCTCCACCAACATCTGAAAGGGGACCACAAGAGGATAGACAGGACACATTGTTGGGGACAAAACAGCATATGAACTCTTCATAGGAAGAATAAGAGAGGAATATAGCAGCTACTTAACCAGTACAACTGCAATTTGAATCTAAGTTGGTCCAAAGCGTCATCATTTTTATTTGATCCCATTAGACATTAACTTAACTAACGTTAACTCATGAGGCAGGGACAGACAGACAAACTGAAACGTGATGTGTTACCGCTCTGGCAAAGCCCTCTGCCTCTGTCCTCAGGTCCCTTTCCAGGCCCAGAGTGTCCTGTAGGGCCTCATATTCGTCCACAGCAAACTGAGACACTGCACAAAGAGTTCCTCATTGGGTCGGTTATGCCTTATATCAGTAAAGCTACATGAAGTCCATATCAGTCTATGATGTTATCGTTATACCCTGGTATAACCAAGTGAGACGATGCTCATGATTAGGATCCATGTGATTATTAGTGATAAGGTTTCTTAAAATGTCTCCGAAATGATATACTGAATGTGCAATGCTACCAACCTCTGTTATATTTCCCCAGGAGCTTCTTTTGCCGCACTGCCTCAGCAATTAAAATGGTGTTATCATGTTTCTCTTTCAGCAACTGGACAAAAAGGGACAGAGTAGAGAAACAAAACAGAGAGATTTTGTGAGTTATGTTTTATAGTGAGAATGATATTGTTTAAATAAACAAGAACAAGACAAATAAGCAGGGGAGGAAAATGGCTAGCAGCTAAGTATGCCTGACTTGTAGTGAATGGGATAAGAACACCGGTGTGAAAGCTGGACAAAAAGCAAAATGAAGAGGAAGAGTGAATGGTGCTCTGCCAAACTAACACAATGAAAGCCTGGCACTGAAGTTCAGACAAAGTCCTGAACAAAAATCATGGTCAGGTTTCCTTATTTGTCAAGACGGAAGGAAAGGAAGAAGGAGGAGAGAGGTGGAGGAGGGAGGAAGAGGTTAGTTTGTGTCTGCATCTATTTTTGAACCCAAATAAAGTGAAACTAAGCAGAGCTGTGAGCCGTCAGTGAGTAGGTAGCAACACAAGGAGACACACAGAAGCCGACACATAGTAGGAGCCGGTCAGTGTGAAGCTCCGAGGGGTCCGAGGGGCCCCTGTCCCTCCTGGTATTTGGCATTGGCCTTCAGCATATGTTATGGCCTTGTAATGGCTGCTATAGCTGAAAGGCTAACCCCTCGATTCCACCGGGTCCGGCTGCGCCGCGGTTTTGGTCCGGCCCCCTCCGGCGTCATACCCTACCGGGCGCGTTTCAGAAGCATTACGGAAGCGGAGCGTCTTGGCTGTCTGTTCGCAGTTTTTGTTGATTTGGGCATATTTCCTGGGCAAGCTACTTTGTACAGACAAAGTTAATAATAATTATAATATCCCAGTTATAAACGACATGAATCAAAGATGTGTTATGTGTAAATCATCATAATTATTCTATATATATAATGTACACAGTGCCTGTAAACCGGAGGAGAACGCTGGCATTTCTCCTCCTACTTGAACGACTACGGAGGGATAGGGTCTGCAAAATGAGTTTGATGTGTGTGTGTGTGTGTGTGTGTGTGTGTGTGTGTATATATATGCTATATATGGTCTGAACGTTCCACTTCCTGCCTGCCCGACATTACCTTACGGCTGTCAATCAGCTGTTGATACTAACGAGACACAGGGATCCAAGGCTGAAGTCATGCCGTGGTGATGAAATGTTGAAGATACCACACATCATTTCAATTCATCTGAATGCTGCTGCTGGCTTAGTAAAGAGATGCACAGTGTGCACTGAGTTTGGACATGTGATAGACTGAAAACCACAGCAAAGGAAGGGGTTTCTCTTGTTGTAGTCTTGCCATTGACATACATTTATTATGAAGAAAATGGTATAGTGTTAGGACAGAAAAAGGCAAAACAAAACCAAAAAACTGACTTCTTCCCTGGTTTCCCTAAGTTGTTCTGTTACTGACTCCAGATCAGTGACAGCTTGTTGTTTCTCCTCACATGTTAACTCCAACTCCAGTTGAAGCTCTGAAACAAAGAAACCCAAAGCAATGTACACACATGTCCTGCACACACACTGGTTGGTTCCTGAGCTTTCTCTCATCATGGTTCCTCTTGTAGAGGACACTGACAGCTCTCTTTTGGATGCCATCACTGTCCCCCAAACCAAATCAATCAATGAAAGGGTCAGCCTTCAGCTTGATCAATCTGTTGTTACTGCCAAGGTGAGTGTGACTGGCTTTAATGTAATGTTGGGATTACTAGTTATATAATGAAAACCAAATACACAGCTGGGATTGAAGTACAAGATTTGTGATGCTTTTGTATTTTAAATATTTGAATATGTACTCCAGAACAGTGGTAAAAAGATGTTGAACACAAAATATACTACAGGAGTCATGCATTCATTGATTTGTGATATGCGTTAGCAATACTAAAAGTAATGGATATTAATATACTGTAAAATAACAAACCAAGCAGCACCAACAGACTGTATTGCTGTGTTATAATGCTGCTAATTCCCTTATTGTGTTAACTGCATAAAATGCTAGGATTGCTGTGCCCATGAGAGTTTAGTGACACCACTGTCTGAAATCCTTTCTGAAATGACACATAGATTACATCTGTTACTACACAGCAGGACCAGGCTGAGACATTTATGAGAGTACTTAAGCAGAAAAAGCTCGCTGACACCTACAGTTGTTTTTGGTGAGGGGTAGAGTGCACTTTGCTGAGAATAACATGTATTCTGATGGATAAAAGTCTCATATTAAAAGAAAATGTTAAAGCAAGTCTGAGCAGACGAGCAGTGCTGGGACTTTTATTGACCCCACCTTTGATGATAAAAAACAGCTGTTGCTGAATTATTCTCCCTTTAAACCTTTATATAGTTTAAGTGTACATTTGTACAATAAGAGTGTCCTATGTGTTGCCAGACAGGAAATGGATTTGACTAGCTGTCCATTAACATGAAATGATGAATGTTCAACATAATAAGCCCACAGTCTTATTTCTGAATGTAATCATCTTCTGAATCAGAGTATATCATTTGCAAATGGCATGATTATCTCTCACTTATAATGCCAACAGCCTTGAACAACATGATGGGAAAAGCATCATGCAGAATGAATCCATTATCACCAGAGGTATAATTACTGATTGACTACAGGAACTAACCATGACATTTCCAAGAGACGGCTGGAGGAGAAGTATCCTGAACATACTCTTCAAAGTTACTGCTAACATACTCTATGCATGTGCAAGCACTGCATACTTTTAATGTAATGCACTGTGGGAGATTTGGCATTTGCTTTGAGTACTATATGAATTGAGGCTACTGTAATACAGTATAATGAGGAGTATTGCCCTTCAATCCAAATGATCAAATAATCCTTCAAACTGATGATCATTGATGGACTTATTTATCAATGATTGTTAGAACTTCATTGTGGAATATGATTTCAGATTTCATAGAGATATTCATTTAATCAGATGAAGATTTTAAGGTCCAAACTGTAAGCTGATAAACACATACAAGTGACTGTATATGCCATTTCTGGGGGGGGGGGGGAGACTTTTTTTTTGCCATCGCTTGTAATTTAACTATTCATATCTTACACTGCTCTGTAACTTGTATTCATGTATTTTATACCTGTGTTATTCTACATTAGCTTGTTTTATGTTTATTGTATTCTTTGCTTTTTAATGACTGTTTTTAAATGTCATTTATAAAGTGATTCCGCTGCACTATTTCTTAATGCTCTTAATGTTTTTCATTTCTGTAAAGCACTTTGAATTGCCTTGTGTTGAAAGGTTCTATATAAATAAATGTGCTTTGCAGGACTTCTAAAATACCCTCTAAAACCTTGAACTACTTCAACAACGCACACAACACTGCACATCTTTTGGCTGTTTGTGGCTTGGGTCTGACTTGCTGGTAAATGTGTGTTTTTATATACAGTTCATCCTGGGCTGGAGACAGGTTGTACCTGAGATGTTGCTCTGGCACTGGGGGGAGGGGCAGAGAAGGCTGTCTGCATGTCCCTCCTCCTGCTCCTCCTCCTCTTGGTCCATGAGGTTGATCTCAGTGATGGTCTTTGGGCTGAGGTGGGGCAGCATCATCATGCTCTTCCTCTTCAGAGAGCGGTTCTGACGCTTCAACTGCAGTGTGGAGGCACAAAGAGAAACAAACACCTGTGATTCTCAGAGGCATTATATGGCAAACAATTTAAAGAGCTACATGATATGTTTTATATCAGTCAAATAGTGTTCCATTGCTGTATGAAGCACTTTAGAAAAGTGTTAACTCTTTAGATGTCAGTCCCTCTGCTTCTTCCCGCCAGGAATCTTTCTTATCCCTCCCCCCTCTGTGTCTGTGATTACAGGAGTGGGATTTGGTTTGCAGGTGCCAGGCGGTTGTCAATCCCAATCAGCTGGGCTTTAAATACTGGGCTCCAACTCCCTCAAGCCGTCAGGTCGTAGACTGCTACACAGCTAGTTGGTCATGTTCTTGTCTATTTTTTGATACTCCAGTTGTTTATCCAGGTCTCTAATACCTGTTCCATGTTTCTGCAGTCATCCTGCCTGACTCCTTCTTCTGTCCCCTCCTGGAAAACTCTCTAGATTCCTGCCCCCGTACTTCACCTGGATCACACTCTGGACCATTCAAATTTAAATACAACATCAGTAATCCTGACAGCAAATTACAATAAACATATTTTTTACTTGGAAGCAAATCCCGATTTTTGAATTGTTAAATCAATTTTAGAAATATATGGATGTAGTTTCCAGACTTTTTTCCACTCATGCCTGAGGTCATATATCACCATATTACCGGTCATAGCAGCATCCTGTGTATCCTCTGTGATAAGGTTGTTGGAGACTTGTATCATGCCAGCTATACATCCGAGCTACAGGGTAACTTGGTGAGGGTCTGTGTCAGTTTCTCGTCATCTCCTCACTGAGGTCCCACAGGGGTCTGTCCTGGGTCCCCTCCTCTTCTCTCTGGACACAAACTGTCTTGGCTCTCTCATTCTCTCATGGCTTCTCCTATCATAGCTATACAGATGACACACAACTGATTCTGTCTTTGCCCCGGTCTGAAACACAGGTGGTCGCACGCATCTCTGCTTGTCTGCTTGCTCACCACCTGAAGCTCAACCTAAACAACACCTAACTGCTCTGCGTCGCAGGTAAGGACTCTCCCATCCATGAGCTGTCCATCAACATCGGCACCTCTGTTGTTTCCCCGACTCAGACTGCAAGGAACCTGGGCGTGGCCCTGGACCACCAGCTGAACTTCACTGCTAACATTGCTGCTACATCCCGATCCTACAGATACACACTCTACAACATCAGGAGGATACGTCCCCTACTGTCCCCTTCTGTCCCCTACTGTCCCAGGAGGCAACGCAGGTCCTGGTCCAGGCTCTGGTCATCTCGCGCCTGGACTACTGCAACGCCCTCCCGGCTGGTCTACCTGCAAACGCCATCAGACAGCTGGTCTTCAACCTCCCCCAGTTCTCCAACACTACACCACTCCTTCGCTCCCTCCACTGGCTGTCAGTGGATGCAAGAATCCGCTTCAAGACCCTGGTGCTGGTCTATCGTGCTGTGAAGGGATCAGCCCCTTCCTTCATCCAGGCCTTGGTTAAACCATACACTCCAGCACGTGCACCCCTTATACCAAAGCACATTCCTTGTATGTGTAAACCTACAGGTAATGAAGCTGATTCTGATTCTGAACTCTCTGCAGAAACTGTCTTGGAAGGAAGAAGGAATGATTTTGGAGAGACAACTTTAGTGTTTGATCAGCTGACCTATGGAACCTCTTGCGACTTGACCTAAAACTGTTTTAACTAACAGTTTGTTGTTCTGTATGTTTGTATTTATATCTTAACATGTGTACTTATTGTTGGTTCATGCTTGGCATCATAGAATATGAAAGTCTCCCTCAATTTGGTGGTCCATAGGGACTTGGCTTGGCAACTGGAAGGTCACCAGTTCAAGTACCGGCAAGACCAAGTGCTACGAGGTGTCCCTGAGCAAGGCACTGTTCCCTACACTGCTTCCCGGGCGCCGTTCATAACGGCAGCCCACTGCTCCTAACACTAGGATGTGTCAAATGCAGAGAAACCATTTCATTATAGAACCTATACTGTGTAATGACAATAAAAGTGCAACAAAAAAAATTCTTAAGGGTTGTAGGTGTGTGCACATTCACTCACGCCTGACTAAGCCACTTTTCTAATACATGCAGATACACATGGTTGTGTTTCGTCCTGCACATGTGTAGAGTGACAGTGTGCTGCCGTGCAGGTGCACTTTGTTGTCTAGCTGCTGGAAAAGATCTGACATCTCAGCATTCTCCTCAGGGTTTAAAGTTCAACCATCTTTTTTTTCAATTTGAGCCCTGAGCCAAACTCCATGTCCATCTTTTAACAGAGGAACCTGAGAGCCTAATTGTAGCCTACACTCTGTTTCTTTCAAAAACTGTATAAGGAATAAGCGTTGTTGAAAACAGAAACCCACAATGAAATCACATTTAAAAGTCTAGAACTTTAAATAAAAAGCCTAGTATAAAGTAGCGCTTGTAAAATTCATGTTATTCATTAGTTACTATATATATTTAATATATAGTACTATTTAATATTGTATAATGGCATTTTGAAAAGACCGATGTAAACAACTGATCATTTGAAAGCAGATAACAGCTTTCTGAATGTGTTGACATGATACATTTGCAAACGTAGTACAAACATGGTAACATTAAACTGTTCAAAGATTAGACTCCTTTGAATGGAAAGTAATTGCATAGATATTACGCGGACCATTAGTATAAATAGTGTGAGTGGAGAGGATGAATACACTCAGCATACCTCAGCACAGATTACATTGTGCAGCCACATGAACAACGTATGGCATATCCCGCACATTGTCCCTAATAGATGACATGAGTCCTATGAAAACTGACAGAGCCTGCATCTTACAGCGCTTTCATTTCTCAAATCTGCATAAAACGACAAGTGTACTTTGTATTTAGCTGGTGGAAAACAGGCAAAGAAATAAGGTAGCGGAGCAACAGACGGATGAGATGTTGTTGAGTTCCTCTTTTCTTCGGCCCTGCAATCAGGCAAAATAACAGGACGCATGCAAAGCAATGATAAGGTGTGAGAAAAAGGCGCACAAGCAGACCCCAAATAAGGCAGCAAATATCTCTCTTTTCGATGTAATCACAGTTTTTTGATGCTACATGTATTTGCATCTAGCATTTCTGTGCATCATGTTTTTCTGTGTCCTTATCACTTCTAACACGTATTCTCATGTGGTGTTGCCTTGGAAATGATTTGCAGATTGATCATTTTTACATGAAGCATACACACTTAACTTCCTTGATGGCCAATCCATTTCTTAAAGTTCAATCATCGGATGGCCATAAGGAGAGCATCACTAAGCAAAACCTGAATGAAGCCTGAGGAAGGAGATGGGTGCCAATTATGCAGAAGAAGAGAAGAGAAAGAAAAGTGCCTTGAGAGGAGACAAAAAGAGAGATGGAAAAGGCGCGCCATTAAATAAACATGTATTAATGGCATCCTGGTGGGAGCAGATTGCAGCAATTCCATCTTTTGATGATGCCCTTCAGACTGCATCTTTTTTTCTGAAATGCAATCAACAATACATAACATGGAATCACATTATTTTGGTAATAATCTACAATTCGCAAGAGATGTACATAACAAATGACATACTCAGACAAATCAAGGATGACATAGCATCAGGCTAGAACTTCCAGGAGGTCACTGTTAAAAAGTCACAGCCCCTTCATCGTAGCGCTGATCGCACATCAACAGAAAACACCGTCTGATTTGACTGGTTGCAAATTGCTAACTCCCTCCAATTGCCTTTTAAATGTAAATGTCGAGGAGTTAAGAAATTGCTTCTTTGAAGATTTGTCTTGGGAACATTTGATATGCGCAATTACCATCATAAGGTAGAAAGAAATTAATACAGAGTTTAATTGTGTCAGTCCTCCTCTGGAAACACCCCCTTATGTATCTTGGGTTTGATTTAAATGTAAATGAGTAACAAACCGTCAGAGTGCATCTGGGGTTACAATGTTGCTGAAATACTATTGAATGGTGAGCAGTGAAAGCTGATGTCACTTATCTAACCCTATTCTATTCACAGTACTTGGATTAATGGTGAATACATGTATTGCTTTTAACTAAAGTGAGTGAATAGTTAATGTATGGATATGCTGCCAGTGCCCCCCCCCCCCAGCGAGAGCTCATACACTCGGCTGTATTAGAAAGGAAGGCAGAGAAGGGTCTAGTTATAGAAACAGTTTTATTTCGAGGCAGAGGAGCAAAGAAGCATTGAGCAGAAGACAACAAATACAGCTGGAACAAGAGCAGTCACTGCCATGAAGCGAGCATTCAGCCAGCATACTCTTAAGAAGATGAATCCTGCTGTCAGACCAGTGGGCTGCCCTATTGGCCACCCCAAACACCCTCACCACGGGGGCCCAAACAATTTTAGAACATTAAGAAAAAAATGTTTAAGTAGCCTTTCATCATTCATCAATAATTAACATTAATATAACGTTATATTGATAATGTAATCACTAAACTTACAATTCATTTAACTTCTTTTCTTCCAAAAGTTAATTATCCAAAGCCTCTGTACACCCCTTCTATTTATATGTAATGGTTTGGTCCTGCCTCCAAACGGCACTTTCTAGCAGAGAGTGCCGAGGTGGGATGCTTGTACTTACTGTACGTGTGTGCCATGTCTCAACGACTCACAAAGTCAGGCTTTCAAAAAGAAAAGAAAGGAGAGAACGAAAAGAGAGAGGGACTAAAGGGCGACAATATGTCACCTTGTTTTTCGAGAGAAAAGGTGGGTGTGGTCCATGAGTGGTGGAAATTAGTCTGTTAGCTAAGCGTAGTCCATTTTAAATAATATTTGTTATGTTGTTTTTTTTACTAAGCTGACATTAAGTACTGTTAATAATTATAAAGAAAATGCAGAGGTTTTTAATTTCACTGCTCTTTTAGCTGACATTTAATAAATGCAAGTAATTTTTTAGCAGCTATTCATACTAAATCAGTTGTCCCTCCCCCTGGTGCCAGGACCAACAGATCCATCTCTAGGCTCAGCAGCCCTGTCCCCCCCAGAATGCTGAACCTGAAGCAGCTTTTCTCCCAACTGAAGGAGGTGAGCAGCATTGTGTTGAATTACATGCCACTTAACATATCTGAAGGGAGACTGGAATACAATATATATATATATTAGGGCCGGGACGTTGACGCGTTAATTAAGATTAATTAATTACACAACAATTAACGCGTTAAAAAAATTAACGCATTTTAATCGCACTTATTTTCCAGCTGAACGTTTCTCACTGGATGAGTTTCAGGCGTACCGATTATACTGGAGCACCAACTAACGTGCATGACTTCAGACAATCTTTGGATGGACAGTTTGGTGTAAAACACGGAGAATAAAAACGTGCGTTCTGGAATGTCAGGAATGTTTGAGACGGAGAAGAATGAGGAAGTGGAAACGAAGGAGCTGAGAGCAGCGTAAAAAAACGGAGAAACAGCAGGAAAAGCTGTAAAGAAGATGGCTGGTAAAGACAAAGAGGCGGCGGGAGGTTCCACAGAAGGAACAAGAACAAAAACGGCTTCTATGATGTCTGAAGAGAAAATGAGAGGCGCTGTGAAGACCCCGGAAATGGATGCGGGGAGCACATGGATGTATAATAAGAACTGGATACAGCATGGGAGGCGGGGCCTCATTCATTCCTATGAGAGTTGCTCATTCGCGCATGATGATAAAATGGGGCAACTTTTGAGAGAGTGAAACGTCACAGATTACCCGGCATGCCTGAGAAGTACCCGTATGTGCGCTCATAGCGCATGCGCAACTTTAACCAAAAGGCTCGTTCACATCAAGCACGTCAATTTGCGTACATGTAACAGCACCACGCGTTCATGACAGCATGTTGGGTTGTTATTATGATGGCTAACGAGCCGGCAGTTAGCAGTTAGCAGCTAACGACTAGCTAGTAATTATGCTAGTGTGCACATCAATCGTTATGTACTTATATTACGCTGTAACAGGATCTAGTGATATCCAAGCAACAGAGCTTCATTTAGCATAATTATTGCACTTATATACATATATATATATATATACATACAGTGCAATAAGCTTCTTAATGCAATAAGAAGCTACAGGGACGTTAATCTAACGTCGGTGATATTAACTTTATTTAATACAACATTTACGGTACAAGATGTAATCATACAGCCCATGTAGTATAATATTTTACAAATGATGAGTTACAGCAAACATGTGCAATATATCCATTATTACAGCTCCGTGGGGTTAGACGATGTGGGTCCGTTGTTATTGTGCATCCATGGGTAAAGGCTGAACACGTAACATGAGCGAGCCGGGCGGCGCGGTCCTGTGGGTTAGATGCGCGTTCATAATGCAGAGGGAAATAACTCTCAGAATAACGTTATTAGCACATTTTTACAACTTGAGGAACGAATGTTTTTAATAAGGGCGATACAAGTGTTCATACTGGGTGGTTTATTTAGTTTAAAAAAAATTATCCAACGAATTACAGACCATTCTTTCCCCATGTAAGTCAATGGGAAAAAGTGCTTCCGGGCCTGGCAACCAAAAGGAAGTGTAGTACCGCTGTTTGGCCAGCACGAATATTTCCATCTGAGTCCGGCGCACTTCCTGGGGGCTTGGGGGAGCACGGGGGAGCAGCTGCAGCGACATGAACGAACTGTGAGAGAGTAAGCTACGGAGTCCCTTAAAGCAAAACAAATGTGCGGAGTCTAGAAATGTTTTTAAATCGCGATTTTTCGGTTCAGCCATTTCACAAACCGTAGGAAAGTAAAAATGCAAATTAATCGTTAAAACCGAAAAAATCAGCAGCAGCTTTATTTATATGTGATTAAAAATGCGATTAATTTCGATTAATTAATTACAAAGCCTCTAATTAATTAGATTAATTGTTTTAATCGAGTCCCGGCCCTAATATATATATATATATATATATATATATCAAAACAAAAAGCTAACATCTCATTTCAATTATACATTTCAAACACAGTATTTTTCCACATATTTAAGTTATATTTATTTGGATTTATGCATTAATGTTGAGAATGTTCCATTCAAAGATGTTATTATTAAAAAGGCATTTACACCATAAAAGATTACTATTGAGATCTATTGTCAGGAATGTTAGTCTTATATGTATGGCCAGAGGGCAGGACCTATAAACACATTTACTACCCAATAGCATTGTGAGGCTGAACAAAAGGACCTTTTGACTATGTAAATAATAATGTAAATGTTTTTAAAAAAACAAAAACATTTACTGACTTTTTTGGATAGCTTAAAGCAGTGGTTCCCAAACTTTTTCAGTCGGGCCCCCCTTGGGTATTGGAAATATTTTCGGGACCCCCCCAACCCGGTTCCCATCTATATTGGTAGGATCAATTGTATATTGTTGTAAAAACATTACATTTTCTCTACTAATAATAAGAAGATACAAAGATCCAACAATCATTTTATATTTGATTATGGATTACACATGAACAAAAGTGCTTGTAATAGATACTGTGAATTAATTTAGCCTAATTAAAACTGGTTGGCCTTCTTCCCTGAGTAGTAGATTTTTAAATTCAAATTTCTTTAAGGAAAATATATTAATGAACTACTATTTCTACTGCAGGTTGCAAACGATCACATCACTTTACCATTCCTATTCCACACATAGCTTATCAATGACTTGTGTGTGCTTGCTTTCCCTGGCAGATCTTCTCCAACCGGGGCTGTTGTTTTGAGACTGCCACTCTCAGTTAATTCTCATTGTTCAGCTTTGATCTGTATTTCGTTTTGATGGCAGCAACAGCAGAAAAGCCTATCTCACACAAGTAAGATGTTGCAAAAGGCAGCATTATGCCCACAGCTCTCTGACCAATGAGATATTTTCGAGCAGTGTTTGTTTATAATTGAATAATAATAATAATACATTTGATTTATATAGCACACTTTAAAAACAACGTAATCTCAAGGTGCTTCACAAAGCTAAAAGGAGAAAATAATTTTTAAAAAAAGATCTTCCCGCGACCCCCCTGCAGTACCTCCGCGACCCACCAGGGGTCCCGCCCCACAATTTGAAAACCACTGGCTTAAAGTAATGTTGTAAAATTACAACCGGGGGCCTTACAGGGTTAAGGGCTATTGTTTATTGTTATTTACTTTAAGATGTTTATTCTTAACCAATAATTGAATTTAAAAACTCTTATTTAAATGATGTGTGTGTGTCTCTGTATTTCTGATGATACATTGAGAGAATGAGCTCATAGTGCTGCTGATCATCATAAACTAAACAGTCTGTATATTGCATTACATTTGTATAATGTAAGCTTTGTTGTTACTTTGCCTGCGGGAATACGAAAAAAATAGTTAGATATACTGAATATTATTTGATCTATTCCACCACTAGCTTAATCCCAAATAATGTAGAGGTGTGTTGTAGGTGCCTTAAATAACCCCTCATTGTATAGTGAGATGTATTTTTATGTTCATATAATAGTGATTTCAATGCCACCCCAAAATGATCACTGGTTCCATCCTGGCCACCCCACTGAAAATGTCCTGGCTCCGCCACTGCATCTGCTACAACCCTGACCCACTCCCCTTCCCTTTATTGATTCCTAAAGTCTCACTGTGTAACATATGCCAAATGTACAGACATAAATATGGAGTGTGGACAGGTACTTGAAGATATCTCAGTTAACCTCCTGGGCATTGCCGTGGTGGAAGGCTGAAAGGCACCACCCCCGCTGTTCAGGGACTTGAACCGGCAATCCTACAGCTCACAGTCCAAGCCCCTACTGAATGAGCCACTGACGGATTTAGCATAGATTAACAAAAGGTTAACGATCAGATATGAAACCCTGATACTGTGTGGTCATCTGAGGGGTACACATCTTTCTTTCCATCCCATTAAGGCGAGGATGACAAATACTAGAAAAAAAGAGGAAGGCTGGTGGCGAGAAACGGTTAGAAAAAAGCCAGAAAAGTTGACCTTCACCATAATTCTCCCTCAACCTCCCATCGCCCCAAATCTGGTCCAACCAGGTGGACTGTGGGGGCTTTTGTCCAGAAATTGAATGAGAAATGATTACAGTGATAGGCTCAGCATCAGTGGGCTGCAAAATCACTATGTGCCAGGCTCCCCCACTCTCAATCACAACTCACATTTTGGCAAGGACTCCGAAGAAGTCTGCTCTCAATCAAAAGAATGCAATACAATTTGAGACACTAAAATATGGTGATAGAAGCAGAAATGGAGGACTACAGAGTGCTTTTGATTGCTACATACACATTGAATATGCCAAAGTGAAGGTGTCTGAAAACACTGACATCGTGTATAGGATATACATCTTTTATACATATTTGTATATATAATTGTATATTTGTATTATTGTATTCAGGATTGTTGGAAACGTTATTTCGATCTCTCTGTCTGTACACACAAACTGAAAGATTGACATTAAAGTTGACTTTGATGTCTCTAACTGATTTGATGATTTAACTTAAATTAAACAGATCCTCCAATCTTCATTTTAATTCCCTTGTTCTAATTTAACAAGAGTTTGTGAAACCAGGTTAGGCATTATAGAAGCAGCACAGACAGCTTTCTCTGTCTTTGAGCAGTAATTTGTCTAAATACAAATCTTACCTTAGAGGCCAGGGCTTCAGCACTTTCTCTACACGTCCTCTCAATCTCCAGGTGCTCCTGAATGGCACCGACCTCTTCAATGACCATCTGAGAAACTACGAACAAATAAGAGAATTAACGATAAACTTGTTCTTCAGATTTTTCATATCTTTTACACTTTTTGAGATATTTAAAGAGCAACTTGCATGTTTTTTTTTTTACTACATTTATGCTTAAAGGAGCAGTAGGTAAGTTTGAGAAACCGCCTCAGTGCACAAAAATTCCAAAGTACACAACGGAAAAGAATCCGCCCCTTCCTTCAGACTTCCTACAGAGCACCTCCTCCAACACACATGAACGCGCACATGAACTCAGTGAAGACTTACATTGCTCAATCAGATGTAAGAAAACAACACCTAAGATCATGATAATGAATGTAAAACAAATGTATAACATAAAATAAATGTATAACTCGGCTCGGGAGAGTGTGGCTGTCTCCTCTCTGCTCTGACTGCAGAGCTGCTGCGGGAGGCAACTGTGAGTCTGCGTGCCTGTCAGTACTATGGGAGGGCTGAGGGGCTCACGGCAGCTCGTTAACTGCAGAACAATACGTGAGTCTCCAAACACCAGAAAAGTCCCATATAACACCATTAGAAGTCGTTAGATTAGTGGTTAGTCGCTTTTGACAAAAATAAGTAGCCGGAGGGTTTGGAAAGCCGCCGAATTTAACGACAAAGTCGCCAAGTTGGCAACACTGGAGCGGCTGCTGCTGGCGACTGAGCAGGAGACGGGAAACACGCCCAATGACGGCACACGCAATGACTGCACGAGTGTGTGTGTGTGTGTGTGTGTGTGTGTGTGTGTGTGTGTGTGTGCACGAGATTGAAGGCTGACAGACAGGTCGGCCAACCGGCTAAAATAATTGGTCGTAGTTTTTACAGTATTACGGCTTCCACAGATGACATTTTTTTATGGATTTTTTTTCAAAGCACTTAGAATATTCATTGCTATCAGGATATTAAGAGCATTCCATGGAATATAACAAAAAGTGTATCTCGAGCCGGTTTCTCAAACTTACCTACCCCTCCTTTAACCTTGCCTGAAAATTACAATTAAAAAAGTTAATGCAGGATTTGATATGTTTTACAAGACATACGGGCAGGAATTCAGAGGGAAAGGAGCCATTTTGAGCTCTGCTACTAAAACTGCTTTTTTTTAACGTCAAACGCGTCATATTACGTCACATGGGGGAGCAACTTTTTCGGATTCCTTCTCTGCCCAATCCGCGGTAGTAGTTTGTAGTTGGTTTGAGCGGTTGTGATTTAGTGAGCTGGTATTTCCTCGGTAATTTTACATTGCATTTCACCATTTTTAATCATGGTGAGCTGGAGTTTGTGCAGGTTGCACAAACTCGAGCCTGTCAGGACATCGAGTCCACCGTTTCCCTAACAGGAAAAGGACCGGAGCTAGCTTTCGTTCCTGGGTGCGTTGTGCGAGGTGCATCCACCCCCCTGCAGCACATACTCTCCACAGCTGAAGCCTATCAAACAAAACGTTTATCAAGAAACCGTATTACATCTCTCTCCCCCCCCTTTGCTCCTCTCTCTCCCCTCCGGTACACAGCACCGTAGTGTGGGGCTGCATTAGGTAACGCGAGATACGGCTGATACTTGCGCATTAGTTTCTGTTAGGATCAGTATCAACAGTCCTGCCAGTAACGTTACTATATTATCAATACTACTTTAGTTATAGCCTGATATATGATAGCTAACTTTACAATGTTGTGATGTGACTGACGTTAGCTAACATTAACTGTAGCTAACGTCAGTCACTCACCAAGACAGCTGCCCTGTTCTCCACTGGTTCTCCTCACACCAAAGCTCCATTTCTCTCCGATGGCCGTTATTTCTTCTAATCCTTGGCTGCTCCTGGTCTCTTGGACGCCTAGCAGGCTCATAATTATAATCATATGGATTCGAATATATATTTTCAACCTCTTCTGTGTCAAAACTAGCATTGTGATCCATGTTTATTCATAGTTAGACCGGCCGCTCTCCCCCATGTTACGTCACACGCGGGAGGTCACGTGGGGAGGCTTTTTGTATGCGGAAGTAAAAATGTCTTACAAAAACGACGCCAGATGTCACTGTAGTGTATATTTCTGTATATTTTTTTGAAAATCTATGTTGTGTCTCGTCAGATTTGTTAGTGTTGTCTGTCATTTCCTGTTA
>CALSBZ010006456.1:121061-139354 GCA_943591055.1 Gobionotothen gibberifrons
ATCCTCTAAGTAAACACCTTATTTGAAACTACCTTTTTGTCTGGAGTTGTGCATTTGAGTCCGATCATTTTTGTGTGCCCCAGTCGTAACAATCTAGTGTATTCATCATTTTCCTACACATTTATTCACTGGTGTGTCTAACCTGCAAGTTGCTCTTTAACTTAGTTTGGAGCTTGGTAAATCAATCAATCAATCAATCAATGTTTATTTATATAGCCCAATATCACAAGTACATTTGTCTCAGTGGACTTCACAGTTTGTACAGAATATCAGTATGACAATACGACACCCTCTGTCCTTAGACCCTCTGTCCTTAGACCAGGTGTCTCAGACTCCAGGCCCGCACGTTTGCGCTTTCAGGTTTTAATTGAATTTTTGGATTGATCCCGCTGCTGGCAGTGAGGCGGAGTTCCCTCGGAGGGGGGAGGGGCGAGGGAACTGCTGCCCGCAGTTGAACTCCGCCACACGTCAATCAAATGCGCGCAGTGGAATCAATCACAGAGTGATCCAAAAGTGACACAGAGTGGAAGGAAAATATATCGCCCAGTCATGTCTTCAAACTTTCAGGGAAAAGAAAAGTCGATGATGACCACAGACAATTTCAGGTGAAGTGGGAGACTGAATATTTTTTTGTCGAGTACAGGTGAAACGCAACGTGCCTTATATGCACAGAGAAAATAGCTGTATACAAGGAGTATAACGTCAAACGTCACTACTCAACTAAACATGCAGAGTATGCAAAATACCTGGGAGACGAGAGAGAGAAAAGAGTCACAGAGCTAAAAAAAATTCTATGGAAGCAACAAAATCTCTTCAAGAAAGGAAGCAATGAGGCTGATTTAGCAGTCGAAGCTAGCTATGTGGTGAGTGAGATGATTGCTAAGGCGGGAAAGCCGTTTACGGAAGGCGAGCTTGTAAAAAAGAGCATGTTGCAGGCTGCAAGTATAGTCTGTCCGGAAAAGAAGGGTCAGTTTAACATCATCAGCCTGTCAGCTAACACAGTGGCAGAGCGCATTTCTGACTTATCAAGTGACATATGATCAGCTGTGCGACAAAGCCAAACTTTTCCGTGCATACTCTGTGGCACTTGATGAGAGCACGGACATCACTGACACCGCTCAGCTCGCAATGTATGTCTGTGGTGTTGATGACAATTTTGAAGACAGAGGAGTTGCTTACAGTGAAACCAATGCATGGCCAGACCACCGCTCAAGAGATATTCCAGCAACTGTGTGATGCCATTGCGGATATCACCGGACCTGGGGGGACAGAGCCTTCTCCGTCGCTGCCCCCTCCCTCTGGAACTCACTCCCACAACCGATCAGAGACTGCACTGACCTCACCACCTTCAAAAAACTCACAAAAACTCACCTCTTCAATCTGGCTTTTAATGTGTGATTGTTGTTATATTGCTTGATTTAACTATATATGTATGTGTTGTTCCTTTCTTTTCTTTTCTCTTTACTATATCTGTAAAGCGTCTTTGAGCACCTGTAAAAGCGCTAACAAAATAAATCTATTATTATTATTATATCGGTCATGGAAGAGGTTTGTTGGAATTACGACCGACGGAGCGCCATCAATGACAGGGAGGAAAAATGGGCTGGTGGCACTTGTTCAAAGAAAACTGGAGGAGGAGGGTGTGGAGGAGGCTATTGCTCTGCACTGTATTATCCATCAGCAGGCCCTTTGCAGCAAATGCTTGAAGTGTGACAATGTGATGTCTGTCGTTGTGAAATGCATCAACCACATCAGATCCAGGGGCTTAAAGCACCGCCAGTTCCGTGCTTTTTTGGAGGAAATTGAGTCAGAATATGAGGATGTGCTCTACTTTACAGAGGTGCGTTGGCTCAGCAGGGGAAACGTCCTGAAGAGGTTTTTTGAGTTGAGAACAGAACTGAAAGTATTCATGCTGGAGAAGGGTGGGATGGCTGTTCCCGAGCTGAGTGATCCCAAATGGCTCATGGACTTAGCTTTTCTTGTTGGCATCACGCAGGAGCTGAATGCACTGAATAAGAAGTTGCAGGGCCAGGGCCAGCTTGTCAGTGCAGCATATGACAATGTCAAAGCATTCTCTACAAAACTGGTGTTATGGAAAGCCCAGCTCCCTCAGAAAAACCTCTGCCATTTCCCAGCATGCAAGGCTCTCATGGACAGGGGCACAGCATGCAGTGGTGAGAAGTATGTTGATGCCATTGTGAAGCTACAGGAGGAATTTGATCAGCGGTTTGCAGACTTCAAGACACACAGAGCCACTTTCCAAATGTTTGCAGACCCCTTCTCCTTTGATGTGGAAAATGCCCCTGGTGTGCTTCAAATGGAGCTCATTGACCTGCAGTGCAATTCTGAGCTCAAAGCCAAGTTCAGGGAAGTGAATGGGAAAGCAGACAAGCTTGGACAGTTCATGAGAGAATTGCCCCCCTCCTTCCCTGAGCTTTCCAGGATGTTCAAGCAGACCATGTGCCTTTTTGGGAGCACATATATGTGTGAACAGCTCTTCTCCACCATGAACTTAAATAAGTCAAAGTACAGGTCCAGACTTACTGATGAACATCTTCAAGCCATACTAAGGGTTTCAACTGCTTCCTCCCTCAAACCAAATGTGGCTCAGCTGTGTGAGAGGAAGCGCTGCCAGGTCTCTACCAGCAAGGAGTAGGCAAGAGCAACTGTAAATAGTTATGTTGTGAAGAACCGTTCATGTTAAGAAGATGTTGAAGAACTGTTAATGTTGTATTTTTTAATACATTTTTTGTGGAATACTTGAAGCGGCCCAGACTTGCCCAGACTCTACGTCCAGCGGCCCCCAGGTAAATGGAGTCTGAGACCGCTGCCTTAGACCCTCACATCTTACAAGGAAAAACTTCCAGAGAAAAACCCACAGTTTAAAGGGGAACATGGGAGAAACCTCAGGGAGAGCAACAGAGGAGGGATCCCTCTCCCAGGACGGACAGACGTGCAATAGATGCCGTGTGTAAATCGAAGAGATAATATATTTACAACATAGGTAGACCAAATGTTTGGAAATGCATGTGTCTATAATAAGAAGATGAATCCACGAGGATGTCAACAATCCTGTGGGAGCCATCAGGGAAGTAGTATGATGAGAGTCAGGCAAGACCGCAGAGTTAGGTTCAGCCACGAAATCCAGGACACATGTTTCAGGACACATGATTCAGGATCCAGGACTCATGATCCAGTACTCCGGATCCAGGACTCAGGATGCAGGATCCAGGTCACATGATTCAGGATCCAGGACACAGGACCACAGCAACAGGATCAGCCACGACTCAGGATCCCGGCTTAGATAGACACCAAAAAGAAATTTGGGGGAAGCTGGGTTATTCGGAACATGAAAGTACACAGGTACAGACAGAGAGAAGGAAGAAGTAAGGTGTCCCCCGACAGTCTAAGCCTATAGCAGCTAAACTAACGTGTCTACGTACATGGACTCCCTTAGGATAGGGTGAGGGAAAGGGGTAGCAAGTAAGAAGTAAGGAACAGAGGTGGAGAGGCACAACGTACATGCACTCCCTTAGGATTAGGGATGGGTACCGAGAACCGGTACTAAGTCAATACCGGTACCTGATTGGACGGTATTGGTATACCGTTAAGCCGCTGGACAAACGGTGCTGCTATCGGTATATGTGTTACATCTACTTCCTTAGTTTAACTTTAAACAATTCTGGTTGGTTGGGAACCCTCATCCCGTGTGATGTATCCGGTTTGAGACCCCTCTGATTGTCCACTGTAAATGCCACTCGTCATCTCTCTCAACAGCGCTCTTATTATTGTTGAGACTCCCGTGCTAGTGCTAATAGTGCTAGCAGTAGCACGCTAACAACGTCCTCCTCAGTGCAACCTGATACGATTTGCGGGCCGTGTGTAAATGTGACCTGAGCGAAGGCTCGCAGGCAGGTTAGCTGCTGCGCACGGTAATATGTTTTGTTTACCTGAGTGAAGTCTTGCAGGCACATCGCCTTGTCTTTTTTTTGTTTATTAACACTGACAGTGTATTCATGTGAGCTCCTACAGATGGAGCACTTATTTTCGGACAGTTTGAAACGCGAGGGCAGTGATTGGTAAGTGGTCTGCCCTCGCTCAAGGGAAAGCCTCCAGCTTGACTTGAGACCGCCCCCGTTTTAAATAAATGTAATTATAATGAAGCCAGCTGCAATGGATCATTGATCCACCAGGGGGTGCAGTGGGGTTCCACACTGGTGCTCATGTGAAATAAAGTCTGATACTGTACAGTACGCTGGATGTACAGCGGTCAGCGGAACTTAATGTACTGTAGTCGAAAAAAAACGAACGGGAGGAAATGCAGCCCTGCTCTCGATTTTTCATCCTAAATTAATCATCATCTTAAACTCAATATGAACGTCAGTAATTCACTACACATATTTATATTTTAATGGAGCCTCGACGGTGTAGCGGAGGGATCTTGCTCAGCATGAAGGGTGTTCCCCATAAGGAACAAGTCGCTGCAAATTATCCCGTTTATTACATGGCCAAATTCTCAACAAAGTAACGACATGACTCCCAATATTAATTGAAATGCTTTTATGGATTTAGAAAATGTTTTTATTGATTTAAAAAATAGTTGTATTGATATAAATTGACATGCATCCGCTAAGAAAAATAGTCCGTTGTGACATCGCGTAAAACAGATTTCGACTTGTTACATTAATTGCTTATATCCACACGCCTCTTCTCCTCATATTCACTACCTAAACTAGTTATAAATATGTTTATTTGTACTGTCGGCCAGGTCACTCATTACTGGATAAGCTGCTGCATGAAACAGACACTGACGCAGCCCGAAGAGAGGGAGGAAAAAGAGAGGCTCCGTGTATTTTATATATTATAGGCCTATAGAGTCGTTATTCATTTGTTTTAAAGCTCAATAAATAACAAAGAAGACCTTTGACCGGCACTTTTATAATTTTGTCCGGAAGATTTCAACTTTAATACACGTTGACTGGCGAAAAACTCTGCCCGGTTCCCTCTACCCCCAACGTGGAGAATAAACAGAAGGGCAACCATGACAACTATGCTTCTTCGCTGCTTTTGTGGAGGGAGTTACAGCGCCACTTACAGGCCCGGCATATGTACTACAGCGTGTGTGTCCCAAGGCCTGGCTGGAAGGCCTGGAATGTCGGAAGAGAAATCCAGGAATGTGGACAGCTGGAATGCGGAAATGGAGGCGTTCTAACAGATTTATGCATATTCGACTAATCACTCCCCTTCTAAACTGTATTTTTTTACTGACCTATTGGAATGATTTCTTAATTTAGGCTATTTTTTACAACGTGTGTTGGAAGGATTTATTAAATTACTATGAATATTTGGGCTTAAATTAATTGCCATCTTTTAAACTCAGACATGTATCCCTAACATTATCCCTGACGTTGTCATACCATTTTAACAGAGCCCCCGAATTACCCCCAATTACGCCCCACATACCCCCAATTATTTAATATAATTTGCCCTTCACCTTAAATATCTAAAATAATGCATTAGAAGACTAAAGCCCTGTAAATAACCATTGCTCTTGCACAATCCATGCCCCTTTTAGGACTGTCCCACATTAGGCAAATCATACTGTTGACAGTGTTTTCTGATTTATGGAGTGATAAAAAGAGATTTCTTGACTTTACTTTAAGTATTTCAATGTTTTGCTACTTTGTTATTGTACTCCTCTACAGTTCAGAGGTAAATGGTATTTAATCCCTTTAGTTACTTCACAGACGTGGATGAATGATGTGAAATATAATCAAGTGTTAAATCAGACTTTAGTTCCACCTGGAGTAAATTCACAAGCTTCCCTGCAGTATACAAAGTCATTCAAACTAGCTGCACCTTTACCAGCTTTGAGAACACTTTCTCCCCCCCTCCCCCCCTGAATTGCGTCTGAGGGAATAAACTAATCGCTCACTCTACACAGTATGCAAATCGGTGTGAAAGCAGTGAGACCTGTGAACAAGGGTTCGACAACATTTCTGTTGTCGAACGTGATTCGTTCAGATGCGTCACGTGGTGTGCTAAAACACTTCCTGGTTAGCTGAAAGGAGACAATCAGAAATAAAATAGACATAGTTTCTTGCACAACCTATTCAAAATTCTAATACTTATGATAATCTGATGCTGATGTGCCAAAAGATCAACTATTTCGTTATTTGAGAAGCCTAAACTAAAGTACTGCTTCACAAGATGCTCCACATTCCTCATTGTATTGCAGGGCGCTGCTGTTGTCTCCTTCTCAAGTCACTTATGAAACTACGACTTTAAAGTGCCTGTGAAGTGCATTTTTTTGGGCCAAAATGAAATGGCAGTTTCATTCCTTACATATCATTGTGCCTGTTCATGGCTAAAATATTTTTTTAGGAAGTGCGAGGGACGAGATAAACACCGCTAAACATCGCAAGTTTTTCATCGCCGTCTGAGCCTACCTGAAGCAGCTGTGACGTCACAAGATGAACCCAGTTGTGATTGTAAACATGGCGGAGACTTCGGAAAGTGATACTAGTGCGAGAGAAATGAGTGATTTTGACAGCTTTTCGGACAGGATAGATGAGGAAAGTGGCACAGAAGATGGAAGTGACGATGAGGAAGCGCAGGACATCATTGAACCCTACAGATTTGAGCCGTCAGGGACGTCAAGTGGGGAGGATGATGGCGACGACATGGACGATGGGGAAGACATTGCCCGGCTACAGAACACTGAATGGTTAGTTGGTTAGCTAGTTATTATTATAACTATATATATATATACTATATAATATATATATATATATATATATTAGGGCTGTCAAGTTAACGCGTTAATAATATATATAATAATATATTTTTTGTCCTCGGCCGCCCCGTAGTTTCAGAGCGCATCGAGTTTAAAATACCATCTACAAGCTGATGCTGACAGCCCCGCTCCTGCCGTCCGCTTGTGGCAGACCACACTTCCACGCTCACCGGCAGGCCATTGGGAGGACCGGGAGGGTGTATGTGTGGCGCGACTCGCGAGCGAGGCACACCTTGTGTTGTTGTTGTTAGCATCTGGTGCTAGCTAGCTGCGCTAACGGATATAAGGAGCTGTTTCAATGAAAACAGAGGAACGACATTTCGCCGACAACTGCGCCGAGCACTTGACTTTATGCAGGTAGCCAGACAGTGGGACATTGTACGAAAAGTCAGCACACTCAGCACCGATAGTGTGCGCAACATCATTGCAGCTCCCGTTCGAGCATATTATGCCTTGAGCTGCACATAGCGTAACGATCCATCACAGTGTCTCCACAAACAAACACACACACACACACACACACACACCAGCCAGGCTCACCTTCATCTTTTGGGAACAGAAACATCGCCACTTCGACAGACTTGACATTACTACAGCCAGCGGCAATGCATCGCTTCCCGACTGTTTTTCCTCCCTTTGTCTTCACTGTTGCCTCCATTGTCAGGTTTTCTCGATTGGCAATCACTTCCAGTCGACCCCGACACACTTTCCAGTTAAATACTCGCTCAAAAACTTAGATAAATTCGACTTTGAAACAGAGCAAAAATGAATGGTGATGAATGTAAACACTTCGACCGCGTCCATCTTGTGACGTCACGCAGTAGATCGCAAGCCACGCCCACGAAGGCGGAGGTCGACTGCGGATTTCAATTCAAACTCGTCAAATTCGTTGCTATTCCAACATCTTTGATAGGGGTCCAATGGACAATGTTGGTCATTACTATATGTATTAGCATAACAGATCATGCACAGGCGCACACTTCACTGGGCCTTTAATCTCGTAATTATGACTTTATTCTCGTAACATTACGACTTTAATCTCGTAATTAGGACTTTATTCTCGTAACATTACGACTTTATTCTCGTAACTATGACTTTATTCTCGTATTATTACGACTTTATTCTCGAAATCTCTCCGTTTTTTTTTCTAAGTGTGGCCCTAATACTCCGTCGTATGAATGAAACGGCAGCTCTCAGCTGTGTATTTACACAACTAATGGGCCATCAACCGGAGTAAATCCACAAGCTACCCTGCAGTATACAAAGTCATTCAAACTAGCTGCACCTTTACCAGCTTTGAGAACACTTTCATGATCAATCATTATAAAACATATCATATATATTATTCTGAAATGGACCAATCTGCACAATCACTACTTTTACTGTCGCTACTTTCACTATATTTTAATGATAATACTTTTACTTGAGGAACATTTTGAATGCAGGACTTGTACTGTAACAGAGTATTCCTACACTCTGATACTTCTACTTGTACTCAAGTACAAAATCTGACAGGCCGACAGGCAGGAAGACTCGAGCATACAGCTCACGCTTCATATATTAAAAAATAAGCAGGGAAAGGTTAGTGTGCAATGTGCATCCACATAGGGGTATTCAACTAAAATGCAATGAGGTCCAGTTAAAGAAAATGTCCCCATGCAAAGGTCCGGAACATTAACATGTCTAAGTTGCTTCATGAATTAGTGTGATATTGAAGTAGCCTGTAGCTTTATCAACGTCTGCATGTAATCAACAACTGACTGCCAATCAAATAAAGAAAGTACAATTCATATGTATTGTCAATGAACATTGAACTATACAGATATCCTCTCCGCTTCTCTCTGCTGCGCTCTCATCTCTTCTTCTGTGTTTCTCTCCCTGTATCGCTCACTCGTCTCTTTCGCCCCCTGTCGGCCGGCGGTTAAAATATGGCTGAGAGTGCGCAAGTCACAGAACGAAATGCATTGTGGGACATGTAGTTGCTAACATGTAGTTGCTAATTTAGCTTCAATATTTAGCCGTACAGCGAGCCGAGACACGGCTAATTACTGGCAGGAACACACACATACGAAGTCCATCTGAGACCTGTGTATACCTTCAGACAGCCTACAAGTGAAGCACACGTTGTTTACTCACAGTTTGAAAGCAGCGTGGAGAAGTCTTCAGCTGCTCCGCCCAGGATAACTTGTGATACGACTTCTGTGGCTTGTTGTTGTTGTCAGTCTTATATTTGTATCATATATCGTTATTAATATGATGTCAAGTTGATTTGAGACCCAAATGTGACTGTTTACTCGTTTTGCAAAGATAGAAGCAGAAATGTCATTGCTATATTTGCAGGGATATTTAGAATTTTAAATGCTGCTTGATCGTTCATTTTGTTCTCGGCAAACAATATTATGAATCCTCTATTCAAAAATATTATTCAGTGTCCATCGACATGAAAATAACTAACTAACTACTTTTCTTCTAAATGAAATGCTGACATTACAAAATGCATGGTTTAATGTAATGTAAACATTTACATTATTATTATGATTATTTAATATATAAAGACTATATGTTCAAATGCTCTTCATTCAAGCAGCTTTATCCACATTTTATCCGCACTGTGTACGACACAGTACGACATAATTTCTGTATTTGTGAATGAAGCGCCATCTCCTGGTTAAAACCTGAAATTGAAAATCTGGCAACGCCCTCTTGGAAAATAGTGGGAGGGCTTGACCTTCCTCCAAACTGGGAGTTGGCAGGCCGTAGGCAGGAACACCTAAGCTGGAGTCCGAAAATAAGTGCTCCATCTGTACACCTATAATAATTTGGCCTTTCATTGAATGCTTTATAAACCAGTTAAACTTACAGGTGTCATTGTGAATTGGAAAACTGCATTTAAATGTTGTTAAAGGTCAACGTTTCAATCATAGACTGTATATGTATGGTTCAGCAATTGTTGGTCGTTTTCTAGGAATTCACATATTTTAACCTCTTAAACCCGAAGTACGCCCACGTGGGCCCCCCCCCACACATTATTTTTTGAGACTATGTCTCAGGGCTTCTTAACATTTATGAAACTATTAATGTTCCATACCCTTTTAAAGTTAAGAAACGCCGCTAACTGAATATATGAACCATTTTTAGCTAAAAAAACACAACAGTAATACCAAGCCTTTGAATTAGCATTGAGCGAAAAAATACTAACTAACGCTAACGGAGTTTTTCACAGAGCTCACGGTAGAAATGCCCTTATTTCTATCTTAACTGCACAAACAAGATATACGATTTAAAGCTGAGACTCCACAGAATCCAGACATGTAATGTCATCACTGTACGACCCCGAATTGTGGAGCTATCAGCCAGAAAAGAGAACGTAAACAACATCCGGTTTCAAAAATATTACAATAACTCTGTCTTACCTTTTTTGATTTGTGATCAAAAGTTGTGTTCACCGGAATAAAAACGCCGCTCAAGGTTAATCCAATGTCTTTGTATCACGTAGAATTTTTTACTGATAATCCATCATCATATTTATGGCAATATACTGGGTATAAAGTTTTGCAGTCCAGGCTTGGACTTTCAGATATGCTCCGTTGCTTCTCCATTTACGTCCGCTATGGTGATGTTTATGTGGATTTGGGAACTGCCCCTCGATTCTATTGGATCTGATGGTTAAGAAAAAGGTGTAAATCACCCGAATCGACCAATGGGTTCCAGAGATATGGTCCTGCGTAAACTATAAAGAATGCCAGCCAGCCTAAGTACTTTACGCAGCTGACTTTAAATATTCTTTTCACCTGAAAGGAAGCAGGAATTCCAGCAGCACCCAGAGCGCAGGAGCACAGAGCGGACAGCAGATACCGAGCAGATTACAACGAGCAGATTACAACATTTGCGTTGAGGACTTTTTCTGTACTTTTACTTTAGTCAAATAATGGCTCACAGGAAAGAGATACTTACTACTTTACAGGCAATGGATATGGTGACTAATGTTGACAGCGATGCAGAAATGTTAGCTGTTGATTCTGAGTCAGACAGGATCTGCAGCCAGAACGTTGTGACTCTGCCGTGGTGGAATTTCGTCATCAAAGGTATGTAATCTCTGTTTTTCGTACAGTGATGACATTACATGTCTGGATTCTGTAGAGTCTCAGCTTTAAATCGTATATCTTGTTTGTGCAGTTAAGATAGAAATAAGGGCATTTCTACCGTGATTTCTGTTTAAAAGTCCGTTAGCATTAGTTAGCATTTTGCTAGCTCAATGCTAATTCAAAGGCTTGATTAGATTACTGTTGTGTTTTTTTTTAGCTAAAAATGGTTCATATATTCAGTTAGCGGAGTTTCTTAACTTTAAAAGGGTATGGAACATTAATAGTTTCATAAATGTTAAGAAGCCCTGAGACATAGTCTCGAAATAATACTGTGGGGGTCTCTAAATGTATTGCATTCACACGTTCAAAATGCCATGTTTACTGCCAAGGAAACAGGAATTACAGGAATCCATCTAATCCCTTTGTTTTTCCACATTTGTTTTCATAGTGATGGAGATGAGGATGAAATGGCTTCTGGACCCCCACCATTGTATACTTTCACCCAACCCACACCTGCCTCACCCTCACATTCCTCAATTTCTGCCTCATCTTTCACTAGAAAGAGATCTGCACCAGTATTGGCCACCAAAAAGCACTCACTTCCAAAGGTACCATCGTCTGCTTTCTACCAGCTTTCTGCAGCGTCAGACACATCTGTAAAACCCAGGAAGGAAATATAACACTCCCCCCTACACCAGTGAACATCCAGGGAGCAGACATTGAGTGGGAGACAGGAGAATGGCAGCCAAGCTGTCCTCCCTGCTGGACAATGTGTCCCACCCCCTCCAGGACACCCTGTCCTCACTGTGCAGCACCTTCAGCGACAGGCTGCTGCACCCCCGCTGTCTCATGGAGAGATACCGCAGGTCCTTCCTTCCTGCAGCGGTAAGACTTTACAACCAGCACTGCCCCTGGTAGACCCCCCCCCCCCCCATACACACACCACAACATACTATATCACTCCTTGCTGCTAAATACAAACCAACTTTGTGTTATATGTGCAATATATATATGCCATTAATAACTGTCATTTATACCTGGCTGCTAAACCCTTGTCTACTTGATTTGTAGATTTGATTTGTTTTTGATCTGTATTTTTGAAAATGATGTAACTTTTTTTTTTGCATATTGTTTATGGTATTATAACGTAGTACTTTTTTAGCATGTTGTTTATTATATTATAACGTAGTACTTTTTTTAACCCATTTAAGATATGCAACACTAAGCTGTCTGTGGCTCTTTCCTGCTGTAACGCTGCACATTTCCCCTCTGTGGGACTAATAAAGGTATTCTGATTCAGATTGAGATTTATTTTTATTTATTATTTTTTTCAAAGTAAAAAAAATCATTTTTACAGTGAAAAAGGTCAAATGGAACCGATGGTTCCCAAATTACCCAGAGGTGAGTCCGCCTGGACTTTATTTTTCTAAATCTCTCTAAAAAGGTCAAATTTCACTTGTTTTGCATCAATCTTGATACAGGGTACTTATTATATGTTCCTAAAGCTTTTAGTCTACTAACCCATCATGCAAGGGTGGTTTTCACTATAAGTAAAGGGTTTTTCTTTTTTTTCATTAGAATTTACATGTTTTTACTATGTTCCATCTGAATTTACTTTAAAATAAAAAAAATATATATTGATTCTGACACTTCTACATCCAACTCACAGATGTAACCTTGCTTTGAGAAAAATAATTATTAATTTACCCCTTTTAGAAGTGAAGATATATCATTTGTTGTGTTAGTGGCATTTTCGAGCCTGAAACCTGAAAAACAGGCTCAGGGCTTAAGAGGTTAAGCTCAAATACTTTGTTCTATGTTTAAACCTTCAGACACATTTTGACGTGTTTCAGTTCAGCACATCATTTATCTTGTGATGATTTAAAAGTACAATCCAGAATAATATACGTACTCGCCTTTATCTTTTTGCTATCTTAGCCTTTTTACCAATGTCTTCATATCACAGTTTTGCATGATGTCACTGTAGGACAATGTTTTAAGGATCTCTTGTCGAGCTAGGTTGTCAGTTTGAAATATCTGGATGAAGATGTAAATGATTTACAAATGTTAAAAAAAAATGCCTCTTTTCATCCTCTGTCTGAGGGAAACCCCCAAAAAGTATGATCGGGCGAGCCAGGCCCCTTTAAGTTATTTTGTTTATTTTTGTCTGCTTCTAAGAAGCTAATGTATAAGTTATACAGTTATTTCTGCAAGAAGATTACAATAAAATGACTGTTTAATCTTCACATCTTGTATTCATGTCTATAATTTTGAGCACCAAATTATTGAAAAGTATCGATAAGAGTATCGATAAGAGTATCGATAAGAGTATCGATAAGAGTATCGAAAAATACCGATACCGATAAGCAGTACCGGTACCGGTACCGGTATCGATAAAATCCTAACGATACCCATCCCTACTTAGGATAGGGTGAGGGAAAAGAGTAGATACTAAGATGTATGTGCCACATCTATACCATGAGCGCATTGCTCCTAAAAAGATTTTATGGCACTTTTGTGTGCGTTGACTCGGCCAACACAGTCTCACTCCCTGAACGTCCAGGAGCGACACTTGGTCAGGGTCCCGTGGTGTCCATTTGTGACGCGCCGAGGCTCCTTCAGCTTCATAAACGGACGCAAAGAGCTTTCAACTGATTGCAATGTTTTTTTCCCATCGGCGGCGGTATATGACGCTCAGGGAAGCACCGCATCGGTCCATGTCGGCGGCATTTAAAGGCAATGTGAGCGTCCATTCCCATTGGATAACTCAAAAACACCAGATCAACTCAAAAACACCAGATTATCTTTGTTAATTACACAACATTGATTGGTTTAAATTGTGTACAATGCTTTAGTATTTTTCCCTTTCAATTCAGAGAAATAAATATTTTTTCTGAGTTTAGGATGGCAGAAGACACTACACTACCCAGAATCCTCAGCTATCGTTTGGGACTACACCATGTGCTTTGCTCGACAAACCCCATGATTTGTCCTCAGGCTCTGTGATTGGTTGACCTCCAACTGCATTCCATATGAAAAAAAACGTTTCGTAAAAGATAAAATCATACTTTATTCAGCAGTGCTTGCTTTACTCTTTGAAAGTCATCACATGAATGCATTGTAATAAATGGTTTGGCTGCATTAAATATTACACATCTGTCGTAGTTCTTTATTTATCTACAGAGATCGGGCCTCAGAATAGACAGGAAACTATTCTTTTACCGTTCTGTTTTAATTTCACAATAAAGTTAGTAGTAATATTTTGTTTTGATATTAATGTTTTTTATTAACTACTAGACCGCTGGGTCATGCTACAGTAAGACCATCTTTTCTGTGTTGCTGTGGGTTTTTTCCATCGCTTTTGTGTTACAAATATCAAAACAATAACAAAATATATCCATCGTAAACTAAACTGGAAACAGCAGTATATTTTATTTTGTTAACATTGTAAACTTGACAGCTTTTTAACCCAAACCACCTACTGGTTAAGGCACGTTATTACACGTTTAGAGTAATTGCAATGCAGGTAGATTGTATTGCTTTTTAATGTCTATTTTAAAATGCCTTTTTCTTAATGTCTTTCATTTTTGTAAAGCACTTTTGAATGTGTTATATTTTATGAAAACATTTAAATATTAAGAGTACATACAAAATAGGAGGAAAGTAGAAGGTCAATAATAGAAATATAGAATAGAACATATCAAGAAGATACTGTAAATGATATCTAGAATAAAACAGTTTAGTGCCGGATATACAAAGATATTAACCTGTTAAGCCCTGAGCCTGTTTTTCAGGTCTTAATTACAAAATTACATTCCCAGAACAAATGACAATATCTTCCCTTCTAAAAGGGTTAAATTAATAATCTTTTTTCTCAAAGTAATGATAAACCTGTGAGTTCGATGTAGAAAAGTCTAAATCAATATCGATGTTTTTTATTTTAAAGAAAATTCAGATTGAACATAGTAAAAAACTGTAAATTATAGTGTCCGTCCAAAGATTATTTTTTACTTATAGTGAAAACTACCCTTGGATGATGGTATGGTAGACTAAAAGCTTTAGGAATCCAAAGTACAACATATAATAAGTACCCTGTATCAAGATTGATGCAAAACAAGTGACATTTGACCTTTTTAGAGAGGTTTAGCAAAAAGAACTCCATTTGGGTGGAAATGGGGGTTTTACCGTTTCTCTTGAAACCATTGGTCGATTTTGGTGATTGACATCTCTTTCTGACCGTTAGAGCCAATAGAATCGAAGGGGAATCTCCCCACTCACACACATAGTACAACAAAAAGGTGGGGGCTTCACGCACACAGTTTTGCACCAGAGTGAAGCTGTCTCTAGCTCTGACATCTGGAAACGGAAAAGCAGTTGTATTGCTTATGGATTATCATAAATCATTCAAAGTGACACAGACACATTGGATTAACCTATGGATTAATTTCAGCAGCGTTTTTATCGTTTTAATGCCATTGAAGACGACTTTTGACCAGACTACGACACAGGTGAGCCATGTTAGCATTTTTAGCTATCCTAGCGCCACATGTTTTGATGTCTGTTTTTGTTTATAAAGTCGCAAGTTCGTATCATTGAGTGATAATGTCTGTACCCATCGATTCTGTGTCATCTCACGATGTGAAACGATGTGTTGGATGTGCAGAAAAGATAAATAATAAGGTTTTGTGAGTGAATTTCGGTGCAGTAATCTGTTAGCATTTTTCGCTCGTTGCTAATTCAATGGCTCAGCGACGTCAGCGTTAGCATTGTGGGTTTTTTTTAAATTATTTTTTTAAATGATCAGTTAGACGAGTTTCTTCCCGTTACATGGATATTAAAACTTTCATAGTTTATTAAATGAACATGCCCTCAGACACTGTTTCCTGCAAGATGTTGCGGGAGTGCCCCGGTACCGGCAAACTAATTAGGCTTTATTTAAACATTAAATAATACTTTAGGTTAAGGTCTACTTTTAAATACATGAAAGCAAAAAGCTTTGGGGGTATCTGATAAATATTAAGCCTGACAAAGTACTTAACCTTAAAAACGGATAGGCTGTCTGCCGCCCAAACACAAACTGTAAGCTGATTCCACAAAAGTGGAGCTTGATAAGAAAAGGCTCTGGCTCCCATTGTACTTTTCTAGGAACAACCAACAACCGTGCATTCTTGGAACGCAATGCCCTAATTGGACAGTAGGATATAATGAGTTCTTTAAAGTAAGATGGCGCCTGCCCATTAAGGGCTTTGTAGGCGAGAAGAAGAATTTTAAATTCTATCCTGTGTTCTATAGGGAGCCAGTGTAAGGCAGCCAGAACAGGAGTAATGTGGTCCCTTTTCCGAACTCTGGTTAGTACAGGAGCTGCAGCATTTTGAATCAGCTGAAGCGACTTAACTGACTTCTTGGTGCACCCTGATAATAAAGAGTTACAATAATCCAGCCTTGAAGTAACAAATGCACTAGTTTCTCTGCATCGTTTTGAGGCAAGATATGCCTGATTTTTGCAATGTTACGTAGATGGAAGTAGGCGGTCCTTGAGATTAATTTGATGTGGGCATTAAAGGATAAATCCTGATCAAATATAACACCAAGATTCCTTACAGTCTCACTGGAGGCCAAATTAATGCCATCCATAGTTAATATATCTTTAGATAGTTTGTTTCGTAGATTCTTTGGGCCGAGTACAATAACTTCAGTTTTCACCGTGTTTAACATCAAAACATTTAAGGTCATTGTTAGTAATTAAATCAATGTTTTAATGGCATAATTTAGTTTAAATGTTGATTTTACTGAGAAAACAGAAGTATTCGCGCACAATGTATGTTAAGCTTTTATTTTGAAAAGACTTCCGGCAGAACCAGGAATACAAGTTTATTTTGAAAAACTATTCCGGAAGTTATCTCTGAAATACTGACGGTAGCTTGAACTCAATGTTAGACCGAACGTAAACATTACCAGCCGTTGTAATAAGATAAAAAGTGATGCAGGCGAGTGTGTAGAGAAAAGGCGTGTTTAGTCATGTGTTAAATGTACAATGTAAATATCCTTTGAAAAAGTGTGAGCGGATATAGAGGAGACTAGCGGAAGTCATCAGCAACAGAGCCAGCAGACGGGAGGAGCCAGTCTACTGTATTTAAGGACGAAATGTGTTTTGTTGTGCCCTTCTTGACCTATCCCTGAGGAGAACAGCTGTTTTCCTCCTTTGAACTCCCGCCTGCTTGTAACATCACCGCGCCTGATTTTTATTAAAGTACCCACATTTTGAAACTTTAGTCGAGACTCACTGATCTCCTTATTTTAAAACTTTCTCTTCTGGACTCGAGAATAACGGACAAATCAATATCATCCACCTTTTTAAGTCCTTGTGGCAGTCTTGAATTGTATTTAGATGATTCATTTCATCAGGCTTGATGGATAAATATAGTTGAGTATCATCCGCATAACAATGAAAATGTACAGAATGATTCCTTATAATATTGCCTAACGGAAGCATATATAATGTGAACAAAATAGGTCCAAGCACTGAGCCCTGTGGCACTCCATGGCTAACTTTGGTTTGAATGGAAGATTCATCGTTAACACGTACAAACTGAGAGCGTTCAGAAAGATACTGTAGGACCTAAACCAGCCTAAAGCAGTTCTCTTTATGCCAACTAAGTGCTCTAGTCTTTGCAATAGGATACCATGGTCGATAGTATCAAATGTAGCACTGAGATCGAGCAAAACAAGAATAGAGACAAGTCCTTTGTCTGAGGCTATTAGAAGGTCATTTGTGACTTTAACCAGAGCTGTCTCTGCGCTATGATGTGTTCTAAAGCCAGACTGAAAATCTTCAAATAAATCATTGTTTTTTAAGTAATCACACAACTGTTTGGGACCGCTTTCTCGAGAATTTTTGATAGGAACGGAAGATTAGAAATAGGTCTATAGTTGGCTAAAACCTCTGGATTGAGGTTGTGCTTTTTAAGAAGAGGTTTTATCACTGCTACTTTGAAAGATTGTGGAACATAGCCTGATAATAAAGACATATTCATAAAATGTAATAAAGAAGTGCTAAATAATGGAAAAACCTTCTTTAACAGCTTCGTTGGAATTGGGTCCAAGATACACGTTGATGGTTTAGAACAGGGGTACTCAAACTTTTTTGTTAAAGGTCCACTTGTGAATTTTATACAATGACACTGGTCCGGATCAATGCCAGTAAAGTCGCCAGTAAATGCCAACTTTATTACTACGCGGTGGCAGTGTATAGCCGAATCACAGCCTACATATTTTACTTTTGTAACTCTCGATGTTTGACCAATAGAACTCCTCGTGTACTTGTACAGCCAGCCAGTCATATTTTGGCATTAAGTGGGGTGCTGTAGAATATTTGAACTGCAAACTTGATGGTGAATGATCTGTCGCCATGG
>CALSBZ010006684.1:0-17782 GCA_943591055.1 Gobionotothen gibberifrons
ACCAGAGCTTTAATCCCTTAGAAAACGTCTCTCCTATTATCCCATTCATATCCTGTTATAACGACAGAGCAGGTCCAGGGTTTATCTGTCTATGGGCACATCAGCTAATGAAGACAAAGAATGAGATTGTATGGTGATTGTTTTATAGTTAAAGGTGGGGTAAGACATTTTGGAGAAACCAGCTCGAGTGCGCTAGAATTTGAAAATACACAACCGGAAAAAATCTGCCACTTCCTTACAGAGCCCCTCCTCCAACACACACGAACGTGCACATGACCAATGAGGGCACGAGATAAGTTTGTGCACAGATGGAAGGCTGACAGGCAGGTAGGCCATCCAGTTATTTTAGCCGGGCCGGCTAAAATGATTGGTCGTGCTTTTTACAGTGCTACGGCTTCCTCAGATGACATTTCTTTATGGATTTTTTGTCAAAGCACTTAAGATATTCATTGCTATCGGGATGTTAAGAGCATTCCATGGAATATAACAAAAAGTGTATCTCGAGCCGGTTTCTCAAACTTACCTACGCCACCTTTAAGTATAGGGTTAGGGTTAGGGTCTCTGCTTGCTTGACAGTGGCTGGTCAATATTAGGTTATTAGTTGCTCTAAAGTGTGGAATAGTCCAAAAATATGGAACATTTATTTGGGTTAGTGTTGTATTATTAATAATTTAGAAAATTCTCTATTGGGAAGATGTATGCCATTTGAGTAAGGTAAATCAAAGGAAGGTGTAATAAGGACTTGGAAATATTTTAGTATTATTTAGATTTTTTTTAAATGTAAAAAATAGATATCCTCCTTAATTTGGGATATCGTAGTATTATACATATTTGTTCTGGTTTTAATGGCTGCTTAAAAGGAAATGGATGTAGTTTTCTGAATGTACCAGGCTGATCATGTGTTTCTATTGCCCTAACCAGCTTATTCATCAAATCCACATCATTCATGATTATTGATCCAAATCTCCTTGTGAAAATATTTTGTGAAAGCACCAATGATCAACCTTGCTTTATTGTCACACCATCAATACCGAGGTGGTCAAATTATTGTAATATGTAATTGTTTTAATATCTTCCAGCCCTAGTTGTCATCTTCTGACAGTTTGAACCAGTGCACTAAGTTCACTTTGTCAAAGAAAATGATAATCATACCTTTGTTAAACACACTTCTCCAGTAACTTCTATAAAATGGTCACCCTTTGAGTTATGAATGGTAATAAGAATGTGAGGGTTATTTTAACGTTTGTCCTGTTATCCTGTCACAGTGCTGCAGAGTGGCGCTTCAATAACTGAGTGATTGCGAGGAATGAAGTGAGACATAACTCTTCTCGGGCTCAGCTGGGACATTTTAACAAGGTACAGGATTCTGAGTTTGGGACATCAGGTGGGAGTTTATTAAAGCGCCTGACTCCGCTGGGTCATGCCCTCCACGCTGCGTCTCATTCGTTCTGCTCACACCACTTGTTATAGCCAGCTAAAAATGAGTTCTGGTGTTGCTTGAAATAATACAACACCGTACGTTTTTAGTTTCTTTTTTAGAGTGTTGAACAAATTGAAGTGTCAATTTCCTCCCCTGCGAAACTTAGAAAGTTCTAAATTGAGACACATTTGTGATGAACTTCCTAAACCACTGCAAATCAACCAAGCAACTGAATGTTTTTATAGTTAAAGGTGTAGGTAAGTTTGAGAAACCGGCTCGAGATACACTTGTTGTTATATTCCATGGAATGCTCTTAACATCCCGACAGCAATGAATATCTTAAGTGCTTTGACAAAAAATCCATAAAAAAAACGTCATCTGTGGAAGCCGTAGTACTGTAAAAAGCACGACCAATCATCTGAGCCGGCCCGGCTAAAATAACTGGATGGCCTACCTGCCTGTCAGCCTTCCATCTGTGCACAAACTTATCTCGTGCCCTCATTGGTCATGTGCACGTTTGTGTGCGTTGGAGGAGGGGCTCTGTAAGGAAGTGGCAGATTTCTTCCGGCTGTGTATTTACAAATTCTAGCGCACTCGAGCTGGTTTCTCCAAAATGACCTACACCACCTTTAATAGACATGCACAATGCACTTTTGTGTAGTAAAAACAACATCATGCCAATGTTAATGTTGTCTGTTAAAGCAGGTTTAGCAGGTGGTGTTAATGGTGTTAATGGTGCAGATGCTACAGAGGCTCAATATTACAGACAGATTATAAGGTCTTTTTAAGCTATTATTTCCAATGAAAATGAAGTGCATTAGTGCCAAAGGATGAAAAAGTGTTTCAGAGACTCGATGTCCTTGCCAAACCGTACATTGCTATTCCTGCAGAGAGTGTTTTACACTGCGGGGTGAGTCTTAGCAGACTGTTGATGTCTGGGCCAAGGATGCGCTTGTTTTCTTTCACAAGAGAAAGGGGCCCGGACATCATAAGCAAGGGTTTGTCATTGGACCTTCATGTTTTATCTTTTTCTGTGATGGGCCTAAGAGACACAACACAACCTTCAGACTCAAAATAAGTTTAAGTGGAAGAAGTATTTGTGTTAAATCGTCCTACAGAGGTTCTTGTATTTTATGTTGAGACCTTTGGTAGCTTTTATCGCATCCTTATTTAGAGGGAACTGTAATAATATAATATCCCTTATTGTATGATTATTAAAAATGCTGGTTACTTTTCACAGTGATTTACAAATATTTTGGTCTTTTTCTAAATGATACTTTGTAGTTGTCGCGGGTAATTGCATATCTTTGTTGTTGTCAAGTAAAATATATCTAACAAAAGTCTAAATGAAGGCGCATTGAATGCCATTGAAACACAAGGTGGATTCTGATGAAGCAACATCCAAAACATGTTCACTATTTCTTGTTTTAAATGTAATTGATTTATGCCAGCATCCAGGTGTGCCCGTGAATTTAGTTTTCTTTAGATCAGAGAAGAAAATGCAGAGGCTCAAACTATAAACTACATCACATGTGTCAAACTCAAGGCCCGGGGGCCAAATCCGGCCCTTGGTGGATTTAATTTCGGCCCGCAGGATCATTTAAAATTACTATTAGATCTGGCCCGCCGGTATATTGCACGCACACCTTCACTCAATCCTGAGGATTTCCTCAGCTCGGAGCCTGAGCCCAAACATTGATGAACTTGCACCAGAGATAAGATGCCAAGTATCTGGCTTGAACTAGCATCACAGAGCAGCAAACTGTTTCCTTCTGCACTTTTCTCAGGGACAACAGGGCATGTTTTTTTTTTCTTTGAGGGAAATAGTTTTGTTGAAGCTGTTGTTGGCCTGTGGAAAAATGTAATCATAAGAAATGACTCTGGAAAAGCTGCAGATAGAGCCATAAGAGATGAATGCAACTGATTATTTAATGTTTAATAGGCAATCATTTAAGCTTTGTTAGTTCCAGGTTTAATATGTGCAATAAGTTCATTTCAATACGTTTTGCAATAAACATTGAACCAGTCCGGCCCTCGACTAGTACCCATTTTTTTATTTTGGCCCACGTGTATTTGAGTTTGACAACCCTGAACGACATGATTAAATATTGATGAAGGCAGCAAGTGGTTGTCGGTTTTTAAGTCTGAGTTTAAGAAGACAAGTGTTCCCCCTACATGCAGCATTTCCCTGCTTAATTTAATTTGTGTTAATCCTGGCACTTAAACCACTTTAACATTTATATGGTATGCATAATTCATGCTGAAGCATAATGTTTAATATAGCAAGGCAAATTCCCATTGATGTTGTGGTAGAAAACGTAATTAGGAAGCCGTCGGAAGAGCAATTCATCTCCTTCCGTGCAAATCACATTTAAAAGGACATAATCATATATGCTCCTCTGTCTGCGGCTAAATGGACCCCTCAGAATATGGCAGGTCTTAAAGCCGCCAGAGTATTTGTTCAGGCATCACATGGTCCTCAAATTGAAAAAAGGAGAGCACTTTTTGTCACTTTTTCAGGCCTTTATCATCTTATATATAATTATTTTCAATTTTGAGAATAGGCTTTATTATATTTTCCTTCTTCAATGTTGTTTATCTTTCACATTTGATCATAAACTGTGATGTTGTGTGTCTTCTGTTTCTATAATCTAAACGTTGTTTTCAACATAGACACTTTTTTTCTGCAAGGCACTTTGCAGTATTATAGGACTACTGTCGGATGTATCGTACATCACCAAGCCATCTCAGGTTTTATAAATACGTTTCCTACAATGTTTACACACTTTGATTCACTCTGTGATGTAGAGTGATAATGTGAAGGTTCACCTTGTGTCGTTGCTGGCTGCTAACTATTGTTGTGATGTTTCCATTTTCACGTGCTGTTATTTACTTTGATAAAGAACACGTCTCACATGAGGCAGGTAGACAGTTGCAGCTCTGCTAGATGTGCGCTACTGAAATGAAGAAGTTAACTACAGGTTTCTTTATTGTCAACAAATGAACACCGGCATTGGAGGCTTGTTGGAGAAAACACCACAAAAAGCTGACCAATCACAGTCCTTATAGGCTCCACATGCTATTGGTAGAATACTATAGTCTGTGTGTAGCCTGACGAGTATTTTTAATTTCTGACTAAGCTTCAGTTATGACGTGGCTACAAACCATACCCTAACCCCTTCACATCCAACTATAAATCTTCACCCAGGCTGTTTCGATGCACTGTTAAATGTAGTGATGGGAATTTACGGCCCTTTGAAGGGAGCTGGATCTTATGGCTCCGTTCCTTTCCGAGAGCCGTTCAAAAGAGCAGTTTTTTTTAAGGGGCTGGGGTTAATAGGTTTATCTGTGGGATAATCACCAGGGCCCAAGAGTTCAAAACTTTTAATCTCCATCAGATCCGATCAGATTTTGAAATCCCATTTTTTGTGATCCAGGATCAGACAAGTCGGCCAGATTTTGTCCCTGGAGTTCAAAGCAATTCAGGATAGGATCACCCTGATCCAGATTACGACTTTTCAAGATGACTAGATCCTGAATATCAGTGCTTTAATCCTACCGAGCGCCATCTAGTGGATATGAAAGATAATACAAGGAAGACAAGAGACCACATTGCAGAGACTTCTATTGTCCGCAATTACGTTTGAAAGGTGATGACAGATGATGGAATTTTTTTTTGTTGAAGATATTTTTTCTTTAATCTAAATTACATTTGTGATTGACAATCTTTGTTGTGATACTTTTATGAGCATAAACATTTATGTCATCAACATTTGGTTGAAAACAAAATAGGCCACCACAAACGTGAGCAAAAAATGAAAATGAAAATTGATTTGCCATGAAGGCTAAACATGGTGTATTATTTCAGTTAACAAACTTTGCCATCTTATTTATATTGAAACATATTTTTAAATAAATTGTACAGTACATTTTGCTCTGGTAATCCACTGGAAATCCACCCCTCTGGTGGGATCAGGATAATCCAGTTTTTTGGGATCAAATTGATCCCAATCCTGTGTTATCGGTTTGAACTCCCCATTTTGAAGATTTTATCCAGATTAAAGCTTGGATTGGATTTCCTGATCTGATCGGATATCAAATTGATCCTAATCCTGTTTTTTGGTTTTGAACTCCCCAAAATCCAAATCTGATCTGATCAGATAGGGATTAAAAGTGTTGAACTCTTGGGCCCTGGATAATGATTGACTGTATTTCCAGAAATCTACTTTGACTCAAAAATGTATAACTTGCCACATCTCTCAGCCAGCCAAACTACTTCTCAAGCAGCATGCGCCATGCCATCATCTACGGCAAATGTGCATTCAGGAAAGCAAGTTCCCGTAAAGGCGAGTGGATTTAAGGCAGGCAGAGAACCAACGATAAAAAGAACGGCTCTCACCAAGTAGGACTCGGTTCACTTCGTTCGTACCAAAGAGCCGTTCAAAAGAATTGGATCGTTCGCGAACGTCACATCACTAGTTAAATGTTTGTCTTAAAATAATTTACTCCTGGACGCCACAATATGCCCACTATAGAAGAGAAGTTATGGTTTCACATTGCATGAGGTAGGTTATTTATTAATGATTTGGTTCAGTTGTGATAACTCTGAAAGAGACAGAACGAAAGTGGAGGCTATCGAAAGAGCAAAACTAAACCGAACCATGACTGTATTTGATCTTTATCTCATTATAGTTGCCTAAAATAAATTGCAGCCAATTTAATCTTCATCGACACTAGTGTATATGTTCAAAGAACACATGCTGGTGTCACATATTTCATTGGTCAGAGTGATGCAATCTGCAAGACATCCCGCTGCAGAGATCAAGCGTGTTTCATTGAGAATGTGTCTCGAGCTCATTTCATTTCAAATGTCAGTCTTTTCTGAGTTTATTTTACTTGCATACAATAAGTTAAAATAAAACACACATGAAAGTCTCCAACAGTTTTGCCATTTAACTCTTCTTACTGACTCAGCGTGTTGTGATCTTTTGTTAAAGAAATAATCGTTGTCGGTGTTAACAAGTGAACCGTGGGAGCCAAAAGTCAGTCAATGAAAACAGCTGGTTTTGACATTTCCTGTACAAAGCTCTTTAGTGTCAACACCACTAAGTCAGCTCTATCAGAAAGTGGATCTTTGGACATATGAGGAATGTCAATGCGGGAACCAGCATGCAGGAACAAGGAAGAAGCTACGTTTATTATTGGATTTCTGTCCTAACCTTCAACCTGCTCCGGTGAGAGTGGTTATTATTTTCCGAGGAGCAGACTGATGTGGGTCTGCTCTCAGGTATGGGAGGTCAGCAGCACCCACACAGACCTGAGAGTGATGGAGCGTTGGTACATGGTCAACATCCATGACAAATCTGCTGTCAGACAGGCTCTCATTCCACCTACTAAACACAGAGGGCAATACATTATCATGGAGGCAAGAAGGAAACCAGAGAAAATGACAAACCTTAGGAACCAAACTTGAAAATGGTCTTTATAAAATGTCTAAATCTAGTAAAACAGAAAAGATCTATATCGAAAACTATTGGACTGAAACAATGTTTAGGAAGTGTGTATTGAAATGATTCTACCTTCTTGTAGAAGAGACTTTAATGCATACTAGAAGGTGTGGAGCACACATGTCAAACTCATGGCCCGCTGGTATTTTTCTTGCGACAACAGGGCATGTTTGGTTTTTACTTTGAGGGAAACATTTTTCTTTCAAGCTGTTGTTGGCCTGTGGAAAAATGTAATCATAAGAAATGACTCCGGAAAAGCTGCAGATAGAGCCATAAGAAATGAATGCAACTGATTATTTAATGTTTAATGTTGTTTTTATAGGCAATAGTTTAAGCTTTGTTAGTTCCAGGTTTAATATGTGCAATAACTTCATTTGAATACGTTTTGCAATAAACATTGAACCAGTCCGGCCCTCGACTAGTACCGATTTTTTTATATTTGAGTTTGACAACCCTGGTGTGGAGCATAGCAAACCATCTGAAAGCTTATGTAACACTGCTAGTGATGCCTATGGATCAAACTAAACCAGCTGAACAGTAAGAGATTCAAACTGTGAAGCAACAACACCATCTGGCCACACTTCTGTTTGTACTGTATGTCACCGATGATGTATTTTCTCGGAATCTGCTCTAAAATGAGTCTTCAGTACCACACAATACCAGGTTCTTCTATTTTTTTCAATATTTCTTTCTTTTATTTTCAGGTGAGATAATACAAAAAACATTGGGGACAACACAACAAAACAGAATAGAACCCACAAAACAATAACAACGACAAAATGCCAGTTTTCGTGTCGAAGCGTGAACAAAATCCAACACACAAGCAACATGTTTTTTTGTTTCTACTTAAAGACGTAGTTACCCATCTTGGAAACAAACTGATACTCGTAAATGAAGTGACAATAGCAAAGCTTCTCTCACTGATGGTTGTGTCCATCAGCTCATTCTGTTATTGAGTTAAAAAAGTAATCATACAATGATTGCACAGCCTTTAATTAAACACTGAATAACCTTCTCAGGAGAATCCCATTTACTGAGAGAGGCAGTCTGAGTCGTGCCAAACCATCAAGATCAATTACAAATTAGCGTCCTAAAATGTGGCGACTTTAAAATCAACACGTTAAACAGACAGGAACGATGCCAGGGATAAACTCAATACTAATACCTAATAAAACCCAGAGTCCTTTCTTTTAGAGATTGAGCAAACTAGGATTTTTAGACTCCTTATTAACAAGCGTGTCGTTGTAGTAAGGTGACCAAGTTGGGTGCGTAGCGTACAACCTTGTCCTTATTTCAACCTTGCCTTGAGTTTTTCTTTTCATTGGCACTCCTTTATCCGCAGTGAAGGACAGAATAAAAAGCATGCACTGAAAAAAAAAAGCAGCAAACGAAATGTCAAAGAAAAGGGGTTGTGACATTAGGAAATGCAATAAGGTTTTAGCCTCAGATTTGTTGAGAAGTGATTGATGTTGTACTCTTCCTAACCTCATCAGCTACTGCTTTTTAACCCCCACTCCCTTAAGGAGTCAGAATGTGCCGGTATCGAGATGTATAATAACTACATGCACAAAATATCACAGAATACATTTTTTATCTATCAAACATTTAAGAAAATACTGCCTTTATTTACCAAAATTCATTTAGACCATGCTTGTTTTATGTTTTTGTTTTGTTTGTTTGTTTGTTCAATACAATTTTTATTTCTTTAAGAAAAAAAAAGATGTTAATCATTTTGTTTTTGGGAGAAGGGGTGGGATTAAATAAACTTCCCCCCACCCCTTTTCGGATGTGTAATTAAGTAGATCATCTGTTTATACATAACTTAGAATCAGTAATATTTTGTATATCAATTTGATACTGCTTAATTTTGTAACATTTTTGTATTATTGTTTTACACATTCGAAATAAATCTAATCAAATCATGTTGCAATTTTCTGCAAAAATAAGAGTTCTGCAAAAATTATAAATGGAATAAAACATTTGAATTTTGCGTGTATGCTTTAGATCAGGGGTTTCAAACTCAAGGCCCGGGGGCCAAATCCGGGCCGCGACTTCATTTTATGTGGCCCAACAAGAGCTTGCAAAGAATATAATACGTTTATTATATGGTTACATGCCGCTTTACAGAAGCACGTTGCCAATAAACTACATGTCCCACAATGCATCTCGTTTTGTGACATGCCACTGAAGAGACTTGCAATTATTTGCCCTGGACTTCTGCTTTCAAACGTAGTTAGTTGTTACCCCTATCCGATAGGGGTGTAACGGTATCCGTACCCGTCCCGTACCGTCACGGTTCGGACGTCACGGTTCGGCACATGCAGTCACACGGCGAATACGCCTTTTTTTACGAGTGGGAAACAAGTCTGTCCTTCAGGGCAGTATCCACTACACTATATATAATCCAGGGGGCGGTATTGCGCCGAAAAGCCAGCCGCCCGTAAATAACAGATCAAGAAGAAAACACAACAAAACGAACACAATACATGAAGAAGAAAAGTTAGCAGCTATGGCCATAGATGGCGAGTTCAGATAACACACAGGAGCTAGAACCCACCTGCTTCTTTTAAATCAGCTGTGTGGGAAAATTTCGGGTTCCCTGTGGACTACAATAACGATGGGGAGCGAGTTGTGGATCGGACGAGGGCGGTGTGTCGGCGGTGTGTCGCCGTTGTTACAGCGGTGCGTGCGGTATGCTAGTGGTAACACGTCAAACATGCTCAATCACCTCCGAGTCAGTCTCAGTCCCCAGCGAGAGGGTTTTCTCGACGGCAGGTGACATAGTTACCGCCAACAGATCTGCCCTCACTACTGACAACGTAGACAAACTCATCTTTTTGAAGAAAAACTTAAATAGAGTAAAGCTTGAGTACCTTTAGTTAGGCATAATGGCCTCACACACTCACAAGTTAATTACACATGTTAGACATTGCTCCTAAAGGTACAGATTTTATTTTGTTTTATATTTATCATTGTATTTAATTTATATTTTGACATCAGGAGATGTTATACAGTTCTGTATTGCCTTTTATTGATTGTGATTGAAACACTTTCTTATTATTTATTTTAATATTTTCAAGACATTCTTTTTAGTTGTACAGCTTATTGAACCTTTTTGTTTGACATCAGCCATTACAAATAATATGGCCATCTGAGTGTGTGTGTTACTGTTTGTGGTTTGTTTTTAACTGTGTAGTACAGTTAATGATTCCAAATGTTAGAGTTCCTTATTTTCAAACCAAAACTTGCACTACTGTTAAAAATAAATAACAGCAAAAAAAAATTATGCATTTGGGACATTTTTTTGCTTTTCCTTGTTGTACCGAAACCGTACCGAACCGTGACCCCCAAACCGAGGTATGAACCGAACCGTGACTTCTGTGAACCGTTACACCCCTACTATCCGATAATAATCCAATTCAGAGGCAATAATGTAATATAATACATTATTTTATATATATATTATATATTTATATATGTATATTTATATAGTTACAACCGGCCCTTTGAGTGCAACCATAATGCTAATGTGGCCCGCGATGAAATTGAGTTTGACACCCCTGCTTTAGATACCATCACTATATAAATTACAACCAGAAGAAACCACAACTTCCTTGAATATCGGAAAGCCTATGCCATGCTGCCGAACACATCCTCTGCACTGTTACCATCTGCTAAATGTGTCTGTATTTAATAAACTGTATAATGAGATTTATTGTGAAGCCATTACTACTGCATTCGTATGCAGGATATGTTAGTTGTTTGACAACAGCAATTGTAGCAAATACAGATCGAATTGAAATGTCAATTTTAATGTCAAACTCAGGATTAGCATGCAGGTGAAACAACAGGTGATTTCCGTCTCAACAGCATTTAGCCTGAATCCGTCTATCTTCTATGTAAACAGGGCTGGAAGTGAAGAGCTTAACAGGAAGTCAGTCAACCTTCAAATCAGATTGGGAAAAAGCAATTTACCCAGAAGGAGATGAATTGTTTGGTATCATACGTGTGTATCTGAGTGAAGGACTTCTTTAAATGTCAATATACAGTAAGCGTGGGCGCAGAGTTCTCATGGTTTGTTGATAAGAAAACAGAGATGTGTGCAGACCTTCAGCTTTCATTTCCGACGTCAAAGAGAAGCAGAAACAGGAGATTGGCTGTTGTGTCGATTGGGCCGTCAGATTCTGTTTGAACGCCTCCTCCGAATAGCAACAACACCCTTGATTATAGATAGACTGTGAGGAAATGGAGAAAGTGGCTTCCTCACAGTCTGGATATCATTCAAACACAAGCCATGCTGCGACAACCATGTTAAAGTCATTGGGTGCGATAAATGGCCTCCTCCAGAGACAGATTGCTAACTGTTAAATTTAGAGCACATCAACGCCCATTCACCGCCTCCCTGTAGGGCAGCCAAGACGATCACCCAAGTGTGTTGTGTTGTGTGATCACCTTCACTATTGAGGAACCAAATTAGCACTTTCCTTTTTGGATTGCAACCTCAGGAGAACACTTTAGGTATTTCCATCTGTGCCTGCATTTTGGCAACAGGATCAAATAGATAAAACAAAACCTCAAGACTGATACAACTCTTTGTTTTCAATGTTTATCATCTTGTATCACTATTTTACCTTGGGATGGAAATTGTACTTCATGTTGTTGATGTCTGACAAATGTCATTGAACTGACTACCTAAAATCCATCAGCATTATGTCTACGTTACCCCAAAATAACGGACCCTAAACCATTGTAATGGTACACTGACTTGTTATAGGGAGGTGTGCAGACTCTGTCAGACCCACTATGCCTGAATGCCTCTTCTTGCACTTTGTTAAAGGGTCGTACAACTTCCTGGAAGAACAATGTAAGCGTTGCAATACTTTGATTAAGGTGAAGATCATATTTCATAGACAAAATGCACTGCTTAGACTCCTCGCAATTTGTCAGAGTTTCCCGGTTACTAAACGATTTGTTGCTGAAGTAATGTAAACTGCTTATTGCTAATAGTAGCTTCCATTAGCTAGATAGCTGCTAGCATAGCTAACCATACTGCCAGGACTCTGCAACACTTTGCTCTTTGTCATCCCCTCCATCTCTCTCTCTTCCTTTCCTGTCCAATAACAGCTGTATTTTTCAACTAAGGGAAAAAGTCCCAAAAAGATAACCTTTCTTTGAAGAACAAGCCCACAAGCTAACTTCTCAAAATGCCTATTTACTGATGAAACCTTTAAAAACAGAATCTCAACAATGTCCCAGCTCTGTTCTCTGTACCTCCCTCCTGTTTGTTTTGGCTGCCGTCCACACAGCCATCTGAGCCTCCAGCTCATTGACTAAGAGCGAGGCTGCCTGGGGCCTTCGCTGCCATCCATGCTGACACACAGCTCTAAAGCCAGCTCTAAAGGGTGGATGAATAATGGACGACTTCAGTCCAGAGGTTTTTCATCCCCCCAACCAGGCAGCACAGAGCTGTTGCCTCTCTTTTTTTGGTCAACAACATCAAGAGCTAACGTTTCCAAAGATGTGTTGAGCAGAGAGAGAGCAGAAATGTTTGTGATGACATTCATTTATAGGAGTTACTGCTACAGCAATATAATTGTTTTCATTACAAGGTACAGTGTGCACATTTGTATTTAAGACTATCCTGATGTCGTATTTCATGAATTCCAACAAGAGTCTGGATTCAACAAGATGGAAAATACTGCTTTTGTGGAAGCAGAAATTGTGCCAATAGCAGTTGCTAAGAAACTGCTGAGGTGTCGGTGTCGGACAGTGATAATTATACTACTGGAATGTGATCACTTGTGAATAATTTATACAGCATGTGATGGAAAGACAAGAGCCCTGCGATCCTCCAACTCTGTCAGTACCAAAGTAAATACAGCGAAGAGGAGGGTGCTAATGGAGCCTCTTGGAGGACCTTGGACTCAGCCAAATGAAGGATAGCCTGAACAGTGAGTGCCACATAACTGAGTGCTATAACCATTTGGGCTGGAGGGATCCTCAGATGGAGCGAACGACAGAGTCTACATCAGGATTGAGTGGGAAACACAGCAGACATTGTAACAGCTTGTTACCACAATGAATACAACAACTGTCACAACTTGCCAAGTGAGAACTGGATGACTGCTCCACTTCGCTAAGCAACATTATAAATGTCTGTCTCCTTCAATATACATATTTTAACACTCACGCCCCTTTGTTTGGCAGTCTCTTCTTGGCAAGGTATTCATGTAAAGCACAAAAAAGTGCAGCAAAGCCCCAGTTCACCGTTTTATCTGGTGGGTGCTTGTTTGAAAATACACCATGCATAAAAGTACAATGAACAATTAAATTCAATGATTCTTTCTTCTAAACCATCAACGTGTATCTTAGACCCAATTCCAACTAAGCTGTTGAAGGAAGTTTTTCCATTAATTAGCACTTCTTTATTAAATATTATGAATATGTCTCTATTATCAGGCTATGTTCCACAATCATTCAAAGTAGCGATGATAAAACCGCTTCTTAAAAAGCACAACCTCGATCCAGAGATATTAGCCAACTATAGACCTATTTCTAATCTTCCGTTCTTCTCAAAAATTCTTGAGAAAGCAGTCGCAAAACAGTTGTGTGATTACTTAAAAAACTATGATTTATTTGAAGTTTTTCAGTCTGGCTTTAGAACACATCATAGCACAGAGACAGCTCTGGTTAAAGTCACAAATGACATTCTAATAGCCTCAGACAAAGGACTTGTCTCTATTCTTGTCTTGCTCGATCTCAGTGCTACATTTGATACTATCGACCATGACATCCTATTGCAAAGACTAGAGCACTTAGTTGGCATACAGGGAACTGCTTTAGGCTGGTTTAGGTCCTATCTATCTGAACGCTCTCAGTTTGTACGTGTCAACGATGAATCTTCGACGCAAACCAAAGTTAGCCATGGAGTGCCACAGGGCTCAGTGCTCGGACCTATTTTGTTCACATTGTATATGCTTCCGTTAGGCAATATTATAAGGAATCATTCTGTACATTTTCATTGTTATGCGGATGATACTCAACTTTATTTATCAATCAAGCCTGATGAAATTAATCATCTAAATAAAATTCAAGACTGCCTTAAGGACTTAAAAACGTGGATGACCTTAAACTTTTTGATGTTAAACACGACCAAAACTGAAGTTATTGTACTCGGCCCGAAGAATCTACGAGACAAATTAACTAAAGATATACTAACTATGGATGGCATTAATTTGGCCTCCAGTGAGACTGTAAGGAATCTTGGTGTTATATTTGATCAGGATTTATCCTTTAATGCCCACATAAAATCAATTTCAAGGACCGCCTACTTCCATCTACGTAACATTGCAAAAATCAGGCATATCTTGCCTCAAAACGATGCAGAGAAACTAGTCCATGCATTTGTTACTTCTAGGCTGGATTATTGTAACTCCTTATTATCAGGGTGTACCAAGAAGTCAAATGCTGCAGCTCGTGTACTAACTAGTTAGTTAGAGTTAGGAGAAGGGACCACATTACTCCTGTTCTGGCTGCCTTACACTGGCTCCCTATAGAACACAGGATAGAATTTTAAATTCTTCTTCTCGCCTACAAAGCCCTTAATGGGCAGGCGCCATCTTACCTTAAAGAACTCATTATACCCTGTCCTACTAGGGCATTGCGTTCCAAGAACGCAGGGTTGTTGGTTGTTCCTAGAGTCTCTAAAAGTACAATGGGAGCCAGAGCCTTTTCTTATCAAGCTCCACATTTGTGGAATCAGCTTCCAGTTTGTGTTCGGGCGGCAGACAGCCTATCCGTTTTTAAGAGTGCGCTTAAGACCTTCCTTTTTGATAAAGCTTATAGTTAGGGCTGATTAGATTCAGCCCCTAGTTTTGCTGATATAGGCTTAGTTTGTCGGGGGACATCTTACTTCTTCCTTCTCTCTGTCTGTACCTGTGTACTCTCATGTTCCGATTAACCCAGCTTCCCCAAATTTCTTTCTTTTTGGTGTCTATATACGCCGGGATCCGGAGTCATGGATGATCCTGTTGCTGCAGTCCTGTGTCCTGGATCGCGAGCCCGGATCTTGAGTCGTGGCTGTTGCTGTGGTCCTGGATCATAAGTCCTAGATGGATGTCCTCGTGGATTCATCTTCCTATTATACACACATGCATTTCCAAACATTTGGACTACCTATGTTGCAAATGTATTATCTTTTTTTTTTTACACACGGCATCTATTGCACGTCTGTCCGTCCTGGGAGAGGGATCCCTCCTCTCCCTGAGGTTTCTCCCATTTTCCCCTTTAAACTGTGGGTTTTCTCTGGAAGTTTTTCCTTGTACGATGTGAGGGTCTAAGGACAGAGGGTGTCGTATTGTCATACTGATATTCTGTACAAACTGTGAAGACCACTGAGACAAATGTAACATTTGTGATATTGGGCTATATAAATAAACATTGATTGAATATCAATATACTGTACTGTAGGTAATAAGGCCCAACATATCAGGGTTTATTTATAAGGTAATGGTCCTCTCTCACAAAATGTTGCTTTAAAGGCTCTGAAAACATTCACTATAACATTAAGTATACATGATGCAAAAAGCTACATCGAGGGGAAAACATGCTGAGGTAGGTTGAAATATGAATTTAAGCACATTTTAAAGTTCAGTTAATCTGGTTCTACCTTCTGCTTATAATTCAATTGACAGTTACCTTCCACTGTTTTCAGAGGCTGATTAAAATGTGTTTTTAATCGTGTTTGTTGCACAGGAGAACATGACATCCCTTTTTTCCAAATTAGCCCCGCTCACTTAAAAGCCTTAAGAAAAGCACAGGAAATATCTAAAGAGAATAATCCACAAGTGCAATAACGTTGGCAGAACATATTGTTTTTCATCACTCATTATTACAAAAGTTACTATCATATTTGTTGTTAACAGTGCACTTACTCAGTGTGTACTTTACAGCAAACCTGGGGCCAGTTTCACTTCTATTACATTAATAGGAGGGTTAATGGGCGCAGCCATAATTTTTGCCCTGGGGCCCTGTGACGGGGTTCTATTTGTCCGTTCAAAACAGGCTTAGTCGGTTGTTTTAAGCTCCAAAACTTTAATTACAGCAACAAAAATATAGCGAAACAGCACAACTTAAACAAACAAAATAAAAGTCACCAAATCAGGCCGTCCATCACTCATGGAGAGTAAACATGCTCTGGTGTTGCCTTCTCTGCAACATTCTCCCGAGTGACCATCCTCCAGGGGCAAACCCCGTCCCTTTTGAACCCATAGCCCCTCCCACCGGGCTTACCGTCAACAGGTGACACAATGAACTCAAAACCACATTGTCAACATACAAATCCGACCCAAACATAAACTGGTTAACTACCTCTTAACACAATCATTCCCCATAATTAACAAACGCAAAATAAATAATAAATTGCATGGTTCATTTCACGGAAGAGAACAGGAAATGTTTGGTGTGTGTGTGTGGTGTGTGTGTCGGCTGTCAGTGGCGGAGTCAGTCACTCTGTGATCCACTCCGTCACAGGCCCCCAGCAGGTTAATCTGGCCTTGCAGACAGTCACTACATTTGCAGTTTATTAATGAAACGTCACCAGAAGCACAGATGAGAGCACTTTAAAGTGACACATTGTTGTTGCTCAGCAAGTGGTTATAGTTACACCTACAAACTGCCATTGTGGGGGGAGAGTTTGTTTTTCATCTGGAGGGTGTATTAAAGAGCGATATGTTACTGACAGGGAATATCTTTAAGATTTTGAATATGCTGATCGTTTACACCAGGCTCTCATGTCAGGATCAGAATCATAACAATTATTCATCTTTAATAACGTGTGAAGCATTTTGATATCCCAGTGCTTAGTTGTAGTTTATTCATCTCTACAAAAATGTATTTGTATGCACCCCTCCAACATATAACCATCAATAAAACGTGCGATAAACAACCACATTGGCACATAGGACCTCTTGTTGTTTTTAGAAAGAGAAAATTCACACTGAAACACCTGTGCCATAGTTATTTATACCTTAACTACAGCCAATTAGACGACTCCTGTGCTCAGTGAATGGATGTTGGGCGCCCTGCAGCTGTTTCCTCTGTGAACACACTCCTCTGAGTCACAGCCGACAGGCCTACAGGCTGCAAATACTTCACTGATGTGACACAACATGAACTTTCCTGTTGGCCTCTCCTCTGCTGCCAATCATTTTATTTTTTGCTCATCATCCCATCTGAAATCCTCCAAGAAAATGGGATTTATTTGCAAAGTTATTACTTCCAAGACCAATCTTTTCAGAGATGCATGAGAAGCAAACCAATGATAGTCTACGAGGCAAATCAATTTCTCATCCGTGACTCATTTTCCTGTTATTGATTTTAAAATTACAACACCTGTGGCTGCCTTCTTTAGTCGGCCAGCGGAAATCTTTTTCCCTGGATTATATTGTTCGCCAATTGGATTGAAATGCATGTTGAACTTGCTGATTTCCCTCAAGGAAGATGGTAAAATAACAGCATTTGACTTTATCTGTTTAAAATCACTGTTTGTCAGTTTGGGAAGATATTTGAGAATGGTGATAACATTTTTTTTTTTTACTGAAGACATGGATTTGTAATACAGACTGTTATGACCCGGCTCAAAAAGCCACAACAAAGAGGAGACACACCATGTCGATGGTTAGCAAAATATGTTTATTTAGGACAAACAAATCAAATCAAAAACAGTAAAGTATGAAGTGTGGATGTCAGTGGTATCAGTAATATAAACGCAGGGTGAGGATTGTATGAGCATGTATGAGTGTTGAAGTGCACAAAGTAAAGCAACTGAAGAAACTCATGGGGCCTTTCTCATTTC
>CALSBZ010006684.1:22782-41187 GCA_943591055.1 Gobionotothen gibberifrons
CTACGACCAGCACACGATGTGCGAATCCTGCCTGGGGCCAGAGCACGTGGACGCGGCTCTCAGCCAGCAGGTCGCATGCTCACACTGTGCCCTAAACAACGGGCGAACATACGGGCTTATTATGGCACCTTTGGCTTTCCATACTGCCCGTCTCCCCTCGGCCGTCAGGAAGCGAGGAGCGGACGCTCTCGCTGCGGCGGCCAAGGTGGACGATTGGCCCGTCCAGGCTTTCGAGCACGTGGACGGCAGCAAAAGCAGGCGGACGACATCCGGCAGGCACGTTAGCTGGCTCCAGCCTGCTGGGCGGTCACAGCAGCACCAACGGCCGCAGCAGCTGCAGCGCCCAACCCGGCCACAGCGGCAGGAGGAGAGACGCTCACAGCAGCCGCAGCGGCGTCAGGCTCGCACTTCGGCGGCTGCAGGGACTCCGTCCCACGTCTCCGCTCCCCCGCCACCCCAGAGACAGCGTCTCCCGGCGGCGAGTCAAAGGGGAGTGAGGCTCCCCCGCTCCTGGTCTGCGAGAGCTCCGAGGAAGCAGAGCCGGTTCTGACGTTCTGGGGGTTGTGAGTAAAATAAAGTGTGTTCATTTTCCAACTTTTGTACTGAGTCAGCAGTAACAAGTGTTCTCACATATCCCCCCTGTGTAAGCCAGCTGCCTATGCCTTATCGGTTACTAGCCAGCAGGGTTCGCTGCAGGAGCCTGCCGGAGATACGCCTCCTACACACGCTCATAATAAATCCATGAGTGCCGTTATAACGCCTCATGTGAACAGCACTGCACACACCTCCACTCATCCCCTGAGCGTGTACGCGCCTCATGATGAGAGCCGGAGTGAAACGCAGCATGTGGAGGCTCCCTCGCAGCCCCTTCGCCTCATGCAGCGGCGGCAATGGCGTGGCTCGTCACCATGACGACCATTACAGCACATCACAGAGAAGCCCGAACGGGGGAATGAGACCCATCCTTGATCTGTCAGTATTCCAGGCTGAGCGCCCCCAACGGCAGCGCCCCCAACGGCAGCGCCCCCAGCGCCACGGCTCGCTACAGAAGCCTGCATGGTTTTAACCTGTCGGTTAATAAACTGCAGAGCTCGCTAACTAAGCCAGCTGTCACTGACCTGTCGTTAGCAGGGCTCGCTACAGAAGCCTGCTGGTTTTAACCTGTCGGTTAATAAACTACAGAGCTCGCTAACTAAGCCAGCTGCCACTAATCTGTTGATTAAGTAGACGGCAGGGCTCGCTGCTGAAGCCTCGCCTGCTGTTGGTTAATAAACTACAGAGCGCACGGCATTCCTCTGTCCGAGATACGCCTCGTACACACGGTCATAATAAACCCATGAGCGCCGTTATAACGCCTCATGTGGGCAGCACTGCACACACCTCCATCCATCCCCTGAGCGTGTACGCGCCTCATGATGAGAATCGGAGTGAGAAGCAGCGTGTGGAGGCTCCCTCGCAGCCCTTTCGGTCCAGGCCCACCTTGGGTTGCCTCACGGGCAGCGGCGGCGAGGGCTCTGGCATGGCTCGTCACCATGGCGACCACAGCGCAACACGAGCACGCTCAGAGTGGCAGCGCGTGTGTCTGATGGACAGATGGCACGCCCTGTGTAAACCAGCTGCCTATAACCTGTCGGTTGATAGCCAGCAGGACTCGTTGCTAAAGCCTGGTTTTAACCTGTCGGTGAATAAATTCAGAGCTCGCTAATTAAGCCAGCTGCCACTAATCTGTTGATTAAGTAGACAGCAGGGCTCGCTGCAGAAGCCTGGTTTTAACCTGTTGGTTAATAAACTACAGAGCTCGCGGCATTCCTCTGTCCGAGATACGCCTCGTACACACGGCCAGAATAAACCCATGAGCGCCGTTATAACGCCTCATGGGGGCAGCACTGCACACACCTCCATCCATCCCCTGAGCGTGTACGCGCCTCATGATGAGAATCGGAGTGAGAAGCAGCGTGTGGAGGCCCCCGCGCAGCCTTTTCGGTCCAAGCACACCTTGGGTTGCCTCACGGGCAGCGGCGGCAGGGGCTCTGACGTAGCTCGTCACCATGACGACCAAAAAAACACATCTCGAGCACGTGTGCCCGCTCTCAGAGTTTTTTCTCAGAGTGGCAGCGCGTGTGTCTGATGGACAGATGGATGAGCAGGCTGATCAGCAGAGGATACGCCCTGCAGTTCGCCTCTCCCCCCCCCACAGTTCAATGGGATACAGGAAACACTCCTGTCCTCCCAGAAGCTATGTATTGCGCTCCAATCAGAGCTGCAGGAACTCCTGTTGAAAGAGGCTATTTCCAGGGTTCCTCCAGGGGAAGAAAATCAGGTGCTGGAATGTGTTCCCCAGGACGACTGGGTCACTTCCACCTGAAGGATGCATACTTCCACGTACCCATCATCCCGAAACACAGGAAATAGCGTTCGGATATTTCCTGGCTCCTCGCCTGTGTAGAGAAGGCTGGAGCCACTACACAGAGGAGGGATGAGAGTGTGGTTTCCTCTGGACGACCTGCTATTGCTGGCTCGCTCCAGGGAGGAAGTCGCTTTACAGACGTTACATTTCGTATTGCATCTGTCAAAGCCTGGGTTTTCATAATGAATTGGAAGAAACGCTGTCCTCTTCCCTCTCAGACAATCGTTATCTGATAGTGGAATTAAACTCAGTCAGCAGAGTGCGGCTCTCGCGGCAGTGAGTGGAGAAACTGACAGCTCTCCTCTGGCGTGTCACAAACCCGCACAGCCCTCTCCGTGACGCAGCTGCTCGGCGTTGGCGTCAGCTGGTCACGTGGGGATCCCCGTGGGTCTCCCCCACAGGTGGAGTCTCCAGAGGTGGTTCATTCGCTGCAGAAGCCTGCTGTTTTAACCTATTGGTTTATAAACTGTAGAGCTCACGCCATTCCTCTGTCCCAGATATGCCTCCTACACACAGTCATAATAAATCCACGAGCACCGTTATAACGCCTCGTGTGGACAGCACTGCACACACCACTACTCATCCCCTGGGCGTGTACGCGCCTCATGATGAGAGCCAGAGTGAAATGCAGCAGGTGGAGATTCCCTCGCAGCCTTTTCGCCTCAAGAAGTGCGAGCAGCGAGGGCGTGGCTCGTCACCATGACAACCATTACAGCATATCTCAGAGAAGACTCTCCCCCCGCAGTTCCATGGGATACAAGAAACACTTCTGTCATCCCAGGAACAGTGTCTTGCGCTCCATTCAGCGCTGCAGGAACTCCTGTTGAAAAAGGCATTTTTTCCAAAAGGGAGGAAAATCTGGGTTTATTTCTCCCGTTATTTTCTAAATCCCGGGAAAAAAACGGGGGAATGAGACCCGTCCTTGATCTGTCAGTTTTCCACATTCTGACGATCAAACAGATGCTGGAATGTGTCACCAGGATGTGGTTTTATCTGGACGACCTGCTATTGCTGGCTCGCTCCAGGGAGGAAGTCGCTTTACAGACGTTACATCTCGTATCGCATCTGTCAAAGCCTGGGTTTCATAATGAATTGAAGAAGAGCTGTCCTCTTCCCTCTCAGATATCCTTTTATCTGGGAGTGGAATTAAACTCAGCCAGCAGAGAGCGGCTCTCGCGGCAGCGAGTGGAGAAACTGACAGCTCCCTCTCCGGCGTGTCACATCCCGCAGGCCCTCTCCGTGATACAGCTGCTCAGCATGACGTCAGCTGGTCACGTGGGGATCCCCCTGGGACTCCCCCACAGGAGGAGTCTCCAGAGGTGGTTCATTCGGCCGCGCATCGACCCCGTGAGTCAGAAGTAAATGTGCTGGAGCTGTTCTCCGGGTTGGGAAGTATTCCAGCACTTCGCCCTGTTGCTGTACAATCAGACATGTGTTGATTTGCACAGACAACAGGCCACGGCAGTCTACCTCAATCGCCAGGGAAGAGTACGATCTGCGCAGCTTCTGAACGCAGCCAGGCGGCTGCTGTTCTGGGCGTGCACACATGTTGCTCTCCATCAGAGCAATGTATATACCCGGCGAATTGAACAGAGGGGCTCGCAGAACGCTCCTCTGTCCTGTGCGCGCGCTGTCCTGCTATGTGGCGCGCACGGCGGCTTTGCGCCGTACTCAGCATCTGGTTGTGCACTATAGAGAGCGCTCGTTAGGGCAGCCTCTATCTGCACAACGGCTGTCACACTGCCTGTGTGAAGCTGTGTCACAGGCATATGTCTCCTCTGGGGTGGATACCCCGGAGAACATCAGTGCGCACTCCACCAGAGGGATTTCCTCCTCCACGACTTTGCACGGAGGAATGTCAGTGGAAGACATTTGCATTGCTGCATCTTGGTCTTCCCCCTGTGTAGTTATTCAATTGTATTTGAGGGATGTCTCTCATTCCTCTCTGACGCACCAGGTACTGAGTGTCCTGTCAGAGTGAGTGACGTCAGGGACCCAGCTGTGCGCCTCTCTCCTGCCTCTCGGCACACGGAGAGCGGCCCTTTTCCCCTCTTATGAGAGGGATGTTTCCTTTTTTTCCTCTGACACATTTTTGGTACGGAGTGTCCTGTCAGAGTGAGTGATATCAGGAATCCAGCTGTGCGCTCTCCTGCCTGTCTGCACGCAGGGAGCTGCTGTTCCCCCTCTTTTGTCGCTGGACAAAGTGTGACCTTCGTCTCTACTTCTCACAGCGGCGGGTATGTATTGTTCCCAGCCTTCGTCCCCTCATGGTAAGTATTCATGTTATGCTATATTCCAGGGACTGTGATGCGCCATTCGCATGGCGCAATAGGCATGGGATATTATCTGAGCAGGTGTGTCTGTGCTTCTAGTACGGGGCGGACCCAGTGGGGCGCAGACTACATCTTGCTTCGCCCTTAACCCAATAGCGATAGCCTTAGAGGGCGAAGCCATATACGAAATAGAACTGAGGTTACCTACTGTAACCCCAGCTTCTATGAGTATTGGCGTAGCCCTCTAAGTGCTGGGCCCCACTGGCTCCACGAATAGCTGAAGAAAAGTTATTTTGTATGGGAGCAGATTGTCGGGCCTCCTTCCTATTAATACCGGAAGGGAGCCCGAGGGTGGGGCCCACCTTGTGGGTGGGCGTGGACTACAAGTGTTTCAGTGCTGCGCGGGTGCGCAGGGGGATTACCCAATAGCGATAGCCTTAGAGGGCTACGCCAATACTCATAGAAGCTGGGGTCACAGTAGGTAACCTCAGTTATTGAGGCAATCATTACATAGATTGCAGATAAATGAGATAAATAAATACACATTTTGTGTTTCAGTATTTACAGGAACACGAGTGTATGTGGGATTCACTGAAAATAAACTATAGTACTGAGTCGATGTACTGAAAAACAGAAACCAAATCAATGTGTACCAAATTAGTGCCATACAATTAAAACAAGGAACCGAAAGACGGTACAACGCTCTGTAAAGCACATCCACTATGACCACGTTTTAATTAAAAGTAAAAGCATATTGATTGTTCAAGATCACGAAACTAAAGAGCAGCCATTACGTTTTTTTACAGGCATAATTTATGGTGGTCAAAAGTGATGAGAAGGTGATGGCCACACCCACTTTGGTTATTTCCTGCAATTTCACATGTTAAGGAGATGAATTTTCGACCGTACACTCGCCAGTGTTTCCTCTGAAGCTCTTTTGCACTCCACTGCACTCTGTCTCACTTCATCACCTCCCCCCTTTGTGATGCCAACAGAGACTCTTGAGCTGACAACTCAAATTGATCTTGAGGAGAACAACAAATACCATTTAAAATGGCAGCCTCTGTCACTGGGGAGTTACGCTACATGTCTGCTGTTAAAGCCATTTGGGAAATTAACTGAAGAGCCCGAGATTTGTAAGGGCATCCGGTGGAAACTACCACTAGCGCTGAGAGCAGGTTAAAGGCTTATATGTTTCAGTCTCTAACAAACCTGCATTTAAATTCAAATTGGGAATGATTTGGCTCGGTTTTAACAGGCAGTCTGAGATCGATGTGCATGCTTTAAAGTGTCAGGATCTCGAGGCCAAAGCTTTGCTCGGTGAAGCAAAAGATTAACTTTTGTGACTGCAGTTTTAAATGTAAATTAGTATCCTTACAATTAGCTCTGACAAAGACCCATTTACACTTAGGTGGATGTTACAGCTATCTGATCCAAAATAAGTGTAAATACATCAAAGAAGCAATTAAAACGGATTAAAATCTCACCGATCAAACCGCCTCTGATTTCTGCATTTCTGTAGGAAGGTCCGTCACAGACCAGAAAAGGTATTGTTGAAGAGACTTAATCATTCCTTTGACTAATATTGATTATTTAATTATTTCACATGTTTGTCATCCTACTTCGGGATCAAATGTGAAATTGGTGGCATTTCTGTATGTTGATTTATTAATAAAAAGTTAAGAAACAATGATTTGTAGAGTGGCTGACTTCCTAAATCATTATTGAAAGAAATCTTTAAAATGAATGAAAAACTAATGAGGATGTTACTGTATATCTGTTTTCTTTTCTCTTTTAGAATGTAGTGATATAGGGAGTTATTTATGGCTGAACAACATGCATATAACCTCCAGTATGTACAGTTTATATTTCAATTTAATCATCTAGGAATCATTTTAATAGCCACTTTTCCGCTAGTTAATGAGGCTGTTTGTTTGAATGACAGCTAAACCTGTGGAGTGGCAGTTTATCCTTCCAGGCCTTCAGTGTCCTGTCAACGGCAGAAGCGCTGCACGTCTCTGTGTCACAGCCGCACTAATTGGTTTGTCGACCAGGAATTCCTGCGATGCAAATTAAATCTGAAATGTTGCTGTTGTGCTTCTAGCAGGGCAGATAAACAGGCTACATCGTCATGTAATACTGAAGTATATATACTCCCCTTATTGTGTTATTGTTCTCAAAAGCCTCAGTCTCAAAATTACCCCTCAGCTCACTAAGGGCTAAACAGTTAACCATTTAAGAGTTAATTCAGTGTTTGAATGTGGTAACAAAATGAATTATATTATGGCAGCATATGTTTATAACTACGTTTACCACACATGTTGTCCTGGAGTTAGATTCAGGGAAATGAATAGCAAGTTATTTCACTATTGTAATATTAGTCAGAAAGTTTGCAATTTTATATTTTCAAATTGATCCCTTTTTATTCATGGTCTGGTATGTACGGTGGCCCTGAAGTGCAAGACACCACAGCATTTCAGAAAACGCCACAGCATTTCAGAAAACACAACAGCATTTCAGAAAACACCACAGCATTTCACATTGGACGGAAAGGGTATTCCTTTTGGGAGAACAATTCTTGTTTGTGATTGGACAGAGCCAGCCAGCGAAGCACTGCTGTGATTGGTTGTTTTTGCTGCCAGTCAAGAAATGACACTTCGTGATTGGTCAACGCCCGACAGCGCAACATGTCCCAACACATCAGCCGTTAGCACACACTCAGAGCTCACAGCTCCTCATATCTGTTGTGTTTTCTGAAATGCTGTTGTGTTTTCTGAAATGCTGTGGTGTCTTGCACTTCAGGGCCACCGTAGGTATGGTTTGAAGTTGAAACTACATATGCAAACTCAATCCATCGGCCCCAGATGACGCATAATACATGCAGGCGCTGATAAATATATTAATCAATACAGGCAGTTTAGTGATATCACTTCCAGCTTATAAAATGTTTTTCTATTAAGCACATTAGTGTCTGGAACAAAAGCTTGCTTGAGTTTGAGTACACACATTTTTACAAGCACATTTCAGCTTATGAATACTGCCTCCTCACTTCTAACACAGAGCTAAAAAAAAAAAAGATATCGTTCTTTCATCACGTTAAATGAGATCTAAATGTTCCTGTGAGGTGCTTAACTCTCTCTGTTTTAAGAGAGAAGATGTGTGGGAGGCAATACGTTCTGATGCTATATCACCATGCAGGTCCCAGCCGTTGCGGATAGAAGTCAATGAAGGTCATTCATTACATAATGCTCCTCTAGGTCAAAGTACATTAAATTAAAAAGGCTGGAAACTTGTTACACCCCTGGGTATGTTTTGTCTAAACTTAACACCAGTGTGCACATTAAAACTGCGTGGTGTAATGAAATTGCCTCAGTCGTTGGAACGGTGTTCATACTCCATATCTGCCAAAGCACACGAGGGAGATCATTAAAAGTGAAAAGAGATGGAGTCCCATTTGCTAACCACCTCACCAAACTATTAGACCATCTATTAGTTTTGCTCGGCAGTCCTATCTTTGTTTATTTGTCCATCTAAACACAAATGTCAGTAACTATGAGCTTCGACAAAAACGGCAAACTCTCAGTGACCTGAACTACCACTTTATTCTCACCATGGCGAATGTGAAAGGCGCCTCAGTCCAGTATTATGCAGACTCTCTAATGAACTCGCTTATAAAATTGTATTTCAACAACAATTTCTGTTCCCAGAAAACGTCCGTTCCCAGAGTATATTATAGTTCGGCCGCTTCATAGTAGGTTCACTGAGGAGTATTAAAGAACAAAGGCATGGACAGCATGTGGATATGATATCATTAAAAGTTTCTGGTTCATACATTTCCAAACCAAGTGATGGTAACAGCATTCTCTAAACTCCTTGTTTAAAAACCACCTGCATTTGGTCAGCTAAATTGAACTCCCGGTGCATGAGTCATAGCTCGCCCTCTGGAGTGAATGTACCCAGACTGTGGAAATTGACCTTTGAGTCATTTACGGACATTGACTCTTTGCAGAAAGACTGGCCCTTCTGTGCTGCTAATGTCTAAATCACAAAGCTGTAACTGGAGTTTCAGGCTCAGCAGTAAAACCAAATCCACCTTTACTCTGTAAATTCAGCCATGCAGTCATAAGAAAGAGCTTTCAGAGAGGTGCTGATGACCTTAGCAGCACTTTGTAGACACAAATTGAGTCCTGCTGGTATTTCGCAAAGTTATATTTCTTCTAATATTACAATATGCTATTTACAACTGCGCTAAGTTCTCTGTCTAAAGCAGAATTCTAGTTTTAGACCTCTAAGTTGCTGCTGGCGTCTCAGAAACACAAAGAAAAAACGTGAGGGTGCAATACTGAGGCACGGAAAAAAAGACATAATTTTTCCATCAATGTGCAAAACAATGTCTAACTTCTCCTAGCAACCAGTACAGCTTGTTTGTCACTCGCTACGGATAAGTGAGGGCAACACAAAACCATTTTTCTTGAAGTACAGCATGACATTTTAAATATATTCCTGGCAGGGGCGGACACTGGGACTACAAATCAGCCCGGGAACTCTCGACCGGCCCACCTCGGTGCCGCAAGTAAATAACGCTAGTAAATTGTCAACGGGGGGGGTGCTAGTGACTTATCTAACCGGCCCACATCGTCCGACCGGCCCACTTCAGTACCGGCCCATCTGGATTCATCCCGAACGTCCCGATGGCCAGTCTGCCTCTGATTCCTGGTCAGTTTATCAATGCTTAGCACTTCAATATACCTTTACATCAAGCATGAAGGTTGTGTTGAAAAGAAGTACTCAAGTAGTACCAATTCATACCATCGCTAATGTTTCTATAATGAAAACACTAGGGAGTCCGCCTATAACCCTCTTAAAGGTCCCCTATGATACTGTTTTTCATCAATATATTATAGGTCTCAGATATAAACAAACATGTCTCTGAAGTGTTTGGCTGAAACACTAAACAGATCGGGCATTGCAGCATCCCATAATCCCCTCTGTTTCAGCCCTGTTTCCAAAGTGCTGATTCTCTGTCTGTTACTTTAGATGAAAATAAGGAGCCCCTCCCCACGCCCCTCTGAGAGATATTTGGTTAAAAAAAACACAATGGTGCTCTAGGAGGAGATTCAGGTGATAAGGTGGTGGTGGGGGGGGGGGGTTACCTTGGTTACTTATTGGCTAATGGTTAAACAAGCCAAAAAATCGTTATGACATCATGAAGTGGCCAAAATCTGATCAGCTCATTTTCAGACAGGTTTTTATATAAATGGATCAGGACAAAAAGTGAGCGAATCTTTTTTCCTGAAACTTTCAGAATCTCTTAACGCAGAGGGGACACATGTTTATGTATAAAATACTGTACATGAACAAGAGGATTTAGCATAATAGGTGACCTTTAAGTCCCACAGCATCAAAGAAGGTAGGATAGAATTCACCTCGTTCCTTGCCATACTCGAGATAACCGAAGATATCATGAATCTTAAGACACAGGGGAAACAAAATCTAATGTAGTTCAGTCTTACATGTGGATCAATTAAGTCAATTTGGTGTCACGAGAGCAATATCATTGTTTGCCCAATTGTGCTCTTCTAATTCCAAACATGATACTGCCTTGGGCGATGATAATGACATTCTCAAACACTAATATTTGTTTCTTTCCCCTGTTGATTTAATATTGATCTTGCTGTTAAAATGAGAACCTTAAGAGCATTGGTGAGTGTGAGCGCTCTGATGTGATGCCTCTCGTGTCAGATGATAAACATCGCCTATTAAGAACACTGTACTGCATAAAAGCCGTCAACAACTCGCTGAGATTAATAGACATACATTAATATTACGATCTATATAAGCTTAAACAAACATTGCTTTTGTGAGGAATAGAAAGACTTGGGAATGTATTTTTTTCTGTTCATTAGGACCAATGTTTGCCAATGTTGACCGCTAAGCCCTCATGTATCGACCCCCAGTTAAAAATAGGGTTTCAATAGGATTCAGATTTGATTAAAAAGGGATTCAATACCGGAATTCCATTTATAAATAATATCAAACTTTCAGGTCTTACAGGATTATACAGCATAATTATTTATGGTCCAAAGATAACCATTAAAGTGCCATACTCACCAGAAATAGCCTATTTAAAAGTACATTCCTGCAAATTATCTTAACCTACAACACTAAACTGAATTGCCAGTTTAATTTCAAGATTAGCTTTTTAATTGTTAGATTATTCCATTAGCTTCAAACTATTACATTTGTTAATCAATTGTTGTATATTGCATTACTGTCAGCTCCCCTGGACTAAAGGGTAATTGACATTAAATAACTTTCTTGAATAAGGCCAGCTTGACTTTGTTGGCAGCAAAGGTCAAGCTAATTCTCTCTTAAATGTGAAGCGGGGAAGAAGTGGCAGGTATTAACATATTAATGGGTGCTGCTCTCCATATAAATAGGCCTGGTGGATAGCTTCGTTCTCTCACCAGTTAAAGGTCGGCCACAGTGCAACTTGTCTGGGTTACATTAAACAGAAACGCTAAAGGAATGCAATGTTTTGACATCCTGTGAGATGATTTTCACTCCTGTGTTTTTGTAGATTTTTTAAAATGAAATTGTATAGTATTTTATATAAGTAATTGCTTATATATTCTCAATGATACTCCAACATAAAATTCAAGCTCCTCCAAGTGTCATTTATTTACATACCCGTGACATGTTCCCTGGTGTGAATGTGTTTCATGTCATGCTTCAATGGGAGCTGAAGCATGAAATACATTTGACATGAGCTGAAGCAAATCTGCGGCGGGCTGATTAGGCGCTAAAAAGGGAGTAATTCACCAGATAATGAATACTGCTCGATAAAAATGTTCTGCAAATGTCAATGATGACGCATAATCCCTCAATAACTGTCACACTTTTATTCTCCTTTTCCCCTCGTGGCCATCAAGTCTCCTCCCTGTGATTCAGAGAAGAATCAATGTGGTGAATGATGCCATTTATATACAACGGTGTGAAAAAGGTATTTCAAATGCAACAACAGCCTTTAAACATCAGAAGCAATCTCCCATCAATCTGCTACGTAATGACTTCAATTTGGGTTAAGGGAGCAGTGTGCATGTTTCTCACGATTTCCTGCTGGTTTATAAAACCTCTCCAAGATATAATGACGTTGGATACAGAGGGCATCCTTACATAAAACTCTCTGAACAAAGATGGATTTCTAGCTTTTTTACAATTCATTCTCCCCTGGATGAGAAAAGGTCCAGGCTACACTCTGGTATCTTTCCAAACACACTTGGCCATCCAGGCAGCAGTGGTGGTGCCCATTGTCGGCTGAAGGCGTGACATTATGACAGAAGCTATTGTGTGCCAGTACTGAGACAGGTATTTCATTATGGAAAAGGCAGAACAGCAGCAGCCGGTGGCTTCGCAGGCTGTCAGAGGAACCGCCGGCATGCACTGGCTGGGCAGATGTGACATTTAGGTGCCCTGCTCGTCCCTCCTTTGAGCTGGAAGAGGACATAATGACGTGGCTCACTCTCCTGGTTGGAGGTACACTCTGTGCCTAATGCCACAAATAACCTTTAACATTTATGCCACAATATTTGTCACTCAGAGTCATTTATCATCACAAGCACCTTGATGAGTTTCCCTGCTCTCGTGTGGCCACAATCCTTCATCTCCTTGCTGAAGCTAGGAATCCATATTAAAATGTCAGCTCCTGCATTCATTCCATTCTTTTCTTTTTCTGTGTGTTTCAGTATTGTGATGGGAGTGGAATTTGAATCAGCGGCTCGTAATTAAACAAAGAGTAGCATAACAAAGGCAGAAAACATGTTCTTGAGAGTCACTGCAAATAAGAGAGAGAAAATGAAGACTTCTCATTATCCTTGAATGTGTTCTGTTCAAATAAGACTCTCTGAACCCTTTGTGTAGTTACGTGTGAAAAGCAAGTGACGTCTGCGAGAACACAATGTAATACGGGCATGTCATTCTGGTTGTTCTGTCGGTTAATTGACAAAGTCATTTAATTAGGACATTTTATGACAAAGCGCTGTGGCTTTATAAAGTGTGGGAACAATGCTGTGTGAAGGTTACACTGCTGATGGCTCTTTCACAGGATATTTGTCGACTTTCTTCTTTCCTCTTTACTTTGTCTGTTCATACCTGTAATAAAAAAACAATACCATGTCAATTAATTTCAATAAATGAGGTCTTATTCAATTATAGAAGCTTGGCTCATAAGATGTGCATGGGGTTTATTTGAGTTAATGGTAGATATGATCAAATGGTCTTCATAGATTTTAGATATCCTTTTCATTTCAAGATTTGGTTACACTATCACCTACATGTCTCTCTGTTCTTCAGATCAATACATTTGTAAGGATCCAATATCTTCTCCAAAATACAACAATTATCAACCATGTAAACATCACATCGTATTAAAGTCTCCTTCGATTTGTACCGCTAGTAGCTTGACAACAAGCAGGAAGGTTATGATAATAATAATTTCGATTCGCCCTTCAAGAAACCCAATGACGCTTTGCAATGGGAGATAAAATAACAACAACAAAAAATAATAATAATCACACAGACACACAGGTTGAAAAACAGGTTGCTGGGTGCTGCATTTTGGCTGGGGCCGAAGGCCTGGGTGAACAGATGGTGTTTGAGTTTTTGTTTGAAAGTGTCCAGAGAGTCGACATTCCTGATAGCAGAGGGGAGAGAAATCCAGTGGGTGGGGGCTGCGACACTGAAGGCTCTGTCGCCAAAGGATTTCAGCTTGGAGCGCTGGATAGAGAGCAGCCCTGTGTCGGAGGACCGCAGCTGACGAGAGGGGGGGTAGGGCTGAAGGAGGTCAGCGATGTATGCAGGGGCTAGGGAGTGGAGAGATTTGTAGGTTAGCTGGCAGGAGGAGTTTGTACTGGATGCGTGACTTGACCGGAGGCGGGAGCCAGTGAAGGTGGATGAGGGTGATGTGTTATTGAGGCTCACTTAATTTGTTTTATCGCTGTATGCGTCAGGTAAATTCTCAGTGAGTTGGAGCCTCCTCAGATCAGAGCAGCTGACTCTCCGTATGAGATGTCGCTCCCTTGGCAGGCAAAGAAAGACGAGAGAGGAGGTGGAGGGGTAGCGTTGCTGTGTAGGGTTATACACAAAATAGCGGAACAACGTTTTTGAGTTGCTGAGACAGAGAAGGAGCCCTACAAAGCCGTGGGGTGTCAATGAATCAGAATCAAGCCGTGCTATCAGAGAAGTCAAGCAGCTCATTATTACATGAAGTGCATATTAAAGGGGGATTATCCAAGTGGAAGTGGGCTCACAGCGTAATCCTCCTCAACAGGTGCAGGAGTGTTGATTACGAGAAAGCAACGAGTGTCTCGATGATTGTTTCCTCATTACTGACGCAGTAATGAAAAATCTTGAGAAAAATCAGTTTTTAAACATGATGACTACTGAATTTCCCCACGGGGGTTTGTTAAGGTCCATTTTATCTTATCTTATGATAGATTTAAAAAATCTAATTCCCCAAACCACAATCTCTACAAACAGCCTCTACAATAGGACAAGGAAAAACATGTTTGCATATATTGTGCTTTTGAAAACTATGAGGGAGCAGTTTCGTCTAATAACTATCCAGCTTTAAAAATGCAATCCTTACAATGTTCTTTTCAAATGCAGGAGTGAATGCTGAGTCAGTGCGACTGATTTCTAAATTGCTATGAGCTCAGTCGTTCTGAAGTCGTCTCCTCTGATTTAAAAAACATTCTCGAGGGGAATATATTTTCAGAGAGATTATGTATAATTATAATCATGAGGTGAAAACAGCACACTACAGGAGAAACAGGGAAACCTTTCTAACAAAAAGCAGCTCGAGTGCAACGAGGGCAATCCTCTACTCTCTGGTTGTCATGGTAACTTTATTAGACACTGGGAGCCTTTTTCGTTCAATTATATAGTAAACTTCGTGTCTGTGCATGCGTGTATTTGTACACAATGTACATTCACACATTACCAGCGATGTTGTTATGTTTAGCGACACGTGCGCTACATTTCTCGACTCCTTGAAATGATAGATTTCGGCAGAGCAGCCAACCGATTTCAGCCTTTAGGGACCGGCATGTAAATAAGGCTTGTATGTGTCAGGCAAGCTGTTTCAACATTACTAATCCTGCCATTTTGGTGAGGGCCTTTGCAGAGCCCAGCAGGACGAATACTGCACAAGCTACCAGATGGTGGTCCGACTGATGCATTCATGATGCATTCATGCCATAGGGTCTGCACTGGCACAATGCAGTCAGAATACATGGAAACCTGTGGGAACCATTATGCCAAGAAGTGCCAATGAATATATAAGTAGTGTAATCATCAAATTCACCCAAAGCGCATGAATAAAGCAAACTTTATCAGACCAATATGAAGCCTGTTAAAAATCTGTGTTCTGTAAAATACACCAATAAAGCAGCCCACTCTCTTCAGTCTGCGTACAAATGACACGACTTTGCAAAGGCGTGCAATAGATACGCAGAAGTCCGATTTTGCGTGCATATGATACTCCCACGTTACGTTTGTTATGAACGTATCTTAAATGCGTTTATTTTCTACATATCTTTGCCATTTATTTAACCCTAACCCTAACCATAACCCAATAAGCTGCGGTGTAGTTTATTGCACCGCAAACATTACAACTGTCATTGGAACGGCGATCAAGCCTGAAGCCACAGAGCTCTTTGTTTTAATGTTTGAGGTGCAATATCAGCGTATCATATGCACGCAAAATCGGACTTCTGCGTATCTATTGCACGCCTTTGCAAAGTCGTGTCATTTGTACGCAGACTGTGAGACCGGGTTAAGATAAAAGCTGTTAGTATGAAGAAAGGCCAGCTTGTCTAATCAGTTAAGGTATCTTCAGACGTCATAGACCCACTCTCTTGAACCCTCAACCACATCTTCTTCATCAATGCCTTCTTTGAAAAGAAGCCTTCAAACCTTTTTCAAGCCCTTTGTAATGTTCAAAGTGTGTATGTACTCAGCTGTGTTTGAAGTTATGTTAGCTGTTAACCCTCTCCAAAAAAGTCCAAACTGAAGCAGCAGCTCCTACCGCTCGGTTAAGAGCAGTGAGGATTCAGGAATCAATGACAGTAAGTTGAAAAGACCACTTCAGACCATAGAGGTCCTTCAGCATAAAGTCACAAGAGATCACAGAAAATAAAAGGGGATTTGGTCCAGTGGTTTAAGTTAGATATTCACAAAGACAGAGATATCACAGAAACATACAAACATACAAACACTCACACATATACACGACCTCAAGATCTCAAAAGCATTATATTCTGTTTCTATATATAATGCCTTCTTATCTTATATGTTCTTATCTTTTGTGTTAGTACGCCTGTTGAATAAAATGCACTATAAATATATGAACAGAAGTGTTGTACTGAATGAGGCCCAGCTGATGTGAGCCAGGTAAGCGCACGACTCTACCAACACAACATCTTTCCCTAATCTACGGGATCACAATGGGAATTTTATGGTTATATCTCCCTCTCAACTCCGCCTGCTACGTTATCTCGGTTTGGACAGCTGGCGGTGTGGTTGCCATGGAAACGTGTTCAATTTCTGACGGAGAGAAATAAAACACAGAGCAGTGTTATCATCAGAGCTCAAAAGGAAACAATGGAAAGAAATCTCAATACTTATGTATGAAGGGCATTTTTCTTCTTACAAATGAACAACTGCCACTCATGATTGATGATGAATAACTGGAGGAATGTGTGCAGCTGTAAACTATGAGTGACCTGTGAGAAAATAATGCATTTCTGAGAGGTATAACTCGTCTACATTGTATGTTTTAACCGTTGACTAATTGCCTTACTGTTTGTTTGCCTGTGGGCTGCACATGAAAACAGCCACAAGGCACACTGCCCGGTTATTAGAAATAAAAATATACAAAAAACGTTTTTTACAACTCGCACATATGGTTCATATTTCCTCTTCCCTTTGAACTCCTATTAAACCTTCCCTTCGTTTTCCCTCTCCTTCCTTTCATCCCTCTTTCAGAATGGCTACCTTTTGCAAACTAATGGTGGTTTGCAGTTTGATCCATAGGCTGGTTCAAACCCCATTGTACCTCCTGTGGTGTAGAGTTGTAAAACATTTGAATGAAACAGAGGCAGGTTGTCACAGTCTGCTTATAAAAGATATTAAAGTATACTGTCGAATCCGAGAAGTGTTGGTGCACATGATTGCTTTTAAGTCAAAACTGCTGCACTAAATGAAAACCTGCTCATAGATTCTAAACTCTTGAGAAACTCTATGAATAAACTTACCATAATAACATATGAAGGCTTGCCAACAACATTGTCTCTCACCCCAACCATGCATACAGCATATATGAATTGTGTCCATCAAATCGGAGAAACAGTATTCTGAAATCTAATGAGGTTAGACTGAAGCACTCTTTTTTTCATCCCAGTCAGTTCCTAAATAAAATATGAAGTTGAATCCCACGTCAAATGTAAGTTAAAGGGTCTTGAACATAATGTCTTCAGCAGTGCACTTGCATTAACATTCAGATGGCACGGCGCCTACTGCGGACACGCCTGCAGCGTTTCAAAGCAGCTTTTCCAGGATTTAGAAACCTGATTTGATATACCTGCTGTCATTATAAATATTTTGGATTTGGCAGTGTGGTTTATAACCCATAACACATGACTTTAACTGCTCTGAACCTGTTGAATTACCCTTTAAAAATATTGCTTAATCTTGTTTCATCTGAAGTACTTATGTTCTATACAGGATCCATACTAATGTAATCATATCTAGTATAGAAGGAGTGATGATGAGGAGAAGACAAAGCATATTTCGCCTGTTGGAGCACACAGGCTTTTAGATCAGGCCACATGTAAGCATCTCTGACTTTAATGAGTATGACAGCTGTCTGAGATCTTCGATTACAAACAGTGTGGCGCAGGTGTCTGCCTCCTCTCTGATTCATCCTGGTAATAATCTCTTTGACTTGCTGCTATTTCCAGACTAATTGATGTCTGAAAGCAAACACTGTCCAGGTCCTAGAATAGACCTGACTTCCACCCACTCATCTCGCACGCAATCCAACGTGGCATTTGTCCAGTGCTGCGGCTCTCCTGTCGGTACGGGTACAACATAAGACTACAGTATAGTACACTTGCATGAGTCACTACGGCCGTATATTCATGTCACACATACAAACACACACGATCCCCCAGTGTGCATAGCAACATGAAAATATCAAAATATGTTATGAGCAATTTTCTGAAATTGAATTGAATCTGTGAATGCAAAAAGAAGCAATTTTGTATTTCCTACAGAGGCGTTTCAGAGACAAAACTTTCCCTCATACTGTGAGACTTTTGAGAGTGAAGTGCAATTGGACAGGAGGATGTCTGTCTACACGAGGGCTTTCTCTGGTGAGAGCAGATGAAAGAGTGTTACGGGGGCAAAGGTGGGCTGGATAACAAGTGGCTCCTCTGACCCTGCCTGCTGGCACTTTGGGCTGTGTTCCTATTATACCCTCACCCCCCAGCCTCTCTGACCTCCCCCCTGTCAGCCTCTGATCCATCTCACTTTTTTTCCCATGTGCACCCTTAGTTACAATGGTCAGAACTGGAGCACTCAAATTACAGTCTAGTGGAGATTAAAATAGCCAACAAGTGTGTGTGTGTGTGTGTGTGTGTGTGTGTGTGTGTGTGTGTGTGTGTG
>CALSBZ010006684.1:41197-62346 GCA_943591055.1 Gobionotothen gibberifrons
GTGTGTGTGTGTGTGTGTGTGTGTGTGTGTGTGTGTGTGTGTGTGTGGTACCGTTTTTGCGTCAGCCCTGCCATGGCAACACGGCTTTGCTGGTGAGCGTCTCCCCTTCTTCTTCAAACGTTTCCTTTCATTAACATCACAGAAACCTGTCCACACCAATACTGCTAATTGGATTCTGTTTGCGGTGTGTAAAGTAATAATCACGCATCCTAACATGCAGATTTGAAGTAAACATGTTTAAAGACAGCACACGAGGGACAGCAGCGACTGACACAAGCACAACATGCAGGCTTCATTTGTTCCCGTCTCTTTATCTGCATGTACATTGTGCCTTTACAAACCACTGGGTATCAGATATCACAGATGAGTGCCAGTTTGAGTTCTGTGAAATTGAAATGGAATATTAAAGGAGATTGCTGCAGAGATAAAGCAGAGAGATGAACACTGCGTTACTAAAATGATGTGAAGCATTGCTTTTAAAGTGGAACAAATTATGTTAACGTGCAAAGTGTTGGATGTGTTTTGATGGACACTCGGTGTATCAATGCACATATTTTAGAAAGTGGTCAAGTCAAGTCTGCCTTTTCTTTGATGGATTTTATGATGATCAATCAAGACGAACACGAGGCTTCTCTAAATTCCATTTCTCATTCTTAATCTGCCATTTCTGTTGATTAATGAATTCAGCAAAAAGATATAGCTCCTATAGATGGATAGAAAAGTCCAATATTCCCCATATTTCTTAAGAATAATACCCGGTCCTTTCACTGCTAAATACTTTATGTTCACTAGCCTAGCTTACTTGCAATGCTATGAAAACATACAAAATAAAAGGTGCTAGATTGAAAACCAAAACAATTAGCTGAAAGACTAATTGCTCCAAACGAAATGGACTCTTGGAAGTGTTTATTTTTCTCTGTAGGATGGGATTCATAACCATAGGCCTTTGAAGTATCCACAGCTACATATTAACATGGAGGAAGAGTCGCGTCCCAGCTGTTGAAATGTGTTGAAGAGCCAGAACTGGAAACATTTGTACTCACACAAACTCTGGCTTCCTGTCATTCCTCTCTTTGTGTATGCAAAGGCATCAACAAGGCTGATATATGTTCAGCCAGCACTACGGGACCATGCCCCCCCCCCCCTCAGGCCGTGCTTCAGAGGGGGGCCCTGACATCCCACATCTGTCCTCTTTCGGCCACTTCGCCTGAAACTTTTATTATTTCTGTTCGTCTGGCTTCTTGCCTGGGTCCGCTTTGACATTGGAGACACAACCAGTAGCTCGTAGCCCCGCCATCAAAACTTCTAAGGTCATGGAGAAATGAAGACCCTGCTGTTATGGTAAGGTTCCTGAATCCAAAAGTGAAATTGGTTTCTTGTGATCTTAAGTTCATAAAATAGAAATGACACTCCACAGATTTAAAAACATACTTGTAATTCTGTGGTCCGATGCTGTAAGTCTGATTAGAATAAGATGCGCTCCACATTCAATGTTTTCTTATCCATAGTCCATTATATTCTGTTCCATATAGTTTACCTTGCTCAATGTGCATCAACTTTTAGAGTAAATCCATCCATGCCTTTTACTGTCAATGTCACTCTTGATTTGATCCGGTCATTAACTCTAAATCATGCAGAATGTTTTTATTGAGGTTCAGTGAGCACACCGTATTTCTCAGAAAATGATTAAATGATGATAGGGACGGTTTAGAGAAGATTACACCGGTGTGGGCTCACGCAGCATATGGCAGCAGTGATATCGCCCACCTCAAGGAGACTAATAAAGAGCACTCCAAACTGAACTATTTACAACAAAGGAAGGTTGTTTTCAGTAAGTTAAGTGCTTTTGGAATAGATTATTTTGTTTGTTAATTTCCACCTGGCTGCTTATTCTGCGAAGCTGAAAGCAGCTGCCTGTCTATACCTGCACGCTGTCAACATTCATCTGCCATCGGCCCTTCAGTGAGCAAATCAAATTACACTCCGTTTCCTCAGATATTCAGGTGCATCTGTGCATGCTTGTCGAGGTGTTTGTTAAACTACTAATACAGCAGACGATTGGGGGAAAAAAATCCTCATTCTGATCAGTAAATGTTGTAATCGTTCTTTGAGGTTTGGTCAGATTAAAAACCAAAAACAGTGACGAAGAAAGTAGAGTTTTGTTTAAGAATGTCCATCCAATGTGATGTGATTGCTTATTGGGATCCCCACATTCTTGAGATATAAAGCTATGGACCGCTGGTTGGGGTTGCATGATGGGGTCATGAACAATGGACATAATTATGTACATTAATGATGTCTAAATGATGTTTTATTTAACTTATAGATTTCAAAAGTGGAAGATAACCTTTCTGGATAGCAGACAAAAATATAATTGCCACAGTGAAAAAAGTTTATTAAAGAAAGGATTGTGATTTAATCTGCTTTATTATAGCTGATCCATTAATATATGCCAACATTATCTCTGTTACTAGTAATCGAAATATGAAATCTTAGTAATAAAAGTTTGAAGCAAGAGCGAATAAGAACCTGAAAGCATTACGCAGTGTCAGCATGCAGTGGGCCTCCAAGTGCTTGGTCAGAGCCTGTTTGTGTCTGTCTTCTGTCATGTTGATTTAATGTTCTGTGATTCATGACAAATCAAATTGAAATCACCTTGTCTGCTTTTTGCAAGGTCTCAGAAAGGGCAAAAAAGTCTGTCTCTGCGTGTGTTTCTCTCTTCTTCCTCCCACCAGCCTTAAAGCAGACACACACACAAACAGACAGACACAACACAGGCCCTGAGGTGCATTAAGACTGAAGAATTGACAGATGGAATCACACAGTGAGAACAGATGAAAGACAAGACACATTACGTCTGTTCCGAGTGTGTGTTTGTGTGTGTGCGTGTGTGTGCGTGTGTGTGTGTGTGTGTGTGTGTGCGTGTGTGTGTGTGTGTGTGTATCCCACCTTTCCTCGAGGCGATTCTAAAAACAATGTGTCACTGTTGGCTCAGCAGAGGTTTGAGTGTGAACACATTGCTATGATTACATTTGCAGTATTCCTGTAAAGACCTTCTAATCGTAAACGGAAAACACAAACATCTCAAGCTGAACAGAAATGGCTTTTTAAGACCGTCACATGACAGATTAAGGCAAAGTGTGACATTAAAACATAATTCTTGGCTCGTTTGACGCCACTTTGTGTAAGCCTTACAGTTGTATAATTGTATCATATTGCCGAGTCATTTCACAGCTTTCAAAAAGCGTTCATCGCATAAATAATGAACACGATATAATATATTTGCAAATCAGATTTTCATTAATCTCTCAGAACCTTGTAGAGTAATCTCCAAAAGCCCTGCAGGTGATTCAGCACTGAGGTCGAGGACTCTGAGCTCTAAAGTATGCATATAATTGTTGTTAATTAAAATATTGGCACAGCACAAAAGGGAGGAAAGAAGATTATGGATATCTGCTGTGATTGGTTTAAAGACACTACTCAGTAAATGACGTGCAAATGTAGCAGGTTTTCTGATCTCTATGCTTCGCCCTAATTATGGCGTATCCCTGGAAGCAAGAAAGTACAGGAAGGTAGATTTACTTTAGCAGAATGTGACGAGCATACAAGTTGCTTGGGAACCAGACAAATCTGCAAGCTCATGTTTTAATTACATTCGTAGATGCAACTGGTCCCGAGCCGTCAGATTTTCAGCTGCCAAAGACAGGCCGGCCAATTACAACCGTTTATCTAATATGGGCTGTTTTTGAGAAGTTGACTGACAGAGGAGCTATGTTGAAGCACTTCCTGTTAAAGCCGCTATAATGGCAGTATGTAACTAAATTAATGGTATTTGTTCACTAAAAGAAGGACACTTTGAATGCCTTTGAAGCCTTTCTTGAGAAGAAAGATACGATTTTATAATACAACAGAAATGGACAACACTATTTCAGAAATGTCTAAGTGCAAAGTATTTTGTTCTTGCAGTTATTTTCTTATGCCGAGTTAGTGTCGTGCTGTTTTAACCAACACCATTTAATTGCCTTTGCATGAACCCTGTGTTCTTTCGTGCAAGCTACTACTGCATGATGATATTGTTGCTTTCACAAATGATCCACCAGTTGATGATTCGTTGCTGGATGATGTGACCGCTTTGATTAGAGTAGCCAACACTGGATGGAATAGCAACTGCACTGATTTAATGACGACTACCAAGGACACCTAAATCAAAAAATGAATAAATAAAGGAATGCTGCTCATTCAGAACAGATGCAGTCAGGGTAGGTCCTCTAAAAGTCTCCCCTTTATTCTATAAGGCTTTTCTGTGAATGCATATGGACTCCAATAGAAGAAAACACTTTTTGTTTTGCTCCTCTGGGACTCAGAAACTCCACATTGGTAGGGGTTAGGTGTTTTACTCAAGGCCACTTAGGAAAAGCGAAGACTTTATTTTGTAAGATTGGACTCCAGCTGACAGGCATTTACTTAGTGCCCTTTACAGATATAGCAAGAGTAAACTATATGAAGATACATTTCTGTTTGAATTAAACTTTTGCACGAGTTTTACTTGTAACAGATTTATACTGTGGTATGTTTACTTTACCTCGAGTCAGAGTACTTCTTCCACCACTACATCACGGCCCCTTAACCAGTTACATTGGTTAGTGTGCCAGTTTCACAGGTTAGAATAAACTGGTATAATAAAGCAGAAGTACTGTTGCTATACCTCGTACTCTGAATAAGGACAGTGGTTCAATTATTTTTGACTTTAACTTTGAGGGTTTTCTGTTCAATCATATTAATACACACCTGCCACCCTAACAGAAATAAGTGTTCTCTGTAGAGAGGACACAGTTGTTAAGACCCTCCCTCCTCTAAAAACGCATTAGATGACAGCGAGTTATAGTTGGCCCTAAACTGAAATTAACTTGTCATGATTGGTGCTCATCATTATCTTTCAGTCATTCAAAATCCAATCGCAGAAGCTCCATGACTTGCCTCTGCCCTGCGACCATCTAGGATCATAACTCTTCTTAACTAACTTACACAATCCCCTCAGATCTTCTGAAACTGTATGCCTACCTCAAAACAAATATAATAAATAGCTTTTATTCTTACCTTAGTGAGTAGGAAGTATAAAGACTTTAATATCTCCATTGAGTTCACTATTGGACCTTAAGCAGATAAATCCAAATCCATTGTATTTAAACTATTTAAACAGAATAGATTACTAAAGGGAGACATACAACATCTTTATAGGCTTACCTTCGCATTTGGGTATCAGAACCTCGAGGCCCCAAGATGACAACGTCCGGCAGACAAAACAGTCCATTATGTTGTATCCAACCCGGTCTCACAGTCTGCGTACAAATGACACGACTTTGCAAAGGCGTGCAATAGATACGCAGAAGTCCGTTTTTTCGTGCATATGATACGCTGATATTGCACCTCAAACATTAAAACAAAGAGCTCTGTGGCTTCAGGCTTGATCGCCGTTCCAATGACAGTTTTAATGTTTGCGGTGCAATAAACGACACAGCAGCTTATTGGGTTATGGTTAGGGTTAGGGTTAAATAAATGACAAAGATATGTAGAAAAAAACGTATTTGACATACGTTCATAACAAACGTAACGTGGGAGTATCATATGCACGCAAAAACGGACTTCTGCGTATCTATTGCACGCCTTTGCAAAGTCGTGTCATTTGTACGCAGACTGAAGAGAGTGGGCTGGTTGTATCTGTATAGAGAACACTTGGATTAGACAAACATTGGTTGGTAAGGACACACATTTAAACTTTGACTTTTGCTGCATTTAGACAGCAAACTGCTGGCTGATCCTTTATGAAATAACATCAAACTTAACATTAAAGTCAGCCAGTATGGAAAGCTCCAGAGTTGGAAGCATGAAGCATCCTTTTCTCAGGCTATACGTGTGATTTAACGAAGTGCCATCTTTACTACACTTAGATGCACAGTATACAGGCTTCAAAGATGCCCTCAAACCATCACTATTGAAACATGTCAATATGCAACAGAAGGTCAATAGTGTGAAATTGAATGGATCAATTCATGCATTATTAACACTATCTATAGAGTTTGATGTTTCACCACACAAAATGCTATTCCTTTCTAGTCCCTGCAGCTAAAAGTGCTTCTTTACACGAGAGGATTAACCTTTACTGTAGCTGCAATACATGTTTGAAAAGCAACTTGGCTCTCTCTCTGATCATAGATCTGCAGAATCAGCTGCTTTGAATATTCTCAAATTAGATTCTTATGGTGTCTGATGCCTCTAATTAAAGCAGAGCAAAGGAATAACTGTTCAGAGACTAGCCCTAGAAATGTCACTTTCTAATGATATGCCCTATTTTGTTCCTTTTTCCAATTAGAGCAGAACCATCTTTGTACAACCAGTAAAGTATCTAATTGGAGCTTGGGAAAAGTGCATCCGTTTCAGATTAAACGGATCAAGTTTATGAGTATCTAGTTTAAGGGTTCAGTTCATGAGAAGACAGGAGGGGGGTTTTGTATGCTGTCACACACTCTGAGGTCAGAGGTCAGCTCATCAGTCACGAGAAGTGTGCTCCATGGGGCCCACTCACATCTCAGGGTCGCCTGATTTTATGCAACTAGACACACTTAGAGACACAGGAAGCCACTCTCACACACGAGGGGGCTCTTGAGTTTGAGTGAATAGCTGTCTAACGACCTCGAGCAATCAAACCAAATGGCTCTTATGCTGATTGACTATCAGAGTGCTGATCACTGCTCCTTCTCTAATCAACAAAAATGTCAGAGACAAGATCTTCTCCACGGAGGACTACTCTTTGGCTGCATCTACACGGAGACGAAAAACAAAAACGAACTGAATTCGATATCAAAAAAGTATTCTGTCCACACGGTATCGGCTCAAGTAACGTGTCCGTCCACACGAGACCGCTCGACCCGCTGGAGACGCTGTAGTACATATGCCGGGCCTGTAAGTGGCGCTGTACTTCCGCCACAAAATACACCAAAAGCAGCGAAGAAGACCCCCCGAGCATGGTTGCCATGGTTGCCTGGTTGCCCTTCTGTTTATTCTCCGCGGTGGATTTAGCAACAGTTCTCCATGTCCACTTGTTGCTGATGGTTGTGGTAGAGGAGCTGTAGATTTTGCACTAACATCTGTAGCAGCAGAGGTGGGGAGAGGCGGGGCTATGTCTTCATCGTTATCAATAAATTATCGTATAGGACGTACACACGGGGCCACAGATCTACACACCTTGGGACCAGTTACCGTTTGAGGGCTCCGTTTCCACGGTTCTGTTACGGCCTCGGGTGAACGAACCGTCCATACGATAGAGAACTGTAGCAGATACAACCCGTTTCGTGTCCGTGTGGACGGGGCCTTTGATCATCTGTTTTTCTAAATGTAGCTTAAAAGTACGACACAAGAAGGTTTTTAGTTGATTCAAGCATCTTTTTTGTGTATAATGACTCACCCTTATCGGCTCTGGAACCTAGCACATCACATCAACAGGTGACGGATAAAGTTTACTCAAAATAAAGTAATTTAGTATGTCTCGCTTTAAAAGAGGATACTCAACCATATGATATTAAGTTATTTCATTATATAAGTCAAGCTTTGGAAAAAGAAAGCTATGTTTTCTACTGATGGGAACCCTCATTTTACAGACCTCTTGTGATATAGTTGAGGTTAGGCATTCGGACGATTAATGCTTTAATTGTTTGTCGTGCAACAAGTCTCAAGAGAGTGTCCCGAAGTTTTCGCAGAACATGACACAACCATCACAAATTTTAAAGAATTTTCATACTCTTTTGTTTTTGGTTTCACAGCGGTTTAAGCTCCACACACATCACTTCAACTTCCCTATAGTTAGTACTGTTGCTAAGCTATGATTTGACTATCACTGTTCATTGGTTGGGATCATGGAACTGACAGTATACACAACATGTTGATTGGTTGATGGCATTATAAAAAAGTGTGATGTTCACAATCATGCTGCTATTCAATATCATTTAAAAAGAAGTGTACCTCCCAACACTGACAGAGGGTTCACATTGTAAGGAGGTTGGTGACAATGTAGTGTTTTATGAGTTATCTATAAATCTGTCAAGTAAAGACCGCAGTGTGGTGGCAGTGTTGTAGTTACAGAGGAACTTTGAAAGATTTCACAGAAACTGTGTGTCATTTGGCCGTTCCATTTTAAGCTCCTCTGGATAGGTATGTCTCTAAAAGCCTCAAATGTAAACATTACATAAATAGTCCTTTGTAGCGCTGACAGTCTTTTGTGCCCTTCCTGTTTAAGGCTTTGTAGAGGAACTCCTTTAAAGCCTTGATGGACTTTAATGTCTGTGTCATTGAGCTGAATAACATTTGAACACCACGACTGCTCCAATCCAAAATCCTTACTGTTCCCAGAAACTGAAGTGCAGATGATGCTGTATCATTTATTTCAGTTCCTACAACCTGGTTTTAACCCTGGTTATCATTTATATATAGGTTCATTTCAATAAGAAACTTTAAAGTTAGGTGCAGGCTACGTATTTAAAAATGTATAGTCTTTCAGACATTACGTTAAATGGCCTTGTGGACAGGTATGTTGGCCTGAAGGAGTGTTATTCAGTTGTCATCATGATACAATATTATATTCCTTCTTTGGACAAGGATACGATTTTGCCGGTATAACAGAGTTTACCAGGATACGATTTTGCTTCAGGGAGCTAGGATCTATGTATATGGGACCATATCGTATGCCCATTTAATTACAAAAAGCAACTCAAATATGTTTTGCCAATTATATTAATAGGTTCTTCAAGAAATCCAACAGAAACACAATTATTGTTATTTGGCGCTAATTTATGAGCTAATCTTAATCAGCATGTGGCAAGCAAGACACAGTAGCTTAGCATGAGTCTTGAGGAGTTGTAGCATTTATTCACAGATAAATAAACGGGACCCCCGCTGCACTGACACACCCAGGTTTAATGTGACTGCTACTTGACTTCACAACCACACACCAATCAACATTACACCTCTACCACTGCTATCTACTGACGCTAGCATGGCTTGCTGACGGCAAAACAAATCAATGTTTTGATCAATCTGGTCCGGACTGAAACTGAACAACGATTGCAGGAATTGTCATGACATTTTGCTCTTTTTCGATGTTCTAGTGAAACCAAACCGTAATGGTTTTAGAGGATTAGAGTAGGTATTTTGTTTGAGTATGTATACTGAATGCATCACATGTTGTTTGTTTATAACCAAGATCTATTAACCGATTCTGTCTTTGATCATATACATATTTGAGATATTTCTTCCGCGTTTACCTGTTTTTTAAATAAATAAATAACTCATGTTAAGCTTATCACAATTGTTAACACACTGCCACTGAAGGGAAGATGGGTAATATACATCAAAGTGTTGATGTCTTTAAATGTAAACTGAACTCTAAAAGCACTGAGGCTAAGTGCAGATAAACAGAAACTGGATATGAGACGTTGCGAGGTTGGAAAAGCCTTAATTGGGTTTCTTTGGAAGCAGACAGAAATGTTCAGGTCGGGAGGTCAGTTCGTGCCTTACACTCATTTAAAAGAGTACGAATACATAGCACCTCTGGCGTCATCTGTCTGTTCAATAATGGCATTCAGACGTAGGTGACTTTAACGTTTATGTGTCTTATGGCGACAATTAGACATGAAATGCATACGAAGATTTCAGGCTTGCGTAACATTTGACATCTGGTTTAAAGTTATGATGGCCAGGAAGACGTTTTCTTTCTGTTCTCCGGCAGGATGCATCACTGACGGACAAAACTCATTTTGCTTTTGATGTTTCAATAACCATCCTGAGGCTAATAGGTTCAGTTTTACATCAGTTTGACGATGAATAGAAATCGAATTCTGCTTCCTCTTTTATAATAACTGACAGCATGTAAAGTTTGATTCCTACAATTACGTTTTCTGGATATTGATTTATTCAACAAAGCGGACATATATAAACAAACATTGGAAATGCATGAGGAGACTACTGTTACTTTGATGTATAAGTGGGGGATGTTTCAGATTTGAGACAGGAATAAAACTAAATAGGGCTTAATGTGAATTAACTCGACAAAAGGCAGACTATGAGGCAGATGCCATTTCCATTACTCTAAACAACAATCTTGCGTAAATAGACAAGAGGAAAACACATGACGAGATAATCAGACATAATTAGCTTTATAATATCCTCATTATATAGGTAATTTCATCAAATGTTAGACCTATATTTCCTTAGATCACATTGAGAGCACATTGTGACGAAAAGATCCCCGTCTGAGAAGCCGAGTAAGACTTCCAGGCGTGATAGATTTCACTTGGGCAGACATAACAGGAGCCTCTTTGCACACAGATTTGCAGCTTATTGGTGCCCTTTTTGGCAATAACGCTAGAATCAAATATATTTCCACCTAAAGTCTTGGAAATATCCAAAGCTCCTTATCTGGTTATAATTCACAGAACCACATTGAGGAGACTATTAGCAGAGGTACAGAAGCTTCAGCTACACAAAGCTAATTAGAGGTGAAGCAGAAACCTTCGAAAGTATTATTTGCGTAAAAGAGGAAACACAAATGAAGTTACGTTTATTTGAGGCTTTAAAAATACAGAAGGCAGCATTGCTTTTTTAAATGAATCTCTCCTCCTGCTCTTTAGTGGATATCATCAATTCCTCATAACATCTCTGAACTAAAACCAGATTTCTATCTTGAATTCTGCAAATTATGTCCATTTATCACTCCTCTCATTTCTCTACTGGAGCAGTTTGTCATTGATCCCAGGAACCTTAGAAGCCAGTGGCTGCCAGCTTTACAGGCTGCTGTCCAAAAGCACTGATTTATTATCGATGCTGCAAAGAAGAAAATCCTTTGCAGCCAATGGGTCCGCTAGAAAGAGGAATTGATCTCAGTGCTTATAATTCCTGCATTATTTTCTCACTAATTATCTTGACCGAGGCTGACATTCAAACCATTAATCATTTCACAAGACACGGTTGCTCTTGAGGTAGAAAGCTATTAAAGGTCACCTATTATATAAAATCCAATTTTTCATGTCTTTTATAAATAAACATGTGTCCCGTCTGTGGAAAGAGATTCTGAAAGTTTCAGGAAAAAAGATTCACTCACTTTTTGTCCTGATCCATTTATATGTATTTATATGTCTGAAAATGAGCCGATCAGATTTTGGCCACTTTATGATGTCATAACAATGTTTGGCTTGTGTAAACATTAGCCAATCACCAACCAAGGTAACACCCGCCCACCTTATCACCTGAATCTCCTCCTAGAGCACCAATAGGCGCTTTCACACCGCAGTACTTTTCCCACAAAGGTTCATGAGAACTTAGTGCATGAGAACTGGTGAACTAAAGAGTAGATCGCGTTCACACCGGAATAAGTCCCTGGGGGAGGATTAGGCAAATGAAGCCGCTGACGTCACTTCTTCTTCTTCTTCTTCTTCTGCTTTGGGTTTACTGGCAGGCCGCAAACAACTTCACGGCGTATACTGCCACCCGAAGTCCCCGGAGTTGGGGACTGGCTTCAGTAGAAGCAACTGGGAGCTCCCAGCTGCTTCTACTGAAGCCTTCCGAGTAAACGGCCAGAACGTCGACACCTCCTCATCTCCACCGCTCCCATGTTTTATTTTGTGTTGCCATAAGTTAGTCTCTCTGCATTTCTGCGCTGGGCTAATGCTAATAATGCTAATGCGAGGATAATAAAATGGCGGCTTCACAAAACCATAATCAGAAATGGGAACCTTTTTCTCCCACGAAAGTCCCTGCTCTCTAGCAGGGACGGAAAAGGGGGTAAAACGATTCTCATGAACTAATTTTAGTTCCGGATTTCTTTGGTGTGAACGCGACATTTCGGAACTATATCGGAACTAAAGTGGGAAAAGTACTGCGGTGTGGAAGCGCCTAATGTGTTATTTTTAACCAAATATCTCTCAGAGGGGCGTGGGGAGTGGCTCCTTATTTTCATCTAAAGCAGTGTTTCTCAAACTTTTTCATACCAAGGACCACCTAACCAATAAAAAAACACTCGCGGACCACCTAACTCCACAGATATCCAAAATCACATTGTCTTTCTAGAACAGATTACAAATCACCTGAAAATGGTACAAACAAGTGGCAACATGTTTGACGAAGGTGTTGCGCTGGGCTATATCATGCAATCAAAATAAATGAAACTTAATCTCGCTCCATTGCGGAGATATTCCCGCGAGAGTGCGAAAACTTAAATGTATTTATTTATTTCAAATGTGAAATGTTACCAATATACTCACGGACCACTAGGGGGCACTCACGGACCACCAGTGGTCCGCGGACCACACTTTGAGAAGCACTGATCTAAAGTAACAGACCCAGAATCAGCACTTTTGAAACAGGGCTGAAACAGAGGGGATTGTGGGATGCTGCAATGATCCGTTTGGTGTTTGGAGCCAACAACTTCCGAGACATGTTTGTATATATCTGAGAACAGTATAATAGGGGACCTTTAAACATTGCCGGAAAAAAAACCTTCCTTAGGAGGATTGTTGTGATAATGCATTATCTTAATTCACACACAGAAATAATGCCAGTGCTTTATGACAGCATTAATAACGGTCACAGTGACCATGATGAGAGGAGTGTGCTACTTTGCTTTGGGGGGTTTCCACATTAGGAGTGTTGCAGACATCAACATAAATTCATCTTGAAAGCTTTTCAACAAAACCTCATACAAAATGTACGTGGACCTCAAACGTCATTAGTCTGTATCATTTGTCTGACAGTTCATCTCCCCACAGAGGCTTCATAGTGTTCTCTGAGGATGAAAAGAGCAGATACACTATTGACAGCCTGTACATATTTTATGGAGTTGTTCTGTGTCGTTTGACATTTCTCTCTGCCTCGTCATCTTTTGAGTATGTTGTACAAAAATTAGTTTAACAGCCTTGTTCCAGATGTATCTACCATTTTAAAAAGTGGACACCGACTGCTGGCACACACTTTATGAATAAGGAGTCATCCTTTTATAAATTAGTAGTATGTGCCTACAAAAGTGGTCATTTGAGGGCAAAGTCATTTGGGTTATGTAAGTGTTGTAGCAATGTGTCCATTACAATTGATCTCTATGTCTCTTCTGATTAAATCCCCCTATTTACGCAGTTGGCTTACACAAGACACTTTTTCTAATTTGTGTCGCCCCTAAAACTCTGGCAGACTAAACTTTTCTCTGATATTTTAAGTTAAAAATACTTAAAGGTTAATGCTGATTATAAATGAACTAATGTAATGAATCAAAGTTGAATCAAAAGTCTGCTGGAACTGCTACCCCCGCGACCCGACCACGGATAAGCGGGAGAAGATGGATGGAATGAACCAAAGTGTGTGACCAACATGTGTCAATCAAGCCTTTAGGAAAATAATACTTTGGGCTGCAACTAACAACTAAGTAGTAAGTAAGTTCAATTCTTACAATTTATGTATACTATTTATCAATGAATCATTTGGAAAGTCCAACAATTGTGGACAATAGTAGATTCCCTAAACCAAAAGTGATGTTTGTTGTGATAACTTGTTTGGTTCAACCACTAGTCCTGAATCCAAAGATTTTCAATTATCAATAACAGATTCACATGATTTGACACTCTGAAACCAGTGAGTGTTTTTGAATATGTACATGGGAGATTTTTTTACTAATAGGTTAATGACATTGCTTCAGTCCTCGTAACCTTTCTACCCACATGTATAAAAACTATTTTCTAAATGACAAGTTAAGAAGAAAAGGAGTAACTTCTTGTTGTGTTTTGACAGTACACATATTAGTAACTACATGATGATGGTGAAATGCTGTCAGAACAGAAGCAGTAACCTCCAGGCTGACCTCAGTCATGACAACGTGATGAAGGCCGCAGAAGTTTGAAGTTTGGACAGAGTGACTCGTCTTGAGAGCAAAGCCATTTCAGTGTGATGCCAGGACTCATTTGTCACTTCTCATGCACTAAGAGATGACATGGATTAGCCCTACGAATGATTCAAAGAAAACAGTGCCCAGTGAAGGTATGACTCAAAGGCTGTCAGAGACTTCTGCTGTCAAAAAAAGTAAGACAACTTTAGGCTTTTACTATAATAAAATCCATCACCCAAACAATAATTGAATTTAAAAATGCTGTTTAAAGTTATTTTCTGCAACGATAAAAGCTAATTTCTCTGTGTGTAAGAATGCGTATAATCTCACTTTGTAATTCCCTCCAGACGTTGAATTTGGGGATAAATGCAGCGTGTCAGTTCAGAGCAACAAGTATTCAAACAAGGCCATAAAAACGAGCGCCGGATAAGCAACATATTAGTGTGTTCACTGGGTTTGTTTGTTTTTTGGAAGAGGAAGCATTTTTAATATCATGGTATTTTTCAGACGGCTGAGCAGTGTATGATATTAGTCTTGTAATTGCTGATGTTAAGTGACACCCCGTTGCTTTCAATATGGGGGTTAAAGCTTTGCAACAAGCAACACTACCTTCGAGGCAATTAAGAGGACACACTTCCCTGAAAGAGGAAAAGCACGCAGTCGGAGAGCTGATGCTGGGTTGTTTTTTCTTTTTGTAAAAGCTGTGTCAGCACCAGCATGTCACATTCACATGAGGAGATGGAGGTGGGGTGTCCATTTTAAAGAGTATTCTTTAAGAACAACAATGAACTGTAACTCATAAGCAAGAATAAGTGCTCATTTGGGTATTTAATCTTTTGAATTTAATCAAAGCAAAAGCACAACTGCACCCAAATGTCCAAAAGTGGCATCTTGTGATTGGTTGAGTCATTAGGAAGCAGTAAGATGCACGTTTCTATTATCCATCTCAAGACGGAAGGACACGCAATGACTTGCATGGATTTGCCTAATTCCCCATGCTTCCTCTGACCTCCATCTAGTGCGCTTAAGCTGGTCCCCTGAGGAAAGCTTGACAGTGACATTCACTCACTTTATTACCACGGGACTATAGTCATCAGCTGCAGCAGGACACTAGTTCATAGCTGGGCTACATTTTGCAACCTAAATTAATTTAAAACCAGCACTATACATTCCCTATAAAAGGAGGTAACAGCTCCATAGGTCTCTTCTGTAGAGGGGGCTAAGAAAGGAAAAAGTGACAAACAACATATGGGCAAGCCTTTTCAAAAAGTAATTTCCCTGCCCTTGGACCATATCATAAAAAGCTAAGCCCAAATCTCTTTTTTGTAGATTGAAAGTCACATCTGTATCAAATACCCTGCTACTTTAATGGAGGACTGTGTAAGCTGATCCTCTACATTTATGGATCCTCCTAAAAAAAAGATTCAAAGAAATCTCCCCGAGTTGGCTTAAAGCAGGATAGGCCATGCTCGACAGAATAACTCCTATCATCTGAACCTCTGAGGGGCAGAATGACTTTGAACAGAAACACAAAAGGGAAGATCATTTTCATCTGTGACGAGGTAAAGGTTCAGTACACAGCCAGTTGTATTATTAATGAGCCCAGTTATGTGGAAGACAAACTCCTCTCAAGTCCTGAATGCACCCCCGCAGCGCGCCCACTGACACAGAGGGCACACACCTGGACATGAAAGGAAAGCGACTGATCTATTTACAGTAAGAAGTCAGTCAGTGCACTTTGTTTCGGTTTTACAGTCATCGGCGGTATGTTCATGTGACTAAGTGCCGCCAGCCAACGGTCGACACATTCCCTGCTTTGACCTCATTTCCCGAGTACATTTAAAGCCACTTAATATTTCACAAGAGTTGTAAGATAAATGTGTAATATTTGCTATCAGGCGCTGTGGGTGAGCGTTCTATAATAAAAACAGCAATCCTGGCATGAGTTTCATCACAGCTCTTCTCTGTGACAAATACAACCATCCTTTATGGTTCTGTGATGGTTTCATATTCACTTTCATCAGATGCAATATGAGTTAGTGAGATCTGATTTAAGCCAGCTTTAAAAGTCTTTGCTTTAAACTGAATGTTGGTATCAAAGAGAGAACAAAACATGGCCTGTGGATGATTGTTGCCGCATCGGAAATGACTACGCGTGAGTTATTTCCTTGGAACTCTCAGTCCACATCTTTGCTGTGCATACTTCCTTCTGGATGATCATCATACGGCCCGATCCCGCCTCAGGCCTCACAGTCACCAGCTCTCTTATACAGAAACTGTCCCTAATCAGAGCTCCTGCTGCATGTTGCCATGAGTCCCCAAGCAACACCCACCAGCCGAGACCACACAATACCCATGATGCACCACGGGAGCACCTCTGGTCAGCGTGCAGTGTGAAGTAGGGGTGGGCGATACTACAAAATCTGGATTCGATCCGATACCAAGTATTTCAGGGCCAGTATCATCGATACCTATACTTTTTTAAATGAAAAGCGTCTTATGTACTTTCATATAGGGGAGAGCTGCATGACATGATTTTTGAGCTGAAAGCATCATACATAGACTAAATCTGAATTCATGTTCATGATTAAAGACAGGACAGTTTTTAGAGACAAATAAACGTTTTACTTTTGCAAATTTAAAGTGCAGACATGAAAAATAACAATACAAAGTGGCCACAGTAGCGAACTGCCTTCTTGCACACATCACAGTTCGCTAAGTTTTCGCACTCGCGAGTCGCTGGCTGCTCCTGCCCTGCTGGCTGCTGTCTGTCAGCTTGATAATCGGCGTTCAGGCAGGGAGCGCGCTGTGCGTGCGTGAGCCTCGAGGAGAGGAGGACAGCAGTGGAGAGAGAAGAAAAGAGCGCATATACTTGTGTTCGTCTGCACTCAGCATATAGGTTTTGATGAAATTGACGAGTAGAGGAGAGGGGGAAAAAAAGTATATTGGCTCTAGTATCGATATTTTGAAACATAACGTAATATCGGAAGTATCGATATTTTGGGATCGATCCGCCCACCCCTAGTGTGAAGATGACATGGCCATATGTTCATACCCTTAGCTTTCCTGGCTGTATTGTGAACTGACAGTTTGCCTGTGGTGTGGGCATGATTCATTACATTTTGACACGTTATCAACATAATTAGGGAAGCTGTCAGGTTGGGCCCTGAATGACCTTTCAGCGATGTGTGTGACCCGATTGATCCACCGCTTCATGTGCATATTGACCCAATATGCACTGGACTCAGGGGAAACACTTTGGCTCTCTGGCTGCCATGTTACATCAGGAATGGGCAGAGAGGAAAGACGCAGGATCACATGCAGCGTGTACAATACACACCAGGCACCAGGGTAATAACGGTTCTTCTTTACGCCTGTTAATGTTACAAAACCAGTTCCCAGTAGAGTTCCATTAAGTGACGTAACGCCAGGCTCTGAGAATAATTAATTTAAGTTTCGAATATCATTCAGAACGTTTTAATTGAATCCTGAGCTACGATAAGCAGTGAAGGTGTTGATGAACACAGCTGGGAGGAAGCCATGAAGTGCCACAAGTCCCATAGTGACCTGGAGCAAGTCAATCTGCTCTTTGATGGCACACTCAACCAGCACCTGTTCTGTCACACATGTTTTTATAGTCGTGTGAAAAAGAGCTGCACATAGCGATTAATTTCATTATCAATTATCTGTTTCCCCTCTTCCCCAATTAATTAGTCTGCGAACTGTGGTCACAGCTTTCCGTACACCAAAGGGATGCCTTTGAATAGATATTAAACAAAATAAAAGATAACCAGAAATCAGGTTTCTTTTTACTTAGCGTTGCACATTGTTGCATTTAGAACCTCAAAGTCGCAAAAAAATGTTTTGCTGAATTAATTGAAATTCTGAAATGTATTCATTTTTTTATCTCTTCTCAATTGATTGATTACATTTTGGTCGTAAAATAACAATAAATAGTACCAATCAGGTGATACTAAAACTACCATTGCATTGATCGACTGTTCATATTAATGGTATTCTGTTTATTTCGGTTTCATTATGCTTCTTCTGGCCAAATACAGGGCAGCAACAGATGATGGTTGTGTCTGATGTGCACCATGCATGTAATTTTCTTTCCTACGTGAGGAGCCTTGCAGATTTTCCCTCAGCGTATCAGTTCATTAATGCGCTTGACACGATGCTGCCACCGTTTGTTTGTATGTTTGTAGAGTGTATCCGAAATGAAATTGCAGCATTCTTGTGCAATCTTGTCATTTCTTGTTCATTTGTCTGGTGAACCTCTGGATAGGGGGTGTTGGGGGAGAGGAGATTAGATTACACTCTCACAAGGAAGCTCATAAATGAAGATCAAGAAACAGAGAGAGATTGTCCATCAAAGAGAGAGAGATTGAGGTTTTTAAAAGGCATTAAAACGCAGAGTGATTTCACTCATGAGGGAAGTTGAGCAGAGAATAGGGCTGAACGATTAATCGATTTTAAATCGAAATTTGAAATAATGCGATTATCAAATCGCAAAGCCTGCGATATTTCTTTCCTTTTTTTTTTTTTCTCTTGTGTGTCAGTCATCCACACCAATCAGAAGTGCTGTGCTCCACATGTACCAGCCATTGTTAACCAATCAGAAGTGGCCCATGATAGCAGGTGATAGACAGATTGATCCAATCACCTGCCAGTATTTTTTCAAATACTTTTCCAAATGTCTTCCAATGGAGCTTTCCTAGATGGTTTGGTGAAACAAACCACCTGAGTCAGGTTAGTAAGGCTCCATCACATGTTTCTATTACAGGGTGAATCTTAAACTGAAGCTTGGCTTTAAAGCAACCCAACGGAAGTTTCATGTAAGTTTAGTTCTTTCACTCGTAGCTCGGGCTGCGGGGATGCTAGAGACGGGAGCATGTTGATACGACCTTCCTAGCCGGAGATATGGCCGCATTTTACAATAAACTTCCGTTGGATCGCTTAAAAACAAATATCGCAAATCGAATCGCAATATTTGTCAGAAAAATCGCAATTAGATTTTTTCCCAAAATCGTGCAGCCCTAGCAGAGAACAGGAAGTATTTTCCCTCAAGAGGAAATAAAGTCTTGTTACAGTGAAATCAGCTGACCTCGTGGCTTCTGTCGGGGAGGAATGCATGCAGAGGAGACAGACAGGAGCTCAGAGGATCTCCCTTCAGCGCACACACAAACACAAGCTCTCTCTTCCTCCCTCCCTCCCTCACTTTCTCTCTCACCCGCCCACTTACTCAGTATCGTTTCATCTGTCTCTCTCCCCCTCTCACACTCTCAGTTGCTGCGCTGACGGATGGGGATACACTGCCAAAGGAGGACTTAGGGGCGAGAAGAGAAGTGTTTCTTTTCTTCCCTGGTGTGTTTTCTTTTCTCTTCCGCCTGGCTTCCCCTCATGAGCTGTTAATTCCAGCCCCGGTTACCGAGGATGAGGAGGATCTATTTGTGAGGAAGGGCGCAACAAAGGAAGAGGGGAAACAAGGAGCAACAGGGTGGTACATTTTGCCAGCGGGAGTGAGCAAAAAAGACCTTTCCCTTTCCTCCAGGCTCGTGCAAAGGTTAGTGAGGAAAAGCTGCTTATCATTAAAGCAAACACTGCCTGCTGTTATTGTTTTATCCTCTGTTCTGTACTTTCTCACAAGACATTTGCTTTTCAAAGCTTTTCATCCCTTAGCGTCTATTAAGGCTTAGATGAAACGTCCTCACAGAGCAGTTATCTTACGTGAGAGCAGTTCTTATAATTAAAAGTCCCTCAGTTAGATTTATTTTCCATACACCAAGTCCCCAGGTAAATTACGGAAGTTTCCTTCTAGGTCAACACGACTGTATAATTCCCCGAAGGCATACAGTACAGTTGTCAGGTGGAGTCTCTCTTTTAGGTGAGGTAACAGCGAGCGAGAGGAAGGAAAAGGTGAGGACAGCTCGCTCTCATCAGCCGTCACTTCATACAGGAGGCAATTAAGCAGGACTGGCAGCCGGTGACTTGGAAACAGGCGTGTGGGAGACGCATGGTGGCACAGGATAGGGTTTAGAGGAGGGAGCGAGGAGCAGAGGAGGAAGGAGGAAGGAGATTCCCTTTGTTCATTCACTCAAAAGCCTGCTCCTCCTGTGAAAAATCCCCCTCTCGCTCATGTGTACGTGGGAAAACCGGCCCAGGGGCCACAGGTTTGAGCTTTTATGATTTTGCATGACAAGGGACATTGTGTGGAACAAGTGTGTGTACTGCAAGCGCATAGAAAGTGTGTTGTGTGTTTGTGTGTGTGCCCGTGCATGCATATGGATCCGAAATGAAATACGTCTCTAAGTCTCTAAGGTAAGCCCACATGTTTAATTAACACAAGTGGAAGAAATTAGGCATGCTTTGAAATAGTCAGACAAAAGGACAATAGCAACAAATAAGAAAGCAAATCGCATTAGGGCTCATATTGTGGTCCTTGTTGTGATGGGTGAGGCATTGTGTATATCTTTACTGAATGGATGAATGAGCTCCCTGAGGACTCTCTGAGACTGTATTTATTTACAGTAGGTGATCGCAAAAATTCTCCTTGAAGACTTTCAAGCTCAACATTTACCACAAAGCCTTCCAGCGGGTGGGGTGGAGGGCGGGTTGATGAAAAATGTATCAAAGAAAAGTATTGTGCACTCGGTATAAACACAGGTGGAGGCACGCAGGGCAATTATTCTGAACTGTGTGTGTTTTGACACAAAAGGACAGATATTACATAAGCCTAAGCCTCGCTGTCCATTAATTTCAGTGACAGCAAAGTGTTGGTCGACATTCAGCAGGATGTGTTTATACAAAAACCCCAAAGTGAAGCTTTTAAAAGGGATCATTAAGCAGCGAGCAAGTGCGATGAAATACCCTGCTTTCTGTTTAGTCTGGACCTTAGACAGACACCTCCATGGCAGGGAGCAAACATTAGACCGGTCGGGACAGTTGGGTCTGGACACAAATGACAGTAAAGGAAGGGTAATATAAGACTACACAATGAATCCACATTTTACAGGGTAAAGGCAAAATCTGGGCTACAAACAGTATTCGACAGTTTGTACAGATCCTCCTTAAAAATCAGATCACAATCATAGTTATCATTTTAATTCGTATTATCTAATGATACATGTTTCAAAACGGATTATTCCCTCCAATATCTTGAATCATATCATAAACACAATAATAGTCAAATAGTCGCTATTAGTAGTTTTTTTTCCAAATCGTGCAGCCCTTG
>CALSBZ010006684.1:62746-85950 GCA_943591055.1 Gobionotothen gibberifrons
TGACCGGTGGCTTGGCAGTAGCCCTGAAGGTGAAACATTTTGAGTGAGGAGCATTTCACATTCAGATGATCAAACTGGTGGAACTGCAGAGTCGCTGGCGGCACCAGATGCAGACAATCTTTTGGCAGAGGAAGACTTGTTGGTGCCTAAACCTCAGAGAAGCTGAAATTATTACAACTGCGATATCGTCATCTCACGGGTGGTGGTTCTTATCACGGTTCAGATAAGGCAAGAAAAAAAACCACCCTCAGCTTTAGAGAACGGTGTTTTCCGTCACTGCACACAATCCAGCCTTATATCTAAACGTATCAGAGTGCAGACAGCGGAGGTTATTTAGGAGAGGGCACAAACTGAAACTGTATTGCAGTCTACTTTCTGTTCATGCTGAGATTGAAGTGTGTCCCCCGTTTATCACATACACACAGAAGACACATTTCCTCAGCAAAGTATCTGATATTGCCAAATTCCTCCAATGTAGAAGAGTACTTACAGAAAGCTTATAACAGCCTATCTTACTAAAGGTGCATCTTATTTACCAGCTCTTTATCACTTGTGTTCAGCTACACACTCTCTGTAGGTGCCATAACGCTACTTAGCTCAAGTTCATTATTTGTATTATTATTATTCGTTTACGTCACCTTTATTTGTTTGTTGAGCACTTCCGGTAATTGTCACATGGGTGTGGTTTGGTTATATAAGTCACCTGTTTGATGTCGAGTGCACATGACAGAGGGTGAGCTTGTGCTGTCATTTTTTCTGTTGACCGTTTTGTCCATAGTTGCTATGTTTTGATTTTGTTTATTAAATATCCTTAAAACTATATTGCTTCATTATGGACTTTCTTTTTGAAAACGCGTCACAGTTTATAGCCAAGTTTAGCCTCTCGGCGACTCAAATGTAACTGGGGATTGAGCCGCCACACTCTCTCTAATCTATTATGTTTAACTTCCAATAACTCTTATATAAACCCTTCCTTTGCTATTTCCACCCACTGAAATATGAAATAGAAGCATATTTCTGAATTTCAAAAGAGAAAATTGACACCTGAGACAGAAAGTTAGCATGAACACATAAACAACTTCGGTTTTCACACTGGATTAGTTTAACTCTGATTGTCCCCGTTACTTTAACCCTTTCACTGCTCTGTCCTCACCTGCGGATTGTTTGTGTAAAGATGTTTTTTTATAAAGTGTAGCTGCAAAGCACATTGGCCTGACGTGTGTGGGTAAACCAGCTGAAGGCCTAAAGGGAGCACAGCCACAAGCAAAGGTGAACATGATTGTAATGTTCACAACCATATTATGAAAGAAGTTGTCCTTAGGGCTGTAACATTGTTATCATTGTATTTGGTTGTTATTTCTACATAAAAATACTCAGTTTAACATCATATAAAACAAAAGAAACATACAAGTTAAGTCAATTTAAATCAAACTAAGCTTAGTCTAGCTTAACTCAAATACAATGTCTTGGTTTGGTTTATGTGCAAAACTGCCACTGTGAAAGGCTTGTGTTGTGTTGGCTTTCATGCTCTTTGGGGTTTTATCTTTTGGTAATGATTTAAAATACAACTGAATTTAAATATCGGCTTAAAGGCTAAAAAGTAAACCACGGAAATATATTGGTTTTCACATCTGACAGAACACAGACTTCAAGTTGTCTTTTTGAGTGCCCTGGATCCTCTTATCCCCCACTCACCAAAAATCATTTTCAACTATTTCCAACCAAGTGTATAACTGATTAACTGAAAACAGCAATGGCAGTCAAATAATAACATACTTCACTCAATCCAAACAGCAGCATGTCGTCACTGAGTGTGCACAGAAGTGTCTTGTTATCTGATCTGCATTCATTTGCTTCATCTGGTCTGTCATTGTGACATCTCTCTCCCCGGGGTTCACAGCGAGGCCCTGCGCTTCTTTGTGGGTGTGGGTGTACAGTATGTGCCTTTTTATATTCATGCGTTAATTTGTGTTGATCTGTTTGTGCGCCTGGTGGAAAGAAGGAGTTCAAAAGAGCAAAGATGTGTGTACAGTATATATATGTGCACTGAGAGAGAGGCTGACAGCCGCAGGTTCCTTGATGAAAAGTTGCTTTGATGCCGGCTTCCCCTCAGTATATGATATTCACCTAACAGATGATAATTTAGCGACGCACAAACACTCAGTGCCTAGTCTCTCCCTCCATGTGGCCCCTGTGTACTCTTCGAAGGCAGAAAGCCAACTAGAATTTTGTGCTATTATACTGTCAACGTTAATATCTGTAGCCCGCTCCTCCTGCATGGATTCACCCTGACCTTTGGGCAACACGTACAACAGCAACACAAGTTAAATCTTTCTCTGTTTGTTTGCAGCCGATACAACTTTAAATGTTTGCATTCATGTCTAGATGCAGTATTTTCCTCTTCAATGTGTGTATGTACATTACTTTGGAGTGTGTTGCTTCCCCGGGGGGAAGGGGATGTTTTCTTATTGGCATCAGGAAACGATTCCTCATTTTGTGCAGTTACTAAAATGAGAGGCTGAAGGTATTCAAATAACAAACATGCTGTTAAAATTCAGACACCCAGTGGCTTTTTGAAATGGTGTGTGTGTGTGTGTGTGTGTGTGTGTGTGTGTGTGTGTGTGTGTGTTCAACTCAAAAAGGGAAGAAACATTACATTGATCCAATCTCCCTTGAGACCTTTGTAATATTGACTGAAAAGAAACTGTTCAATCACACATGAGTGATCTCTCACGAGGGAAATGTAATACTGCAACATGTAATATGCAAATGTGTATTTATGTTGTAGCATTAGTGTCCATTCTTGTTTATTCCCATGCATACATAATAAGCTACATCTGTTTATTTTGGTTAACAATTAAATTAAAACCTTGATTGAGGGAGGAAGTCAGGGGTCTTGTCTCTTGGGGGATTTGAACAGAGAACACACTCGAAGAATATCCATACTGTTGACATAGCATGTAAATGTTTGCATGCATGACCCCACTCTAAATCAATCATCATTATTGGACTGACCTTTGACCAAATCAGGTTTTCCACATGGCTTCCTCTTCGACTTCGTTTGACCTTTAGCTGATCAGTTACATGTGACTTGGTGATGATGAGGGAACAACAATATTCTTGTTTTGTTTTGTGTTTCAGTAGGAATATGTATATTCAAGTTGTTTACATTGCCAACAAACCACTTTATATTCACACCACAGAGCATCTTTCAAATGTTAGAGTCAACCAGAAATACAGACTATTTACTAACAGTAGTAAATCCAGAATGGTAAAATACTTGCAGATAATACTTGTATTTAACTAGCTAGATAAAGAACTGAAGAACTATTTTCAAGATGTACCAAAAGTGTGAAAACTAAAAATTCTCTTCAGATCTTAAATATAATTTATATTGCTGAATTATTAATACTGATGCATTAACATTATATATTATTAGTGTAGCAATTTGACGAGAAACAACGGTTAACTACTGGTATAGCATTGTCGAATCATCTATTTTAATAAACATTGTGCCATAACTGATGAATTTGAAGGTAGAATCTTATTGTTTTCGAATAAAACGTACTGTGGTGGAGTAGAAGTATAAAATAAGAGAAACATGATATTTAAGTAAAGCACAAGTACCTCAGAATTGTCTAAAGAACATTACTGGAATATATAGTTATCTTACAAACAAACAAATACATTTTGGCAAACAAGCGACAAGTTGTTTTTGTCACACTTTCAGCTACGTTGCCTTTGCAAACACAGAGACACATTTAGATGTAATCTATGTTATAACTCATTTACAGAGTCTTACAAGCAGGTTACATTATACTGTATGTACTGTACTGTATGTACTGTATGTGCTCCTACGTGACAAAGAACAAGGTTCAATCCACACCAACTGAAATGCTCTGCGCTCAACAAGGTCCATATAAAGCGGTGTGTCGGCCTGACCTCCCCCCTCCCCGAGGTGTTGCAGGGAGGGAGCAGATGCGAGTGACAGCAGAGATGCATGGGGAGAGGACGAAGGGCTAAACGTCGGTCGGTGTCAGACAATGGATGTTGATTATAGAGCCGGAGGTGCAGCAGAGCCTCTGTCACTTTAGCTCAGCCGTGCAACATAGAGAGAAAAGCTTTTATCACCAGATAAAAGGAGCGTGTTGTCAAGGTAGAAGCTTAAATGCATTTGCAGCGTGGCAAGGGACAGGGCCGAAGGAACAGCTGGGCACGCAACCTCTGGATGAGCAACGAAGATGCTCGCTTTATTCTTGTTGGAAGTGATAAGGCATGGAAGTACTTGATTTGGTCTTTGTGTCAACATTGTACAGTATATGGACATTTCCTGAGTGAAATATCTGGCTCTATATAGCAACTGAATGCTCCACTATTTTCACCTCACTAATAGTTCACTGAATTGTCTGCTGTATGGTGCTAAGCAGGTATTGTACACTGAGCTTATATTGGTTTTTCACTGAGAACAACCTCATGGTGCAGCAAGTACACAATGATATAGAGTCGGACAGTTAAGTTACAGTAAATAATAACTGTGGGTTGAACAGAAAAACTTAAAAAGGTGTAGCTCTTGTGCAGCAACACAAACACCGTTTTACATTGTGTCACCTTTCTTTTAACATTGTCATTTGTTATATATGTTATTATAAAATACCTGAGCCAATTCCATTAGCTGATGAGGACTGTGACACACAGCTAAAAGCCCTAAAATAACTATTTCGTTGGCCTTTGAAACACAAACAACATCTACAGCTTTAACATGCACAGATAATATGGCTGTTAAATATATTTTTCTCAAAAAAGCAATACCTCTTCTTCTGAAAAACTATTGAAGTACAGTGAAAATTGTGCCTCTGAGCCAGCAGTCATCGCGGGCAAATCTCTGGGGTTTTTTGCCCTCGCTCAAAACAATACATTATTTCAGTTTTTCTTCCCACCGGCGGTACACCTCATTGTTAAAGCAGATGCTGGCGTTGGTACGAGGCAGGAAATGCATTAATGTGGATAAAAGCTGTGTGTGTGTGTATGTGAATGTGAATGTGTATGTGTATGTGTATGTGTATGTGTATGTGTATGTGTGTGTGTGTGTGTGTGTGTTTGCCTGTGGGAGATAGGGCTTTTGTCTCTCAAGTCAGCCATCACTGAGCCTCCTGCTTTACATATTGTAATTGCACAAATCAGAAAATCCTCATTACATGGGGTGTAAACTCAACTGTTATGTGTGTGTGAACATTGGTCTACATTTTAGCACTGAACGTATGTGCTCACCATGCCGACAGAGATAATGTATTACTTAAAGACTCGCTATAATCCATGAGTCATTATGGGCTCAAATGACTATAATTATTTTATTCGCCATGTAATGTAATGTCTGGAAATAATCCCTTTCTCCAATAACGACTAATAAGAATTTAAATATATGCAATAATCACGTCCACATTATCAGTGAATAACAGCAGGTAGCTGCTAAAAAGAAAATTCATTTCAAGTCACATAAATCGTTTCTTTTAGAGGAGACTTCAGAGCATTTAGCAGAAATGTATAATATTAGAGCTTATAGTTGAACTCACTGGCATTCGGGGAGCAATTCAGGACATAATAGGAAGTTATTATTCCCAGGAGATCCGCCAAACTCATGCAAACCTGAGTTGAGCTCACTCTCTGTGGGTCAGTGTCAGGACAGCCTCATTAATGAGGTGCAATCCCACTATGAGGGCCAGTCGACCAACACTTCCAGTAATGATCCCTGGAACGGCCCACAAACCTTGCATTTGAAGGTTTTTCTAACGGGCCATATAAACACGCTGCCAAAACACCATTAGAGTTTGGATGCGGAGCAGTGTGGATTATTATGGGTTCTCATCGGAGGTATTCTTGGCAGTATACAGTGCGACCGCTGCCCTCGTGCCCTCTGTGACCTCGAGGTGTTCGAGAGCTCTCCACATCTCTACAGGGGATCTGTCACGGCTATTTCTGGGCTTTAGTCTGGGGTGTTAAACCTCTAAAAACAGACTATTGTTCAGGAGGGTTATCTGAGGGTAAACCCACACCATGTGTCCAGGAAACTGTTGGATCCGACACACTCCAAAAAGTCACTTTGGATTATTATTTATCCTGGTATTTTTACTGCATTGACATTGGCAACATGAGAAACCTATAAAAACAGAGGTTTCTAATCACATATATAGTAATAGGCTATATCTTATGGGTGGTATCTGTCCATTTTGACATACTTTCATATATTGTAGCCTAAGGTAAATGTAAGTTTCTTTGTAAAGGTTGCAGTTACATGTGTAAGGTTAGGGGTCCATTTGTCCTTTGTTGGCTTTGTTCCCTGCAGCCATTCCTCTTTGTGTTTAAAAATGGTATTCCTGCTATAACAGTTTCAATTTCAAATCCATAACATTTTCAATAATTGTTTAGGAATCTCTTGCCAAACTAAAGGCCAAAAATTAAAAATGAGATACATTGATGGGAAAGTGTATAACCTACAACAAACCAATCTTAAGATATACATTAGCAGGGGTGCACATAACTTTCTCAGTGAGGTACTCAGATGAGTACCTGGAGTCTGTGTTTGGTACTCCAACTTCTGGCTCCACTCAAAGTTATATGAAGAAGCCCTCTGCATCGCGAACGTCAGCGGGGGGGGGGGGGGGGGGGGGGGGGGGGGGGGTTGGTGCTAGTGGAGTACTCCGTGACCACAGAGCGTGACCGTTGTGATCAGCTGTTTCAGCGCAGTTCTCCAGTGAAGGGGGGGGAGTCTCCCTCCGCAGCCGGTTGGCGTAGTTTTGGCACAATTCCGTTGTACAGACCGACGTTAACAGCAGCCCTGTCTGTGCATATGGAGACCGCCTTCTGGAAAAGCTTCACAAGTACGTTGGTACGCAAATGCGCTTTGTGACACAAGAGACGGTACGCATTTCAGATTGTTGCCGCGCATGCGTACCTGCGTACCAGTTATGTGCACCCCTGTACATTAGTGTCTTTACTGTTACAGGCCTGTTTATGGTTGATTTATTAGTATTGAATACCATGAGATAGCTGTTGGAGCAGAACAATATATTTTGGTAAGAGCCAACTCTCAGTTTAGTGTAGCTCCACATCCAGGGTGGTCTGTGGAAACATAGAATATGAATGCATGCCAAAGGGGAGACAAGTAAGATTCAAAACACTGCTTTGTTTTATCTGCAGGTTTGTCATGCATTACTGTCCCATGTCATGATGTTCACTTTCTTCATTTTTGAAATTCCCATAAGGCTATTTGTCTGTGGGTGGAAGCTATTTTAAACCCGGGGGTCAGGCAGATGATGACGCCGGGAACGTTTCCAAGAGAAACCAACTGAGCCCAGAGTGGGGTGTTAATGCAAACAAACAATGCTGGCTTGTGTCTGGGAGATACTGTTCTGTCTGTCTGCATCACACACAACTAATACAGGATATGTCTCCCAAACCCCGGAGCCAAAACACGTCCAGTTCTTCTGCATGAGTCACAGCGAAACACCAACAACAAAAACTGAATTTGAGGTCTAAAGCGCCGATGCGTTGACAGATGAGGGCTTTGTGTTGCCTGCAGGCAGCTCAAACCTTGACGGAGCTGTGGTTGTAGGGAGCTGCTGAGGAACAATTCCTGAAGTACTTTCTTAGGCCTTGAAAGTGACTCTACTGCCACAGCTAGTGTGTCTCTGTGACATGTAGCAGTCAAACTCAACACAATCCGTTTGATCAAAGACATTCTTGTAAACTAGAAGATATGCTGCTCCACAGTAGGAGTTCTACTAAAGAATATTTTGAAAATCAATTTTTCATCGACTACTTTTTTGATTAATCAATGGATCATCTGTCAAATGTTAACAAGTCCCTTAAGCGAAGTCTTCGAATGGCATGTTTTGTCTGACCAGCAGTCAAAAGCTAAGGTTATAGAAAAGCAAAACCCTGAATAGTTACTAAAGGAACCTTATAGTGGGATTGGTTTGTCAAGTTTCCAGAATTAACTTTCAACTGATAATGAATAGCAGCTGAAACGGACTCGATGAATCAATTCACTTTGGAGATATCTGTAACTATGTTGAACCAACAGTTCAGGAAATATACATGTATGTTTGTATGTTTAAGTCAAGCCTGATGCTGCCTTACACATAAAATGATGATCCCATCTCTTCAACACAGTGAGCTCTACGGCTTATTAATCAAAATCTCTAAAAACGGGGGTACAACGGAGCTGATTCAGATTTGCGTCCGATATGACGCAATATCTTAAATGTGGACCCAAGGCACTATCAGAAAGTTGCTATCAGAAACAATGCCTGACTGTTTTGGACGTAATATGGCCGGTGTTGACATTAGCATCGCTAACACTCAGAGCTAACCTTTGCTGCACAGAGCATGTGTGTGAAGAAGCAGGAAATAAAAAGGAACCCACCTTGTGGTATAACCGGCAAGAGAGAAAGCCTTTGAGCTCCATACTGTTTCAGAAATAATCCTTGATAATCCATGATATGGCGTTTCATCACGGCAGAATCTGCCGGTAGCATCTCCCGCATGAGCTCAGCCCCCTCCTTTTTTTTTAAATAATTTGTTTTAAAGCTTTATAGCCAAAATCTGCACTTTTGAAACAGGAAGTGAAATAGAGGGATATGAGGCATGGCTAGAATGGGTGATCCGTTTGGTATTTTGAGCAAAACACTTCATAGACATGTTTTTTATATATTTGTATATATCTGAGACCTATGCTATTGCCTAAAAATAGCATGATAGGTGACCTTTAACATTACAACAATAGTTGTATTGTGGTTAAAATGCCTAACATGCAGCCCAGTGATTAATCAACTTAGTATTTCAGTGCTATTCAAAAGCCTTTTTCTGTTATCTAACATCAACAACCTTAAATATCCAGTTTCCCTTACAGCATCAATTGAGATTCCTTCATACTGCATCAGAAACAAGACCTCTGCAGATCTGCATTATATTAAATAGGGCTCCAAAAAGTTTCATCCCCCCACTGACTTTGAGACCTGGATTGTATAATGAATTCAACTTATTAGACTCCAGTAGATGTCTCATTAGCCGTCTCTCCTTCACTGCATGCATATATTGACTGCCAAGCAACTGTTTTTTTCCTGTTCATTTCTGATTCTGTCAGGAATAGACTCCTATCCTATCAGCTGCTGCTGGGTGATACTAATCCCTGGGTGTTCTGATGTGTTATAATTATCCCTTTCAGTCGTTCTATTTGGGGTTAAAACTTGAGAAAAAGGATCAGTTTTATTCTCCTATCACCTTGGACTATATGTGATTGCTTATTCATGCTGAAATGAGGCTGTTGCAGTGAACCTGGTGGTTTAATTCCAGATGAATGCTGATATTTTCCTCTGCAGAAATATAAACTTCAAGTCCTACTACAGTAGATTGTCCTAATCAATGTGACTCTGTTTTTCCATTACTACAAGGCTCACTGGAGCTTTGTAGGAAGAAGTCAATCAGAATTATTATTCCGGTAAGATCCAGGGAGATACTCAGAGAAATACCTCTATTATTTTCAAGTTGCCTTTGTGATCCAAATTGATGATGAAGTGAGAATGGTTTCCATCAACATGACAGCTCTCAGCAGGTAGAAACACAGCAAGCCAGCAGCAGATGAAACTTTGATTACAGTTCTTCTCTCGTGTTAAGCTTACAAACCATTACCAAGTCAAAAACTGAAAAAGACCACCCATGCAGAAGGATGGCTGCACGCAACAAAAGCGGAGCCCATTATATTGCCGTATTAGCCAAACTCTCCACAACAAGCTCTATGGCAACCCATCTGTGTTATTCTCCCTTTTCAGGTTGACTGTATTCATTTCCTGTACAATACACCGTGGGTGCTAATTATCAGACACTACATCTTCTGTGACGTAAATGTCTCCCAAGCAACATCAAGCCACCAGACCAAAACACATCGCTGCCTCTGGGCTTCATTTAGAATATTTGATCTGGGATGTGTATTCAGGTGACTGATTATATAAACCAAAGAACAACCTGTGTCCATAAGTCAAATGTATGCGCAGCTCTGCAGATTTACACACAGTTATTCCCCTGACAGTGCTTTAGCTGCTTGTTATGCAAAGCTTGGGCCTGTCTGTTTGGAGCAACTAACACACAAACAAAAAATACTGGAGAAATGTTCTGTGACTTTTTATGGGTAATTAGGAAGTGTGTTACCTCAATGACTAAATCACTTTTTGTACATCTTTATTTTTGTTGTTGATTTGAACTATTTAGATCAAATAAATATACTAGCAAAGAAAGTAGGATGCATGAATCAACCTCCTATTATCTTTACCTTTTTAATCACGCCGTCTGATTTAATAACTGGGGAGCTTTCTTTAAAGGTCACCTATTATGCAAAATCCACTTTTTCATGTCTTTTATAAACACGTGTCCCCTCTGTGTAAAGAGATTCTGAAAGAGATTTGCCACATTCTTCATGGGCACAACCCACATACTCAGCTCTGCTGCCCATCCCACACATGCTTGTTCCTCTCAAATGTGGTACCATTGGAAAGGTCAGAGAACAGGCTTTCCAACTGTATAAGATGTATTGCCAAGAAGCATTGTTACCACAAAGAAATCATCAAATGTCCTTACTTTTTGTGTGTTATATTGATAAAAAACTGTTTAATAGGGGACCTTTAAACTTTCAGGGCAATACAACTAAATGCAATTATTATTTAATAGCATTTCCGAGACTATCCTAAATGAAATGCAACTAATTACATTTAAATCAGCATCATGCAGCTCAGCATTACATTTGATCAGAGCCTGAGGTTATTATAGCTGGCCCAATAAATGGTCTTTCCAAGAAGGAACACACTATGAACAGTACATTCTTACCAGTAAATAATATTCTGGTTATATTTAACAGTAAGAGGAATTGCTTTTGACCTACAGTCAACTTCTCTTGTGAAATTAGTTCCAGCTGTAGAGAAAGATGATCCTTCGTAGTGTTGGACATCAGTGATGCAAGGAAAAACGTTTTCAAGGTTTCAGTGACAAGTTGAGTTTTTAACAATTTTGCATGGATTATTTGTGTCTACAGTATGTGTGATGGAGATATACTATTATTATAGCCAATACAAACCAATAATTTCTGCGGATTACGTAACCCTTTCACATTAAATATACTTTCTTTTTCAGTATCGTTATAAAAAAGCTGGTGTTTCAGTCACAACCACCTCTGGTTTCGTTTGCCTTTTTATAACAAAAATATCTCAATGAGCTCCACGTATTGAAGCATAACACGTTTTGACACTTGTGAGATGAACGCTTTCGAATCAGGAAGGTTCCCTGAGTTTAAGTATTATAACGTTATAGGGAGAAAAAAGTTGTTCTCACTCACCATCAGTTTCAATCCTTCTTTTCAACAGTGCTTACCATGATAATTGTCATGAAACCAGTTGTGCTGTAGAGTTTCTTTTATTATCTTTTATTTGTAATGACTGTTTTTAAATGCCTTTGTCTGAATGCCTTTCATTTTTGTAAAGCACCTTGAATTGCCTTGTGTTGAAAGGCGCTATATAAATAAACTTGCCTTGCCTAGAGGAAAGGTATAAAGATGTTAAAAAAAATGATTGAAAAGGACCTATTAGTAAAATATTTCATATTGTTTTATGTTACGAACAAATTCCTTGGAGGTGCACCTTCTTACGGTGAGACCCTGGTTTATGCAAAACTCTGTTAACATGACTTGGTCTTGTGACAAACTCAACACAAACCTCGGACACTACAACCATCCAGTCCAGGCCTCAGGCTGCCACTCATTGACAATATCGCTGCACACAATTCAACTCTGTGCCAATGGTGATCATTAGATCATAGCTCTGAATCTCCCAACATGGGCTCGTACCCTAATGGAGCTCCATTGGGCTGCTGAGTGGAGCCCTAATTTCATCAGAAGTGAATGAAACCCAATGTATTATGATGACAGTCAAAGGGAGCATCAATTAGGCACGGGGCTCGTGGCAGCAGAATACTGATCGCTGTTTGGACTCGAGCCCATCAGCAGAAGCAGATATGAGATGCAGCCAGACACACACACATATCCCGAGTGATGTGGGAGTCACATCTCTAAACTGCACCTCAGTCCCAATGCTCACAAACGTGTGTGTTTTAGGGTGATTGATAACACACATTAACACGGATTAAGACCCAGCGTAGCAACAGTGAGTGTATTTGTGTGCTCTGAGGAAAACACAAACCTAATAATCAGACAGAGCGAGTGCATAAATATCCAACAACTATCATCCACACAGGAGATAAAAGGCTATGTTAATACTCAAAATGACAGGCCTAAATGTTTTAGCCAAAAATAAAGTTAGGTTGTAGCAGGAGGGAGAATTCTTATGTTGAGATCTTGCCTTTAACAACTTGAAAGCTTCTTAAATGAAAGAACCCCCTGATCCCACTGGGAGCGTCTGCGCTGCGTTACGTTATGGCTGTGCCGAGCTGCGACCTCCTCCTGCGTCGTAACCCACCAGGCGCGTTTCAAAACGTTGTGGAAGCGGAGCGTCATATGTGCAGCCTCGCAGTTGTTGTTGATTTTGGAATATTTCCTGGACATTTGTACTTCTACAAGTAGGCTATGTAGTTAAATGGTTTATGTTTGTGTCGGTTTAAATCGTGTTTATTGTTGTTATTTCCTATTTTGTTGTGTTGTAGACTACAGACAAAGTTAAGAATAATTGTAATATCCCAGTTATAAACGACATGAATCAAAGATATGTTGCTGTATTTTAGTGGTAAAACAATGCATTCATCATCATAATTATTCTATATATATAATTTACACAGTGCCTGTAAACCGGAGGAGAACGCTGGCATTTCTCCTCCTACTTGAAAGACTGGAGGGATAGGGGCTGCAAAATTAGTTTGTGTGTGTGTATATATGCTATATATGGTCTGAATGTTCCACTTCCTGCCTGCCCGACATTACCTTACGGCTGCGCCGCGTCAAAAATAGGATTCATCCTATATTTTAGAAATTCCTTGCGGCGAGGAGCTTCTGGGACGCTTCGAGTCGCGGCGTAGCGTGGCGCAGCGGGTCTGGTGGAATAGCACCCATTGACTAGAGTGGCCGCGAACGCTAAAAACCCAGCAGACGCAACGTAGCATGGCGTGGCGTGGCGCAGACGCTCCCGGTGGGATCATGGGGTAGCCGGCCAGAATAAATAAATAATGATGTCTAGAAAGCACAATAACATGTTGGTGACTTTAAAGTTAATGTTTGAACAAAGATAAGACTCGGACAAGAATGTTCATGAGATGAGGAGGCGTCGCATATCGCTGTGTAATCTGAGAATAATCACAAATCTTCCCGTGCACGTTCCCTCATCAAACATCTGACAGATTTTCTGCGGCGTGCTCATGATAAAAAAAATGCTGTTAGATTCAAAGTGGTAGCTGTAGTAATTGGTCACTTAATATTTCCTTCTTATCTCAGGCAACAATAGAGTTATATGTACACAAGCTCTGTGTGCTTTTGGTTTGCTAGGAATGTGTTAATTGTTTACATTTTCCCTCTCATGCTGTAACAGCCTTTACATTTACTCTGAGAGTGGCTAACCCCGAGTTGTCATGGTCTGTATGTATATTTTAGTTGGTAGCAAGTAGCTCCATCTGTGTTGCACGCCTGTTCAGCGGCGCAGTACATTTCACTCCCAGGGAGCGATGCACTGTGTACAATGTTGTGTATTTACATGTTCTGCTTCACTACCATCAGGCTCGTTACACAAACCCTTCACATCCACTTCTTCTTTGCAAACAAATGCAGAGCTGTGATGAAGTGAACCTTGCCCTTGTGCAGACAGTACAGCACAGGCAGTAACGTCACAATGGTGCGACTCCGTGTGACCAAATAATGTGTTGTAAAAGACAACAGCTGCAGAAAGAAACAGGAGTCTTGAGAAGATGGGAATCCCTCGTCGAACTGCACATGTTGTCAACTGACAGTAGAAGCTCTCACCAGAAGTAAAAAGAGAGGAAAACATAAGAAAATGCTACTTTAACAAGTCTCCTGGGATCTCAGCTGCCTGGCTTCCTGAAGAGGGAACAGCTTGTCCGATCAAAATGCTTAATGCTTAAAAGACTCCAACAGAGGCAGCCTGCTGTGCTCCACATACGTATTCTGTCCATACAGTACAGCTTTGTGTATTGCTTTGATCGTGTGCAACCATCAGCCCGTGCTGTTTGGATTACGTAAGAAAGCGGGGCAACACGAGGGAGCTCGAACACGTAGAACAACAGTAACTTTCTCAGCAGCTGACAGGCAAAGGGATTCTCCAAGGTGTTTACACAACTTTACTTTCCCACAATACATTTGTTTATCCAGGAAGGCACAATTAAACAGCCACATATTTAAGTAATGCTTGATTTCACATTCATGCGGCTACACACCATGTTTCTTAGCAGCTAGGGTCTTCATCTGCCCCTGAGGGAACACACATATATATATATATTCTCTCAGGGGAAACCCCATGGTTATAGAAATAGGGTCTCATCTAGATTCAGTTAAATCGGGTCAGGTAGGATCCCATTGTTTTGCTCCAAGTGAATATGTGTATATGTGTAATACCCAAGTAGATCTAAGCGCCATCACATTTGATCATGTGATGTTTCAAGATCTTTTTAAGGCTGTTTGGTAACTTGGGGTGAATCCTAAGGCTTCAAGTACACAGATCAGTATATGAGGCCCTTTGCAGATCAATCGTCTTTTTATGAACAAAAACAGTATTTACGCACATAGAGTTCTTAGAGGTGTGCATCACCCAACCTTCTCTAAATCTGAAGTCAGCTATGCTCGCGTTCTGCATGGATTAGCCAGGTGTGCAGTGATGTGAAAGCTGTGAAAATGGTTAAATGCTTCGTCTCTCTGCACATTCTTGACAGCCCACTTTCTGTACTGGCAGCATAGTATATATACTATACTATGCTGCCAATATGTATACTTGCTATACTATATATTATATAGTATAGCAAGTATACATATTGATAGTAAATATTTATCATTGCAGCTCTATGGTAATGTGCTCACCTGTGTGCAACCTCTCTATCATTTGTTGTACAACTAACGTATTCCCCTTCATCATCTCCTCTTGATTATACCAACCACATCATCATCATCATCATCCCAGCTTCAAAAAGGTAGCTGCTCGATATATCACTTTGGGATTCTGACATTGTGAATGACGATCATCGGTTCAAGTGAATCAAAGAGGCGTCTCAAAACAAAACTTGCCCCTCAGGTTTCTGTGTACCATACTCTGCACTTTCTTCACCAAAACAACTTGCAATCATTTGAGAAAAAAACAAACAGGATGCGGTGGTGATGCAACATCACACTGGATGTGATCCGCCATAGCAGCTCTCCTACACTTCTCATTGTTGCTCCTTATATGTGGTTTTCTTTCTGCTGTCAGATGCTGTCGGCTCGTCAATAATTCAGGACTCGAGTTTTGTTACACATTGCATGCAGCTTCTGCAGAGAGAAGGTTTCACTTTCTTTGCACACACTTACAGCCAAAGCCCTCGGGGGTCTTGAGGTCATTTGCTGATTCTGGTACTTAAAGTGAAATTCAATACATGTCATGAATATTGGAGATTTTATAGGAGCAAATACGCATTTTTCCAACCCTTTTCAGAACGACCTGGCATAAAGCTTGTGCAGATAGCGTTGGTGTCTTGCATTTTAACCACTCTCAAATGTAAACAAACCATCCATTACGTCCCTGTTTTCGGCTCTTGCTGGGTTCCTCTGTCACTGATAAGAGCTTCAAAGTCACATTCAACAACAAGGTGATGCTCAACTTTACTAAAGTAAAGCCACTGCTAAATTCAAATGGTTCATTGATGGAGTTTGTAATATATTACGATCAATTTCACCCTTAACTTATGCATGGGCAGGGACCGTTTACGTGCAATGTCCTCCGATATATTAAAGGAATAATTACCAAATAACAGGAGCAAGCGTGGCTAAGCACAACGTTACGCCACCCCATTAATCTATTTGAGCAACAGTGAAGGGATATCTGTGACACAGCTTTAAATCTAACTGTACAGTGATACATGAGTTCACAAACTCCCAGGATGCATCATTTACAGGCAAACTGCTCTTCAGCAGTTCTGCTATCAAAGCTCTGACCTGTGCTGATGGAGCAAGTTCTGTTACTCATTATTACATATTTGGTTTATAAAAACATTTATCTGAGAAAACCATCTTTTTATTGCATTTTCTTTACTGCCAAGTAGTTATATAATAAAATATCTGCTAGATCATTCTTTTTTTAAATCGTAGTTCTCAACAGGGTAAACTGATCAAAAAGCTAGATAAAAGTTAAATATTAATAAGAGAAATATATTCATTATACTCTTTAGTTCTCTATTCAATATTTTTGGAGTGCTGACATGCATCAGTAAGCATTATGTGTTCATCCAGGAAAGTTTGAAGAAAGGCAGAATTACTGATGCAACCAACCGTAATACTTTTTATGGGTTTGTAACCCGTAATAAAAAATAATACAAGTAGATATTCTCCCATTTTCTCCCCTTTAAAACTGTGGGTTTTCTCCGGAAGTTTTTTCTTGTACGATGTGAGGGTCTAAGGACAGAGGGTGTCGTTTTTCTCATATTGATATTCTGAACAATCTGTGCTGTTGTATTTGCTGTAAAGTGTCCCGACTGTAGGCTATTATTATTATATGTACAGCACTTTGGCTCGATCAAAAATCGTTTATAAATGTGCTATATAAATAACACTTGATTTGATTTGATATGATTTAATAATTCATTTATCATTGAAAAGTGAATCCTCTATTAGGGTGATTTACATGCTTACTACCTGATTATAAATGCCAAATAACATACTCAAATGTAATGGACTTGTCAATCAAACTAACTATTATTTTTGTTATTGGTTGTTTGAGTAACAACATGAGCAATAAGTACAATAGTGTAAATCTACAACATGCGTTTCCAAATCTAAAATGCCAGCATAGAGTGCAAACATTCCTCCTGTCAAAAACAGAAAAGAAAATGTTACTATGTCACTATAGGGATTTTGGCCGGAGTGCCACTTTCAATTAAAATGAATGCCCAAGCCATCATATTCTGTAAACCTGAGGACAGATTTCGGACGGCATGATGGGAGCCCTCTGCCAGACAAGCTGTCCACACAGTGGGGAGGAACTTCCAGAAGTCTGAATCAAATCTCTTCATCTTTCCTCTCTCTGCTTGTCTTGTTCCCATCAGGAGTCCTGACTCCCAGCAGCAGCAGCCATGTGAGAGGAGCTGTCAACAAGCAAAGGATGCCCACGCCCAGCTAAAGCAGAGCCGCCCCCCCATCCATCCCCTCTGCTCCCTCCCTTCTTCACACATGAGGACGAGAAGATGACTATCACCAGCCGGCAGTCCTTCAATGTCCTGACGGTCATCTTCCTCCTGCTGTCCACTGCAGGTCTGTAAAGTTTTCTGTGTGCTTATCTGTCTGGCCTTCAAAAGCTCATATTTCTTTTATTACATGGGCCTCCAGACACTCGTATAAGATGTTCAGAGTGTTCTTAGATTATATAGGCATGCTCGAAGCAGCTTCTATAAACGTTGGATGCTCCAAAATGTCACAGTCCTTTACAGAGTGAGCCAGCAGGGCCATGAACTAAATACAGAAAACAACCCTAAAATAAACAGTTTTAGTAGGAGATAGAAGTTGACAGCTGATGGCCTGAAGTTAAGTCAGAGACACTTAAAAGGTAGGGTCGGTCATTCACTTCAGAAACACTTTGTTATATTCCATGGAATGCTCTTAACATCCCGATAGCAATGAATACATTAAATGCTTTGACAATAAATAACATACAAATAATTCATCTGTGGAAGCCGTGGCGCTGTAAAAAGCACGACCAGTTATTTTAGCTGGGCCGATGGCCTACCTGCCTGTCAACCTTCCATCTGTGCACAAACTTATCTCGTGCCCTCATTGGTCATGTGCGCGTTCGTGTGTTGGAGGAGGGGCTCTGTAAGGAAGGGGCAGATTTTTTTCGGCTGCATACTTTCAAATTCTAGCTGGTTTCTCCATTCTTAGCTACTTTAACTTAGAAACATTTATTGGCAAAATATAAAGTGTACTTGGCAGGAAAAGCGCTAAACCTCAAGGTGCTGTGTAAATGAGGCCATGCTGCATAAAAGAGAGCACATTATAACCCCAAAAGATACAAAAGAAAGAACCCAGCCAACACATATCTCTCAGATAACATACATTATGCACAAGGGAAAAGATGCCAACTCCAGTTAAAATGTGACAAGATAGGGCAAGAGGAAGGATGGCGGGGAAAAATCGGCACAAAAGCAAACAGGAAGAGAATTAGCATCAAAGTAAGAAAGGGAATGCTGTTAATGACGAGCTAATCAAAAGAAAAGTAACGCATGTTTTAACTTTACCATAAAAATGCATTTAACTGCCAACAGAGAGGTGTTATACCTGGGTTGCAGTCGAATAGTCTATTTTGCTTAGGAACCTTCCTAACGGAGTGAAATGACCCGGAAGTACCTCAGTAGCAGCCATGATAAGTGCCGTTCAAATTTGTCTACATGATAGGAAAGGAGGTTTCAAACTTCCTTTATAGCCTCCTTTAGCTTAGGAACCACTGGACCTCCCTAACCGAAAGGAGAGGAGAAAATGCTGCCCCACAATGCCTTGCAGGCGCAGCATTTGCCGTCACACAACAGTCGGCCGTTCACGGAAACAAACGATTATGACGGAGAAATGATATCATGAAAGTTACGGTGCTTATTAAGCTTTTTAAAACGTATGTGGTAAGTTGCCAAAGTGCTTTGTTTTTAACGTTCATCAGTATTATAATCAAAAAGAGAAATATTATCAAATAAAGTCAACATTTCACAGAGCTGTGTGGGTTTTGTTCAACTTTTAAAAGATGTTTGAATGGTGATATACACAGTGATAGATGTTAAGGACTAACGTTTATAATAAATACATTTGTATTTATTTTAAGATCTTTTCATACAATCATACGTAGGCTATTGGGATCATTTGGTATTAATGTGGACCGGAGGGAGAGGGTGACGAGCATAAGTTTCACTTTCCTTTTTTATTTCAATTCCAACTTTGGTCATGAAGAATATGTTTCTCCGTTGTCCACGTTCATAAAGCATAATAACAGCATCAGAGCACGGTGCAGAGTCTCTAGATGAGTTTACAATAGTCCCTCGTTCTTATTAAACATCCATGTTGTAGTCCGCTGTATAGAAAACTGTGGTTTCCATGGTTTCCCCACAGCAGCAGACGCACAAAAGGACGTCCGCTGGCGCATCATAAACACGTCGGATAGTGAAAGTGCAGTCGGATTCTCTAAAGCACTATAGTCTCTTCTCCTAAGTCCTTTTGAATTCTCCTATGCACTATCCCTTAACCCCGTGACGTTTCACTCAGAGGTCAAGGAATAGACGATAGGGTTAGAACTTAGGAGCTGATTTTAAAACTATTCGACTGCAACCCTGGATTTCCACCCTTGCCACACCACAGAAAAATAAGTTTGACTACATCTTCTCTGGAATAGAGAAAATCCCTGCCATTGCAATGAATACTGTAAATTAGAAACCACAATGATTTAATACAATAAAGTGGCCTTACATCCAACTTCTAACCAAGAAGTGGATTTATTTAAGATTAATTATTTATTTGAATCAAATCACTATTCAATTGTAATTTATCTTCTGTTTTGTTGATGAATTCGCCTAAAAAACTATAACGTAAATAGTGCAATATCTGAAAAAATAGTCAGAAAGTTACATTATCAAGTTTGGTTTGACCGACATTAATAACAACTTGAATATATTCAATTGACAATAATATAAAAGAAAGAATAAAAGCATATCACAATAGAGAAGCTAGAATCAGCAGGAATCTTGATTTGTTGATTGATAGGTTGATAGATTGAACACTCTGTTGTCCTATTGGTAAGCTGATGGCATGCAGTGTGTTTTAGAAGTAAAACATGTCTTAGTGTGAGTGAAGTCGTAATAAACTTCATGTGTAGGCAGCGACTGGTGTTCAGATGTTGAGGGTTTTTATCCGAGTGGTGGAGAGCGAGCCACAGCCAAGCCACGTTGTTAACTGTATCCTATAATATTAAGAGGTGTTAATGAAATTAAGCAGTTGCATGTGTTTACAACTGTATGGTTTCAAGCAGCTGTTGTTCATTTGAGAAGCCAGAGACTTTCCTTGAATTATTTTCTTTTTAAAGCTTTACATTTTGCGTCATTAGAGGACTTTATGGTACTTTCCATGTTGAGGACGTCTGTTTCCTTAATGCCAGTGCTTATACCGACCAACTGCTCACCCCTCCTTCACATGCAAGGAGTTATAGGGTATAAATAACAGGTTGATTGCAGAACCATAGTACACCAATCAAAGGGTCAAATAAAGGGTTTTCTCCCAATAAAAAAACACCTTTAACTTTTAATCCTACTGTGTCCTTCAGCCCTCTTCACTTCACCCCCACTAATGCTCCTGGTTGTCAGTGGGAAGATGGCTGGCCACACCGAGCTCATTATAATCTAAGCTCTCTCCTTTCAAATGCTGATCACTCCCTGTCTGAGATTGCTGAAAGACTTCTATCACCCCGCAGCAGGAGTGGACCTTGAACTAAATCACAGCGACAACACTTCTACTGCCAGATTTTAGGCGGCCCTGATGAAAGGAAACACGGACGATAAAGACAGGTTACAGAAAAACTAATCTGGATGCACTTCTGATTTTATTTGTGTTTAGACTGAGAATGATCAAGCAAAAATAAATCAAAGAGATTTATTTATTATCGAATCAGCAGATCACATTTCTTGCCGCTAAGAAATAACAAATATATATTTGCAGTTATTTAGTAGCAATGTAACCATTACACAGTCAGGTCGAGTATATTTTAACTTTAAGAAGGGGACCTACAGTATCATGCAAAATGCACTTTGTGATGTCTTTTATACATAAATATGTGTCCCCGGTGTGTCGTGGAACTCACGCAGCGTCAGAAAATAAAACCCTTTCTCTTTTCCTCCGTACCCAAATATTTAAAAAAAACGGGGGTACAATGAGCGGATACAGATTTGCTGCCGATATGACGTCAAATCCGCAGCGGACCCAGAGAAAGTTGCCATCAGAAACAATGCCTGACGTGTTTTGGACGTAATCTCGTCTTTGTTTACATTAGCAAGCCTCGCTAACACTCAGAGCTAACCTGTACTGTGTAGAGCACATGTGTTTAAAAAACAGGAAATACAAAACACCTTGTGATAAACCTGAGAGAGAAAAAGCATTTGAGCTCCATACCGTTTCAGAAATAATCTTTGATGTGGTTTAGAACAGGATGGCGTTTTATCACAGCAGAATTTAACTTTATCTCCGGTAGAATTCTGATCAGGCATTAGCTCCGCCTCCTCTTTTTTTTTTTTTTCAAGGTAAGGACCCAAAATCTGCGTTTCTCTAACAGGGCTGCAAAAGAGTGGTATGAGCAGTATGAGGGATGGCTACAATGGGTGATCCGTTTGGTATTTTAAGCAAAAAACTTCACAGACATGTTTTGTATAGGTATGGCCCTAAAATATATTTTTCCAATATAGCATAATAGGTCCACTTTAAAATTGTCCTTCGAAGCATATGTTGTTTACATTTCTGGCTCCCAATGTTAAGGAGTAATTTAGGATCTGGATGTACAAGTGTCATTACATTCTTGGACTTTGTTTTAAAGGTTTAAAACAACTGTTAGCTTGTTTTAGATGCTATTTAAGTTTTAAAGTTTTCTATTTCTGATTTGTGGCATATTTTGTGTTAAGCCTGTCTGTTTTTTTATTGCTGTTCATATTTCCCTCTTATTCTTCCTTATCTTGGCCAGGATGAAAAAGAAAGACCTGACTGATTAAATCAAAAGTAAATAAAATAAAATAACTAACCAGCAGTTTTTATATTAAACTACTCTGCTTACAGGGTCTGGAGCATTCAATCTTAGTCTTATTATTAGTAATATAAAGTAAGCGTATACAAACAAATGCTGATTTTTGAAGGCTTGTGGGTACTTCCTGTTCCACTGTGATGTGCATTTACTATCATCAGCCCCGTAAACTGACACTAATCAGGTTCATTTCTCTGACAGATTGGTCATTTATTTTCATCAGATGGAGTCTCAGCTGCTGCTAACGTAGATTGTTGATTTCATTTTGCATTATTGGTTGCCAGACTTTATATCAAAAACAATATTGTTATTTTTCCCTCTGAGGCAGCAAGGATGCTCAGATGTTCTTCTCTTCTTAAGCTGCAGGCAGCAGTATTTTGTACTTAAATAAATAAGAAAATATTGGCCAATGAGTTATCTAGAAATATATTTGTTGATTTCAATATTCATGCAATCAAGTACTTTTGCATCAAACTAATTCATTATGGAGAAATTAAAATGTTAATATGTGTTAAACAATGTTTATAAGTACAGTATACTTAAATAATTAAAAAAATTATAATTAAAGTTTTAAGTTTAAGTAACTTATAATTTTTGATCAATCATTTACTCTATAGTCTTAAGTTAGTTTACTTAAAACTTTGGTGGTAATCAGTTTCCACAAAAGTTTTGAGTACTCCTAACTAATCGGGTTTTACAGTGCACTTGAATGCACAGCTAAAAATGAATTTAAAGGAGTATTATTTGTACCGCATATCTGTGGATTCCTTCACAATAAACTTACATCTACTATTTTTCTGATGTCGAAAATTCTGAAACTGGTCTGAAGTGAATCCATCCAGAGGCACGGACCCTTTGCATCATAACCATGGATCATATTTACTCAATGTTTTTGAGTTGCTGTGTTCCTTTAATAAAACAGATGATTGATCTTTTCATCAGGTTCTGGGTCGTTAAGGCTACAACTCCTATCAGATTATTTCTGCAATTACAATGTGATTTTTTGTTTCTAATCCTACACTTTTATTATAGCATTCAAGTCACATCTTCTCTGAGGCTAAATAAAAGCATTCAGTACTTTCTAGTTTAGCCGCTGCAGTGTGAAAAGGGAGCCGTTTTTCATCAATAATTCAACTAAGGGGTTGTCATTTTTTCAGGGAAGGGAGGGAAACTCTTAAAAGGTCATGAGTCAATTTCAACGTGTGATTGTGTTGT
>CALSBZ010006684.1:85960-132248 GCA_943591055.1 Gobionotothen gibberifrons
AAACTCTTAAAAGGTCATGAGTCAATTTCAACGTGTGATTGTGTTGTTGTTTCCTGACGTACTGAAATACCTCTTGTCTGTTTATTTTTTTATTTAACATCTTATTGTTTGTCCTTTCACAAATCCACAGCGCTCTCAGCTCATTACCGAGTGTGTGAACCGTACTCCGACAACAAGGGGCGTTACCACTTCGGCTTTCACTGCCCACGCCTCTCAGACAACAACAAGACCTACATGTTCTGCTGCTACCACAACAACACCGCCTTCAAATACTGCTGCAACGAGAGCGAGTTCCAGGTGGTCATGCAGGTCAACCTCACCACCACCTCAGACGGTTACGCACACAAGTAAGTACAAAACAGACGTGCTGTCATTTGACCCTTTGACCTCTTTACACACCTGCACCAGCACATGCTCTGGGTTATTAGTCCTATTTTTATTTTCTGGTTCAGTTTGAGATTTGTTTGACGTTGATTATGAAAAACATATTGAAGCCTGGAGAGTAATATGATGAAAAGAAACATTTATATGTCAATATCTACATGAAGTTCTTTTGTTATAGGCACATAGTAGGACTGTCCCTTTTAGATTGGCTTTTTGTTCAAGTTATCCAGGTGGACCAACAGAGGGTGTTTTGAAATGCAAATTAAGTTAATAAATAACTTAAAAAAAAACGTTAAACCTTTTTGATAATGTGACAGCCCTAGATCAAACTGTATGCACTCATTTGTCTTTTTATTGTGTAACTTTTTACTAAGAACATTTAAGAAATGCATTTGGATCTTCACCAAATAATACATGATTATGATGGACAGTCAGGTATGTTGGAAAATAATTAAATCCATGTATGAATAACAACCCAGGCATTAGACTGAATAGCTACTTGAATGCCTTCATTTCCAGAATCAATGAGCAACATTTAAAGTGCTTTATTAATGGGTTTAGTGTTGCTCTATTCACGTCAGAAGCTAATCCGTTCTTCTTTGGGCTATGATGAAATTCACACCAAATTCCATTGATATCACTTTTGTAGTTTTTGAGTAATACTGCAATGATAAAAACAAATGGGACAAAACGCAAGCCTGTATGGCTTGTTAGGGATAATTAGGGGAAAATAGGTTGTGCTGAATCTTGTAGAGTGTTTTGGGATCAGCCTCTAGTGGAACAAACAGCTTCAGAGATGATACTTCTTCAGATCCGATAAAAACAGCTGGTTATAGTCTGCTTGCTCACAAACGCTTCACTCCCTCGACAGTATCGCACTCATTGACGCTGTCTCCCTCTTACTCAGAGGGTTTGTTGACATCGATCCACATACAGAGGCATTCAAACTAGCTCAGAGAAGAGCAGATGCTGAGAGCCGTTGTTGTGTTGGGACGCCTCCACTTGATCTCACACAAAGGCAGGTGTTAAGTGCTGGCTTTTATATTAACGGCCCGTCCACACGGCAGCGTGCGTTGCTTCAACGGACGTGACGTCAGGCTTTGCCGAACGGCATTGTGGTTCCGTCGCGTTGACTCCGTTGCTCGCTTCGAAAGTTGAGAAAAGTTCAACTTTTCAAGCGTTGACGGAAGCGCCAGCCAATCAAATCATATGCCAGTACAAGCTCTAGCCAATCAAACCACGTTCTTGTGTGTCCAGAGCGGGAGATTAATGTGATTGGTTGTTGGTCGCACGCCAGACACGCCCACCGGCAAGCTTCAACGCACGTTGCCGTGTGGACGTACCGTTAGGATCACGTCTAGTACAGACACCTGCAAGAATTATTAATAGTGAACCACACTTCACATTTCAACAATTCTTTTTTTTACAGAGGACACACCTGCCGACATGCTTAATCGTAAAACATCCCAATTTGGGATGGAGAATAAAGTACATCTATCTATCCATCTATCTAGTATACATATATATATCCATCCATTTATCTAATTGTAAATCTATTTATATATCTATGTACTTGTGTATCTACCTAGTTGTATATATATGCATCTATCTATCTACCTACCTATGTAGTTGTGTATCCATCTATCTAGTTGTATATCTATCTATCTATCTTCAATTTAGTTGTATATCTATGTCTTTCTATCCATCTATCTATCTATCTACAGTATCTATCCATCCCTCCATTTATCCACAGATTCAGGAATGAATGGCACAGAAAAATGATCCTCTTGTTGTGTGGCAGCTCTCAGCCGTGTGTACTAATGCCCTCCCAGCATGCCTCTGTCTCTAGTGGCTCACACTGCCCTGCAGCAGGTCATGATATTTCATTTAAGCGTCAGATGGCCTGTTATGCCACTCTTTCATCCTGGCTCACTGGGGCGAAGGGACTGCAGGTTAGATATTTACCTCTGGCCAAGCGAGTTAAACAGGCCATAACTCTACTCTCTACTCAAACGGCATGGAGGACATTGTATTATAGCTTTAGATTTTCCTCCACTTCAAGGTAACACTAAAGGTGATTGTCCTCTGAGGGTTTCATAAGTCAGTGCTTTGTAGGATAATAGCTCTCCATTTAGTTACAGAGTAGCTGAAAAGGATGCAGAATCAGAACAGATTCAGAGTGGAAGAGGTATTGCACAATGAAATGTTCGTAAAGAAACACAAACTGCTAGAAACCTCTGACAGAAAATCAATTGCCTCTGCTTCATTCTCTGAGGGAGCCGTGTAAAATATTGAATAACATTTGTTTTAGTTGTGTGGTCATGATCGATGTAGCAAGGGACTGTGCACGAATTCTTGTTTGCTAGCCTCCACTCAAATAGAGCCTATTGCCCCCTCAAATTACCTGAGTAGACACACACTATATTATGAGTAAATGTCTTAAACACCGAGGTGAAGAAAGGCAAACGGCAGTTAAGGGCACATTTACTGTTGTAGTGCAGTATTAGCCTCTCTAGGTGCTCATTCAAGCAGCGCGGATGTTCATTTTATATCCACATCTTTAGATAAATATCCCAAGGCCACCTATCATTTTCAGACAGGAGTGGATTCACTTTATTCACTCAACTAGAAGCCCTTGAACATCACCTTTTTGTGAGAGTTTCAGTCATACAGTCAAACAAATTGCAAACTGTGTCGTAATGACATAAAAGATGAGTTTCCCTCTTTATTAAGCTCTATTTTGAAGTAATATCCTGTGTCATATCTGTCGAGGAGTCAGATTCATAATAGTTTATTCTGTGTAATAGAGTCCCTTTCGATTTGTGTGACAATTTTCAACTAAATGTCCTCAGCACAGAAACAAAGACATCACACCCAGATATTTAGCAACCCTGTTTTGGCAAACGATGCTTCTCATATTTCTCGGGTAGCTATTTCTGGAGCCAGTATAAAATGGATTAATAGGCGTCTTGTGCTAATGACTTTGTTTTGCAATTTAAATCGTGATATTTTAAAAAGCAGCAAATGGAACAGATGTAGGGTTTTTCAAAATGTATTTGTTTTTGTCAAGGGAGCATTTGATGAACGGCAAACATTTACAACTGGCAGCTCTGACGTAGCTTTTGAGATACGATGGTTTCTGGATGGTAGCTCTTAGCATGTGAGTGTTCATCATCATCTTTCCCAGATTAATAGTACTAATACCCACCCCCCCACCCCCCGTCTGTCTCCCCCGCAGTAATTATACAGCCCTGGTCGGAGTGTGGATCTACGGCTTCTTCGTGATGGTGCTGCTGGCGCTGGACTTTCTCTACTACTCCGCCATAAACTATGAGCTGTGCCGGGTGTACCTGGAGAAATGGGGTCTGGGCGGGCGCTGGCTGAAGAAGGCTCGCAGTCAGTGGCACAGGTCGATGCCGGAGGAGAGCGAGGCCCCGGCTCAAGCCCCCCCCACCGTCTCCAGCCACTACCAGCCCAGAAACAGCCTGAGAGGGGAGAGCCACAGCCCCACACTGCTGCCCTACAACACATCCACCGCATGGTGAGTCACGGTCCGTCACATGACCACCGCCAACCAGCAGTGTGGCATGTATATCTAATGCGAGAATCAGCAAATTGTGAGATAAGATTTACGTCACTAATCACCTGGGTAACCACAGCTGGTGACTGCTTGGAATAATCTCCATGGGAACGCTGGCAGTGTGCAAATAATAATGTGTACATTTCAGACAGGTACATAGCAGCTGGGAAATACTGTAGGGATTGTAGATGCTTAGTTCCTTAGGAAATCTGATAATATAAATATATATTTAGTAATTAAGTAAGTCAATTTATTTAAAAAGCCCAAAACCCACATTTTCTCAGCGGTTCAGGACACCCTGTAAGCTTATAGAAGACCATCAATCCAAGAGGAGACAAACGCAGAGAAAAGAAAGGGGGAGAAACCTGTAAAAATACAAATGTTCTCAGAATTACAAAATGTTGCACATATTTAGCCTGTCCCATTAGTTGTTAACGTACTACTCAAAAGGTTGTCAAATTATAGTTTGACAAAAGAAACATTGTGTTGTTGTGTTTATCAAAAATGTAAATGCTTTGCGTAACTCTTCTTTGATGGACTTCACTTCGCAAAGAAGCCAGATCAGTTCTGCTATTAAAGCTTATTTGACCTAATAATAGACAACATAGGGATGGCTGAATATATCATTTTAAAATTAAACAACACCGCTGTCAACACAAAACACATGAGATTTATCTCAGAAAGAAGCCGTTTTCAGTCAAAATGACATACAGTAGAATGTTCTACCCTATGTGACTATATATTATGAATATAAATTGCCCTACTCCAACGAGCATGTCAGTGCAGAGACTTGTTATTTTAAAAGTTTATCCGATGCTTAGAAAGAAACTCAAATGCCCCTATAAGAAATGTTCTCTTACATTTCTTTTTTTAAACACAGGTTCCCTCCGTATCTCGTTTCCTTGTGTGTCTGTTTGTCTTTGAACTGAATGTTTTGTTACGTAGAGAGAGCAGCATGGCAGGGAACAGTGTGTCTAGCAGGACAAATTAGAGCATTTCTTGCATACTTTTCCCAAGCCAACAGGGAGGAAGCTCAAACATCAGGCTCCCCGTTTACTCCTTTACATTCCTTTTAAAAGATACACACAGGACACACACACACAGGACAAACACACACACACACACACCATAATAGCCTACCAGGGATAATGCTAAATCTGTTCCTGAATCATAGCAACTCACTGGTAAAGAATTCAGTCATTTTAATAGCTTCCCTCCTCAGAGTAAGGGAAACAGACTTTATCAATATTTTAAGAATTCTGCCTCACCGCCCACTAATGGATACTTTTCAGCAAAGCATCTGATCTGTATTTGTCTTTCATCTCAGAATAGCTGCACTGCCTCAACATCAAGATCCTTTTATTAGAGACATTTGGGTTTTATGTCTGACCAGCTCATTAGGTCATCATTAATGAATAAAAGAGAACGGAATAATGTGAAAGCTGCACTGCCCGCCAGAGGCCCCTTACTTTGATTTAACCTGAAAGATATGAATGAGTCACATTAAAGCCCTGTTGCAAAGCATCATCTGCTGTCCTTTCAGTTGATCTGTTTTATTACCTTTGAGAACAGTCACGGGAGTCTCAAGGTGTTTTTGGCTGCGTGTGACTGTTGTTAAAACATACAAGATGATTTACGATGCCAGGAGGGAACTGTAACATATAACAGCCCCCGGGAACTTTTTGTTCTTTTGGCAGACAGTGCTCATACTTCTATGATACAGCCACACGATCATAGAGTCTGCCCCAACACACATTTATGTGCAGACCATTTTTCATGCAGTTCTCCATCTGCAGCACTTTGCACCCTATCTGTTAGACTGAGGCTCAGCGTCTCTTCCTAGAGGTAGACATCTCTCTTGGGTCATGATAATTTAATGCGGGAAGAGGTTTGACAAATGGCTTTGAGAAGCAGTCTGGACTGTGTGCGCCATAGATAGGCGAGCGGAGATGCTGCAGAGGGATCCTGAGACTGCTTTGCTGGTGGTTAACCAACACTAGACATACCCATGGAGCCTCCTCATTAGACATGAAGTCAGTTCAATGTGATAGGACTCATCAATCCTGGACTTGTGAGGTTGACCTTTGCTGGCAGCTCTGCAGCTTTAACCAGAGGAAGTCTTTAAAAAACGGTGATTGAAATCACAGCAATGCTAATTTACAAAGTGGGACAAGAAAATGAGAACATGTAAAGTTCATTGTTATTTATATGGACAATGATTGATGGGAAATACTTACACATTGATAGCGGTGTGGGCTTTTTCATAAGCAGGAGCATTTTTACAAATAGCTATGCATATTATTAGATAAGCCCCGCCAGAGAAATTGACAGATACTGGGAGCTAAATTAAGTCACCAGCCGTTTCTGGGGCAAGAATAGCCTAGAATAGACTTGGGCAGTCTCACAAGGCGAAGCACTTCTCACAATCTAGATAATGCTTCTGTGATTTGTTTAATGTGTTAAGTTACAATGGGTGATACTGTATGTTCACCACAGCTGATGTTGCCCACACAGTGCGTCATCAGACGGCCCTTGGTTTCTTTGTGGGGGTAGAGATCTTCATCCCCAGAGAAGACGTAGGGTAATGTCTCAGAAAACTGGGTCCACTTACACTTGAACATCTGTTGGCCAAATGTAAACAAACAGAGATGGGGTCAAGTCCCATATCGGGCGCAGCAACATCTAAAAACAACCCAGTCGCACAGCAACTCAGGAATCCAGAACAAATGGTAGCCAGTGCAGCGGAGCAAACGTCACAGCTAAAAGTCAAAGTATCAAAACATTTTTCCACATGCAATGATCTATTTCTTCAGAGAAAGTTAAGCTTGGCATTCAGCGTGTGGGAAAATTGTTTACCATATCTCTACGTCAGCGAGCTGGTATATAGTGCTCGAGTTCAGTGTGGGCGTCCTGCGAAACCGTCGTTATCTTCACTCTGCGGATACTCTTGAATAAAATCTCCTATTCATTTTTCGTACCAGTTTGAGCAAATAAAATAAAAGTTAACTACTGTCATTGTTCAGTAAGGGATGTGCGACCCAGGTGAGAGAGAAAACTGCAGGTCTGCTAAGCCAGACATTACGGTCACTTGATTGGATGGAAGAATGCGTTGTTTCTTTACGAGCGGGAAATTGACAGCAGATGGGAGTTTACTCTCAGGGTAATGTGGCACCTCATGGCAGCAACATCCCACTCAATGATTGATAAGAGATATTAGTATCACATGAGGCACTTCTACAGTTGAAAGATTGTAGAGTAGCTCAGCTAATAACAAAAAGAAATATAATTTTGGTTAAAGAAATATATAAATATATCCACATATTTGTGTTTAGATGGCAACATATCGCACAAAAGGTAAAACAATTAAATAGATTTATTGTTACGAATGCTCAGAAGACACCTTAAATGTACCAAATCAGAGACGCTGTGTTTGTTAGTTGATACATTGTTAAAGCATCCACCCCGTCAACCCCACATCACTATGTGTTGTATGGCATTATTTTTTAATTAACATTTTAATTAGAGAGCTTTAGACCTCTCAAGCACACAGTGCTTCATCAGGTGGACTGAGTTCATTTTTGAACTAATTAACATGTTGATAGGATAATGTGGTTGGTTGGCAGATGTTACAATAAGACAGAGCCAAGCTGGTGGTTTTCAGTCTTTAAACTAAGCTGCTGCTTGTTCCAGCATATTTGAATGCATCTTCTCATTTAACTCTCGACTAATGAGGGAATAAGCAAAGTGTAGAACTATTCATTTATATGAATACACACAGGGAGAGCTATTTGGGCTACTTGAGCTTGTCCGACGGGGCTGTGGTGGAATTTCAGATAATTGACAGGTGACCACTATGCTAAGCTATGAAATTGGCACAGGGAAAAAACATCCTGGCAGGGCTCTCATGTAACCCTTAAAACGGCGATAAACTCAGCAGTTCCTGTTTATCGCCATTAAGTGCCCTGCAGCACTGATTGGTTGTCCACTCGTGGCTATGAGGACATTTAGAGTTTGGCCGGGATCCCAGTTTGTGCCAACCCTCTCTGCCTAGTAGTCCACCTCGAGAAATAATAAGTGGTACTGGGGAGCAGCAGCAACATCTGGATATCTTGACTCCAAAAGAAAAAGGCTGGCAGTGAGAATCTCTTATATTTTTACTATTTTATATTCCTTGTGTAGTTCGCTCACTCTGACACAATCCTCTCTCAGAACTGCAGGAAATGTCTGATCTGCTGCTGTCATTTCAGTCTGGCTTTACTGCATATTTTAAAATCAATGTAGAATGTCTTTAGTCAGTGCCGATCAAGACTTGGTGTGCAAAAATATCTCTTTAAATCAAGATAAGATATAAGCTGCCTCTTAACTCGTTCGTTGGAAGAATTGGGATTACGACCTGTCCATGGTTTCCCCTGCTTAACATCCAATGTCAGCTGGTATGGGCTTCCCAATATCCTCCTAACAACCCTCGAGAATAAGTGGGAATAGCTGCCGGTTAGTTCAACCTTGGTTTTTAATGTATGCTGACTGAGGATCAGCCACAGATGAAAGTGGGAGAATTGAGATGTTGGGCAACATCAAATGGCACCACTGCACATCAACCAGGACACGTCAAAGAGTCTCTTGGAGATTCATAAATCATTTGGCACCGCGTTGCAGCAGCACCTCGTGCCAGTAACCGCCCACTGACTCAGGCTTGGTATCTCCCTGGGCCAGCTGAGCTCAGCCACGGTTCATGTGAGGATGGCATCGGTCGACACATTCAACAAATACCTGACTCACCAGCTACCGTAACACTGCCTCTTACTGTCAGACCCCTGTGACTCAGCGTTATCACTCAGTCTAGTAGATGGAGTCTCCATAACTTTGGCTGTAGGTCACCATCGGGCTGCTCGATTATGGCAAAAATCATAATCTCGATTATTTGGGTCAATAATTGATATCACGATTATTAAAAACGATTATCCATTTACTTTTAAAACATCCATTTATTGAAAAATAAAATGTGAACAAAATGTTTAACAGTTGATTACCCTGAACGTTAAGTATAATTCAACTGAAAAACCAATACAAAAAAAATATATATAATGTTTTCATAATCGTTGCAAGCCAAAATTGTAATTGCGATTAAAATACGATTAATTGAGCAGCCCTAGGTAACCATCTCAACACATTCAAAAGCTCTGTGGGGAAATGACACTTGGCTTCAATCAGCAACTGAAACAGCATCACATCTTTTTCCCCAAAGTGTCAGAGCGTGATCAAAGCCTCCTGCATATTCACATCCATCTTTGAACTCAGGGGTTCTGTGGTAATAATATAATTGTGCATTATGAAATTATTCCTGGCCCGTCCGTCCACAGAGCAGCATGCCAAGGCCTTGTCCAATTAAAGCAACACTCTCCATGTGGTGTGAGTTAATTAACATCATAGATGCTACAAAGGCAGCCAGGGACAGAGTTCTGCTGCAGGCGAAAAGGAAAGTGCATGAGAAAGGGATTAGCTCCTTCAAAGTTGAGAATGACTTTTGGCATGGCCGTGAGCAAGTCAGGTAGCAGCTATTTATATGTTTGTATTACTATTAGATCAGTTGGCATACATTTACTTTTCATTTTGGTCATTTCTCTCAAGTGCATTAGAATAACCTTCAAGTGGAAACTTTTATTTTCCCATCTATAGTTGCATTATTGTGGGTGGCAGAATTGGGTGCGATGTGGGATGTGATTCATAGAGTTGGGGTGGGCTGAAAGTATTTACAAGATTTACAGACTTGTAAAATATTCCTGTAAATCTGATTGCTTTTTGAAAAGCAAAGCTGCCTCGTTTTATTAGTTTTTGTGTTTTTCAGGCCCCTTGAACTGATTATCCAGTTATATAACAGACCAATGTGGATTATTAAGCAACCGATCGGGATCAGAGACGATTTCAACCGTGCAACTAAAACCCATGTCTGTGTTGTTCAAAAGGATCCGGCAGCAACACGGTGTAATGTCATGACCATAGACTGTGGTCATGACGCAGGCGTGCAGGCGGGGCTAAACATGTCAGTTTGGAGAGGATGAAGCAATGATAAGCCCTCCATTTATTTTCTTCCATTTCTCAATAGGGTTCACTCTTATCCATTCGTAGGATATACTTGAAATGTCTAAGTATGCAAGTAATCCTAGAGAGTGTGTTCTTCATTTGACGGGGCATTTAATAGAAAAAAAGATCTATTGATCTAAAAAAGAATCAGCAGATTGAATATGAAAATAATCCTTAGTAGTTCTCTTCAAAGGACACATATTGCTGATTTAGGTCAAATGATAATATCCACACCATCGTCATGGCAAGGCAACTCAAGCGATTGGATTTTAAGAAAAAATAATAAGGTGATAAGATTTTGTTGTTAAAAATGAACATTTATGCTCAATTTCTGTTTTGCTCTGAACAGAACGATGCTGCAGTGGACAAACTGAAGAGTAGCAACACCTTGTTTCGTTTGGTGGTACAGAGGAGACGCCCCCGCCCCCCCCCCCTGATGCCCCCTCTCTGGACCACAGACTCAACACCAGTGGTGGGTTAGCCATACTGTAGTAGGAAGAAGTGACTGCTGCCCTTTTCTAATGAGCACAAAACCCCCTTGGACTGACAGACTGATATGGCAGTAAGAAACTCAGCTGAACAGAAGCTGCCGGAGACACAGAGGAGCGTGCTGCTGCTGCCATAGCAGAGGAGCGACACATTGAAATGCTCACAGGTGTTCAGTGATCTCCTGAAAAGACTGCCAAAGCCTGGAGCATCTCCAGCAGATCCGAGCTGAACTGGATCAACTGTACCCACATGAAACGAGGAGCTCATCTTTCTAAATATAACATGTTTATTACACTGCTGTGTCAGTTTGTGTTCAGTAGCAGTTAGACACGATGTGGGTTCTCTATTTGGTGATTTATTTATGTGAAGTAGTCAGAGAAATATATGAGTGGTTGACATTCGGGAACATGTAACAGCTTAGGTTGATGCTGAGCATCTCACTAGAGTAGAGTGTTTTTGTTACTTACTGAAACTAGACACAAAATGTCTCTGCAGCCATGTTGAAAAACAATATCTTGTATGAAGTGTTCTCTCTATATTGTAACGTGTCTGACAAGGACACAAGGCCATACAGATAAACTGTTGTAGATCTAAAGGTTTTACATTAGGTCATCAATATTTCTCTTTTTCGGTTTGTGATGCTGAGGAAAGGGATGTCCACTCTCAATAAGTTATTCATCCAAACAATGAATGAGGATCAGGGATGCCTTTACAACAGCAAAGAGCTTCATGCTAAGTTAAACGTGAATCCTTGGCTATGAGCCTACAGACCCATTTGAGAGCATAAAGTTAGTGTGCGACAGTCGCCTCTGGAAACTCATCCATTGACTTGTTTGCCCTTCCTCATTACCGGAGCTGCCTGAAAAACAGCTCCATTAGCAATATGATGCAAATGAATATCCATTTGGTTCCATTATAAGGAGAGCTCTTTATCCCACACTGGTAAATAGACAATTGTAAGCGATTAGCCATAATAAAAGAAATGTAAAAAGCCCATTAAAACCCCTTTCACTGTCAGCAATAATGTACAGTATCTTAATCAGAAGGATGCCGTGGTGTGTAAAAGTCAGAGCGCCCGTCCAAATGAGCGCTGGGTAATCATTGAGGTGTATCGCAGAGCTTTCAGGACGATTTACATAAGGACTCAATGAAATGGGCATACAGTATTTCAGGATAATGAACTCGTATCAAAAAAAGGTCTCCAGCTCAAAAAAATACTTTCACTTTAGAGCTGCAACTAATGTTTCATTCCTCATTTGGTCGATAACTTCTGAGAGAATAATAAAACTGCATGTTATAAGTTACAACAGCCTGAGATCAGGTCCAAAACTCCAATAATGTTTAGTTATATTATTCAATATGATTAAATAAAGATAACAATCCTTTCCATGTAAAATCACTAACTTACTTGAATAATTAATAAATGGTCTAATTGACAATAGGCTGCAACTAAAGATTGTTTTAATTACTGAAGTCTGGCAATTATTTGATAAATTTATGAATACATGATCTGCTCTTTGAAGTGTTACAAAATAGTTTAAAATGCTTTAAACTATTTGGGGAGAGTTTAAAATGACCTGTATTGTACAACCAATATTTTAAAGATATTCCAGTGATTTTATAGGAGACAAAGAAAAGCAAAAAATCCTAATTTTTGAGACTGAAACTTAGGAGTTGTTTTGCAAACATCGACACATTGATTTACGCAGTTAGCTGGACAAATAGATACATTGACTATCATTTCAGCTCAGTGATTTCATCAGGCCCAAATCGTTAATAACTGATGAGATAAATGATCTGTAATCCAGATAGGTCTACGAGACAAAGCAGCTGTGGGTGCCAGACTGACTATGAGCGGCAGCATGTGAAGAGCAGGTGGACAGGCGGTAGGTCGGAAGAAGGTGTCGGTCCCAATCTTGCATCTGCAATGGCAGCTGCTGAGCCTTTATGTAATATGAATGTGAAATGTCCTCGCTGAAACAGGAGATGCCGTTAATTGTTAGGAGTTGGCCATAAGCCAGAAATGAGACTTGGGGTCTTGCCATCATATTAGCCGCTTTTACGCCAAGTACTTTGCCGTACTTTGCCGTACTTAGTTCCCCGTACTTAGTTCCCCGTACTTAGTTCCCCCATGGAACTAAGTGCAGATCGCGTTCACACCGGAATAAGTCCCTGAGAGAAGATTACGCAATGAACCCGCTGACGTCAGTTCGTCTTCTTCTGCTTTGGGTTTACTGGCAGGCCGCAAACAACTTCACGGCGTATACTGCCTCCCGAAGTTCCCGGCCGGAAGTCCCCGGAGTTGGGGACTGAAGCCTTCCGAGTAAATCGCCAGAACGCCGACACCTCCTCATCACCCCACCGCTCCCATGTTTTTATTACCATAAGTTATTCTCTCTCCGCTGGTGCGCGGGGCTAATGCTAATGCTAATAATGCTAATTCCAGGAAAAACAATGGCGGCTTCACGAAACTTTTCAGAGTTTTACGGGGCGTGGTTTGCAATTCGCCCAGCCAATCAGAAATTGGAACTTTTTTCTCCCCAGGAAAGTCCCTGCTCTCTAGCAGGGACTGGAAAGTGGGAAAAGTTCTCATGAACTAAGTTCTCTTTTTGGTGTGAACGCAAAATCCCAGGAACTATCGGAAGTAAAAGGGAAAAGTATTGGGAAAAGTACTCCGGTGTGAAAGCGCCTAATGGTCCTTTTTATGTTTCATGACCCCTCTGAACAGAACTCATGTGCTGCAGGCCTCATCCCCAGTTATCAGCAATAATATTCACATTTGCCGAGTAGTTAAAGCAAGTTCATTCACATTCAAATGGCTAAAGTGTAATTACGTGTGCGCCCCAGCAGACTTGTGCTTTCAGGGGCAAAGAAATAGGATGTGTCCATGTGAAATAATTGGCCCAGGGATTAGCAGTTATATATTAAGCTCTCTTGCTCTCTGTAGCTGCCTCCTTATTCCCAGAGTGTGAACAGAAGAGGCGAACGGGGAGTAGCAAGAAGAGGATAATGCTGGATGAGTGGGGGAAATGTAACATGTATAGAGTATGTAATGGTTTTCAGGGTTTATGCTCCATTTTCTGACCGACTATAAAAAGGCAAAGAAGGTCTTTTCTTACCATCAATAACGTTATAGTCACACGCAGGGAAGAAAAACAATTTCAATTTGCCTCTGACAAGCAGTAGCAGGGTCCACAAATGGATGATTTCACGTATTTCCTCAAATGTTAAAGTTGTGATGTTTTCTGTTTTGTTTAAAAACTCTGGCCTGGTTTGTGATGATGTGGTACTGTAAATCATATCAGCTCAAACTGCTTCCCAAATAAACAATAAAACAACATGTATAAAAAAAAAATGTATGGGAAGAAGAGAGCACATGTGTGTTTCAGTCTCTCCAGGTTGGTGACAGTTGCCTTACAGTTGAATACCCACCTGTACACAGAAGCTTTGTAGTGGTTGATACCTCACTTGTTGGGTGTGGTGGTGATGATGATGATGATGATGATGATGTGCACCACGTTCTGTCTATGTATTTAGATAGAATGATCAGTACCGTTTTCAGTTGGATTGTTATTGCACTTGTTGACTTTGTATTGTCGCGACAGGGAGAAATAAAGTTTTATCTTTTCCAGTGAGTTTAAATCCCTCTGCGTCAGGTGCTCTTTCCAGAAAATATATACTTCTTTCTTTCATTATGGAAACCAACAAAGGTTAGTAAAAGAGAAGTCTAAAATATGTATCAATAAAGATTGTTAGATATAGAGATAACTATTTATTTTGTCCCTTACACACGATGATTTAAAAATATCAATAATTCACTCTTATTTTTTAATTCAAATAAAGTGGGACAATTTAGTAAGTAATAGCAATTACAATTGTATTCATCCATTATCTTCATACAAATGAACCAATTGGATTTTTTTTAATGAATGGATCAATTAATTAAATAAAAATGGCAATTACACACGTCAATTAATTAAATAAAAATGGCAATTACACACGTCTCCTTTCATGTTGTCCTTCACCTCCAATGAATTTAATTTAAAAAAAATTAACTTTATTCTAGTATTATTCGTCTTATCACCAGTAAGCCTAATTTGTCACCTCTTTAGTTCTATATTGGGAGTTTGGCACACATTTATTAATATATCATTCTCATATTTTCGTCACAACATGCTAACGTTTACAGCCTATAAGTAAGAGCAGATAAACAGGACTGATAGTTCTCACAGTGCCACAAATATTCCCATGATTTTTGCTATCGTGGCTATGGCAACTATAACATGCCACCAAGCTGCAACTATAATTGATATACAAACGGGTTGTATCCATCATTTATCGCCAGCTGCAGAATATGAAGAAAACAGACGCCCGAGTAACAGGTTCCCCTATCGGGGGGAGTTATCAGGCACAATGTTGCGTGCTCTGTTGTGGACACATGTTGCCACTTCCCCAGTAATGTTAAGCCAGGTTGTCAGGTGTGGGTCTGCCAGGCTAACATTAACCTTTTAGGGTTTTGTATTGAAAGGCAGATGGCAGGTGGCAGTCCAGCATGCATGTGAAGGTGAGTAACGTTATAAAGTTAGCAGTAACATTATAGCTGTGAATGTAGCACTGTAGCTAAATAGCTGTGCCAGGCCTAAATATACTTGGAGAACTTTTATTGGACAATCTCCTTTCATAGCAGGGGAATGGCTTTAGAGGTCCCCTATTATACTGTTTTTCATCAATATATTATAGGTCTCAGATATATAAAAACATGTCTCTGAAATGTTTGGCTCGAAATGCCAAACAGATCATTGCAGCATCCCATAATCCACTCTGTTTCAGCCCCGTTTCAAAAGTTCCCAGTGAAGGACTGTTTAAATGTATGTTAAAACTTGATGACGTCGAAATAATGGCTCTGCAGCAGGTATACTCGACATTGAGAAACAGCCCCTGTCTGTTACTTTAGATGAAAATAAGGAGCCACTCCCCACGCCCCTCTGAGAGATATTTGGTGGAAAAGAACACAATGTTGCTCTAGGAGGAGATTCAGGCGGTGTTTACACGAGAACGAAACGGGTTGTATCTGCTACTTTTCTCTCGCGTATAACCCGTTCGTTCACACAAGGCCGTAACGGAAGCGGACCCCGCAAATGATAACGGGTCCAAAGGTGGATAGATCTGCAAACGGAACACTCTGGGGGGCCAAATGGCTCATTGTGTATACGCCCTATACGATAATTTCCTGATAACGATGAAGCCATAGCCCCACCTCTGCTGCTCACTGCTGTAGCATGGTCAGTAGCTACTGTCAGTAGCTACTGACCATGCTACAGATGTTAGTGCAAAATCTACAGCTCCTCTACCACAACCATCAGCAACAAGTGGACATGGAGAATTACATGTTGCTAAATCTACCGCGGGGCATAAACAGAAGGGCAACCATACTCAGGGGTCTTCTTCGCTGCTTTTGGTGTATTTTGTGGCGGAAGTACAGCGCCACTTACAGGCCCGGCATATGTACTACAGCGTTTCCAGTGGTCTCGTGTGAACGGACACTTTAAATGAGCCGAATGCGTATGAAAGGAATACTTTTTTGATAATAATTGAAGTAGTGTTTTTAACTCAACCTTTTACTGCCTTTAATGAGTTTGGTGGCTATCCAAGCCTCAATTTATTTATTATCTTTTTTAACAGCCAATCAATACACCATGAGATGATTCATCTGGCTTCAAAGCAGTGACCCTACCACGCTGACAGAGCCACAGACAAAACTGGCCCAACATCATTAAAGCAAAGAGATGACGGTGGAGGCGAGAGACAGAGTGACAGGCCTGTCAGACCTCCACCTTGCTTCAAATTGGGCACCTGCTGCACACTTGCGTCAAAGGCCCTCGGCAACCAAGAAGTTCGTTACCAAGTTGTCAAGGTTGATTTGAACTTTCCTAATAAGCTTCTACTTTTATCCAACCCTCATCCACCTCTGTCTATCATGCTGCAAAAGTTATTCTCATCAAACTACTTCTCTCTATCCCCTCCATCTGTGTCCTCCTCCTTCCTGTATGCCACTAACCAACGCTCTTCCCATCTGCCTATATCAAACCAGTTGCTACCATCCATCACCATTTAAAAACCATTGGCTGCATTTCCAATTCCTGCTGTTATTGAGGAGTCCGAGATACATCCTGCCAACATGTATCTATTAAAACTCCATTAGGCCTTGTCTCTCCGATGCCCTGTCTGCTATGGCTGGATCTTCTGTGGCACTGAAACCACATTAAGATCCAACTGAAGTAGATATTAATGTTTCCCGTTTCATGATGTCCATTAAAACTAGAGCTTGTGTGTGCCCAAGTAATACAGCCATGGTGGACCACAACTAAGTGATGCATTAGAACAAAACAGGATAGAGAATTTGTTGGATAATATCAAAAAGTGAGAAACTGTGAGAAACTAGGAGTTAACTTTCAACAGGCCTTTGAATTGGAACTCGGACCTCTGTATTTACTTGTCTTTGTCTACTAACACATTGTCTCACATTGGACACATTGCGTAGTTGCGACATGTATATTTGACTTTTTTAAATATTTATATATTTCCCAAATATGTTTTTTCACAAGTCTACGGGAAACCTGGTCTTGCAGCAACACAAAAGGTACAAGAAAATGTCAAACAAATGTAATAATATCTACATGATAGACAGTGACAATGTCTCACTAATATATACTTGTAAGACCTACTGTAAAGATCCCTCTACTATTTAAAGAAAGCAAAGATTAGAGAAATCAGACAAATAATCATCACAACTTTTGCAGGAGAAATGTGTTTTTTCCCCCTTATAATGATATACTCTCACAGACCCAGACTGATTCAGCTATGGGGGTCTATTTCATATCAACTACAATTATATTAGTTAGTATTTTCTCAGACTGTAGTCATTGATATCAAATTGTGCAAAATGGGTTTTGTAGCTCTGTCAGCTATCTCTCATGGAACAGATTTGTTATGTAAATGTACAAACTATCCAAAAAGTGAATATTTGTTATCCCCATTCTCAACCCTCCCCACAAGCACACACCACTTTCAACACAACTGAGACAACAGGAGTGACAATAGTAAACTTAATCCTGCCAAAACCGCAGGGAATTACCACTATCACCGCAAACCACATGATTTGTAGCAGCAAGTAAAAACACATCCTCCATGATGCAGCAGAAATTAATATTAAAATTATAAAAATGCAATGCTTGAGTGTACTGAATGTAGATGATAAAATGACACAAGAGCAGCAGTGAAGATGTAATTGATTTTGTCGGTTCTGAAGAATAGTAAAGCAAGCGGTCACATAAACCCATGGCTTTCAGTTTAAATATCTCTCTAATGCTCTGATGAATATGACATGTGTGGAGAACATGTGACAAAGCCATACAGAACTCCCCATGAAACCGATATTACAGGATTATAATTATGTGAATGTGCTGTGTGCAGTCATGCTTATAGCCCTAAAGCCAATGTATGAAATTATTTTTCTGTAACAGACCATAACAATAAACAAAACACAAGGAACAAGCAGAAAAGCGACATGTGCACAAAACAATTCAATATGTTAAACACTGTTCACCCATATGTAATTAAACAGCTTGTAGGTCTTGGCCTAGTTCCAAACACCAACCAAAAGAAAATTATGTCAGTCAGCCACTTCAAGATATTCATTTAAAATACTAGTTTGAAATACCAATAGCAAGCACAAGCAGCTAATAACTTAATAAAGCTTACCTTAGTGAAGTGAAGCAGTGACGACAGGAACGCTGTGTACGACGACTTCCGGTATAACCAGGTAGATACATGCTGTGGTCTTGCCCAAAACATATTTGTAGTCCATAAATCCATCCTTAAGTAACTATTTCAAAATAAGGCTGCTTGTATGCTAGCTTACTTGTGAAATGCTATATTCTCGGTAAAAGTGTTTGAATGACAGCTAAAAATGTTAGCTTAATTAATTCAAAGGAGAAGGCGAGGTATAGGTGTTTTCTAATTGCAGCCAGGTGCGCGAAATTAAGTGTGTTACTATGGTGAAGGCATGACCCGCCCTACTCTGCCTCTGATTGGTTGGTTCACGTGGCATGCATGACGATGACGTTCCACACGTAGCATGATAAATAATGACTTAAATATAACTATACAATAGGCCTACTGTGAAAATACTTAACACAAGTAAAAGTCCTGCATTCAATACCTTACTATATTATTATAAGTCTATTATGTATCAGCTGACATTTTTGTAAACATTTTCTGCAGTAAAATGTTCCCTGTCCATGTTTTACTAGACTTGTAATAGGCTGCATGATGTTTTTAATTAGTTGTAATATTAAAAGTAGTGTTTATAATGGCAGTGAGTTTGATAGATAATGTGTCTGGTGGAAGATGATGGCAGGATGTTGTGCAATACTTCCAGGACGGTCTCATGCACTCTTGTGGGAAACAGTCCCAGGAGTGGCGTCTAATGGAGATCTAAAGTGGTCAATTTAAAATGGATAAAGGCACATTATGGAACAAATAACCACAGGGATTCATCCATCAAAATATTTGATTTAATCATGCAATCATTAAACAAATGATTCATGTTTAAACTCATCCTTCTTATCAGCAAAATAAAAGAGTTGTATTGCATGTCATTAATTTCACAATGCCTTCTTTCTGTTTTCATTTCACAATGCCATGCACTTGACATTTTCTTTCATCATTTCATCACTAAGTCTTTGCCCATTTTTACAAAGGCAACAGAGCATTTACTTTCGTGGCAACTTTCTTAGACATCAGTAAAGTGCTTCACAATAAAAGACAAAAGCATGTGCAAGTGCTTAGATAAGACAATTACTAAAATGCCAAAAGATGAAGAAGGAAATGTAATGTAACAATAATAAGCAGTGTGTTCAAAAATATTATTTTTATTTCACAATTTCACACTTTAATAACATATTTGTATCAAACATGTTATTGTTTATTTGGCTATGCAGTGTCGATCAAAGTGTAGAGGTGATTTAGATATCTTAAAATTAGGCAATGAAGTAAAAACTGTGTCTATTTCAAAGTTTCAAGGCAAAGAATGAAAGCAATTTGCGATATCTTAATCCTTGCTAGCTTATTCTTTTCTGTGTGCCAATTTTGTATCTGTGACTCTCCGTCCATCAGGGACTTACAGAGACGCCTGTGTGTGGTATCAGCAGATAAAGCCTGGACTCCCTTTAATTAATGAGGATGGGTCAAATTCAGAGGACAATTTTTTCCCAGGAGGATTAGTAGTTTACAGCAGAAAAACATAAGGGTAAACAGTTTAAAGTTTTTTTATATCCTCTTGGGTCATAGCACCAAAAAAGGAAAGTGTGGAAAATCAGCATAATTTATTTTCAGCAAAATAACAAGCTTACTCTTGGGAAAAAATAATGGGTTGTGTTTTTTGGCAGAATTCAAATGTCACCATGTACTGTTTTCTTACTGGCAGAAACTGGTGTTGGATTTTTTTTTTATCATTTAAAAAATAACATAAAATAGCCTGACCCAGTCTGTGACCTTTTTGGTTTAAAACCAAAGGTAACCTGTGCATCCCTACCAAACAGTGCCCATGTGGTTATTGCCTTTTCTACGATTCTTGTGTGACGTTTGGTTCTTTTAAAATTGAATTTCTTTGTCCCCTTGAATTAATTTAATAATGGACAATACTGTATTTAAAGCACTCTGTAACCCGTAACTCAATGGGTTAATGGGTGGTGGGTGGGAGAGTGGTGGGATGGAAATGGAGATTTTGATTTGTCAGCATGTGTATTTATCGTTACTTGAATTGAAACCAAGTGTACATGCTCTTTATCATTTGCTTTTGTAAAAAAACGGTACGATATTTACAAAAAGTAACATAAATTACATGTTTAAGGATATTATTACATTACAAATATTAAGGTCTTTGTTTACATTGAAAGAAGATTTAGTTAAAGATGTTCAAATATCTCAGAGAACATAATAAAATACATACAATCTAGAAATAAAAACTTTCTTGCAACAAGGGCATAATATATTTTGTAAATACCTGTAAAAAACCACAAGACATCTTATCATAGATTTATTGAAATGAGTAAATGCTGATTTCCCTCCTGCGGTTTTAACACACCTTCTCCTCTGCCTCCTGCTCCACTATAAGTGCATTTCAAACATAATCATAACCCCTTAATGATTCTTCAGTTAAGCGGCACACACAAAATGCTTGTTATTCTTTAATGCCAATGAGCAGAAAGCAATGAAATAGGCATAATATGTCTTTGCTCTGAAAAGTGGTTATAATACATTTCTCAAGTACGTGATGGGGAACCCAAACCAATACAGGAGGGTGATGTTTGATCTCTGGAAACGAGGATAGTTCAACAAAAAGCTGAGTTTGAATGAAATGCCTCACAGTGTGTTCACCTAGGCTTTGTTGTGTGGCGCACATGAAGGACATTTAAGTTATTTAACCTTAATTTATCTTATGCTGCATTTCAACTGCATTTCAACTGCAGGATATACGGTATGCCACAGGATGAACTCAACTCAACTCGTTATTGTTTTATGGTTTTCCATTTGCAAAAGTTGTGGATAACGCCTGGTTCTGTTTTTTGTACTTCCTCCAAGCGATCTGAACCGATATTAGAAGTATGGGGTGATCATAAAAGGGTCAATATAGCAATCGCAATTTTTGTATCTGCTCGACCCAGATCTTTAAAAAATGTGAGATGATGTCACTGGAGCTTCATACAGCGTCACTATGAGGGTCAGCTAAGAATCCTGTCTACACTGAGGGTAATATCTGCATAGGAAGGCAACATAGAGAAAAAACTGGTACCAAAGGTGGGTTTGGTCAGGTCAACTCGAGCAGAACCTTGCAGTGGAAATGACGCAATAGTTTCCCCTACTTTAACCATTATCAAGTCAATTTCTATACTCATTTGTTCATGTCAAATTAGTCTCCATTGCTACAATAGTGCACGTTTCTTTGAATGTACCCCTACTGTGACTTCAGCTGTGAAATGTACAGTACACACAAATATTTATGGACACCAAAGTAATGCAGCAGCTGAATCCTCAGAGTGACGCTGCTTTGTTAGCTCTGCTCCCCGTTTCATCCACAGAGAGATGCATCTGTTCGGTGTGACAAGTTAGGCAGACATTACTCATGTTTCCTGTCAACATTTTTGGATGGACTCCAGTGGGTTTGCAGAGGGACATCATTTGTTGTTTTCGAAAACAAGCAGTCTGTTTAAGAGAAATGTGGTCACCCTTGATGATAAAATATACTGACAGTATCCTCAAAAGAGATATTAATGGTTTCTATATAACTCAGTTCTTGCTTGATTGGCATTATAACTTATTTCTGTCCAGTAATTGGGATTGACAATGTTGAAAATACAGAGGTAAAAGTATGTCCTAATGAAGGAAGAAGAAGGTGTTGTCGTTGGAGCAGAACAGGTTTAATCCCTCAATTGTTTCCCTGAAATGTATCCTTGTTTGTTCCGATGGATTAGAAACCGGTGACAGGCTAAGCTGTAACCTTTGAGCTGATATGTATACAGTGGCTAAAAGACATTCATCTCCCTTGACTTTCACTCACGCTGTTGTGTGTCCTAAAGATCATCCCAAATGCATGTCACAGCCACACACATGTTGGCATATACTGTTAACACATTGGGATTTATCCAGTTTGTTTCAATGTTCTGGGGATTCACACATCCTTCCCTTAATTGCTTAAGGGTGCAAGCTTAAAGTCACATATATTCACAGAAGTAAATCTGAACTAAACAGGCGAGATAAGTATAATTGAAGAATCTCCATTTTTCATCAGAAAAGCAGATCATTGGTGATGCTAACAAGTATTTATGTAACAAGACTGTTACCTGCTACCTAGATAAACAAAACGGCTTTTATAAATGTTCATGAATACAATTCAACCCATGTTATTTTCTATTAGTGCGCTTTTTTGTCTCTGCACAGACAACCCATTCAATTATTTTCATGAAGAACACTTTCACCAAGGATTAACCATTCGTTGCAACAATGACATACATGTTATGCTTTGAAACATTATAAGAAAGCAGCCTGTCCCTGAGCTCAAAGCCCTGGAGTACACAACATTCACATACTACTTCATGTGAATACGCGACGAGGCAGATGAGGTGAAGTGAGATATACAGAAGCAGGAAGATTTAGCGCCACATGATTTTGTGGATCATATAATGTGAGAGATGGGCAGCAAACATATGTTATTACCATCCAATTTGTATTTAAGGTGCCTTAAGATGACGATAAAGAGAGAGTTTTATTTCAACCGTGTTCATACATGGTTTGATCAACTACTACAATTGGTTTTTCCTTTAATAAAGCTATTCACTGTGGGGGAAACTTCTGAAGCAATTGGAAACAGGACTCAGAGAGACACGAGGAGAGCTGGAGCTTTGATGGCAAACACTGGTGGTTTATTTGGAGTTACGGCCGGAGAATTGACAAGACAGATGAACTGGGTCGAAGGTTGAATACCTAAGCAAATTATTCCCTAACATATACGATTTACATTTCAACATACACATGTAACAGAAAATCCCTCAGGTGTAGGAGTCCAAAAGGTTTTTCACTGGTAAACAGAAAATAAGCAATTTTTATTTTCTGATACTACCAACTATAATGGTCAATTTACATGGTTACCACGAGCAACTTCCAATGTCTCTTTCTATCTGTTTCCACCCGACTGTGAAGCAAATTTTATGCAAACCTTTTGAAATGTCAGGGGAAATAAAATGTGAATTCAGACTATTTTCCATCAGCTTGGTGGAAACAAATAGATTGGCTTCTTGAATGTCAACAACACATCTGCATGGAAACGGGGTGAACTGAATAAAAAGTGTGAAAGTGTTGGTTGTTACTGTTTGTTGCTTGTTTAACCTCAAGACAACAACAATTGTTCACGCTGCAATTTGCTAATACACACGAGACGTTATTATTTAACAAGTCACAAACGGTTTGCATAAATATATTTCAAACACAGAAATTACCCCTCTTTGCGACACCAGAGGAGAATTAAGTGGATTTTCCCAGTTCTAGTCCACTTTTTTATTTTGTATTCAACACGTAATTTGCAAAATATGCTTTGATGAAATCACGTCTATTGTGTGGCTCTCATTCTCGAGCCTCCCTCGATGGCTGCCTGCCGCACCCTCTCCACATTTGTGTGACATTGAGTTGTGAACAACTCAATGGCACACACAAAAATGGAGACAGAAATGACAAAAGCCTCCACAGACTACAAAAAGAGGAGGTCGCAGACTGTCAGCAGGAACACATAGAGGAAGCAGAGGAATACATTCACTTTGTTTATTTGAGAGAAGGCACTCAAGGACGATGGTTTCCTAAAGCATGAATTAAAAGAGGCGTGTTGCAGCAGTGTCACACTGAAATGGAAATAGAGTGGTGTAAAGAGAGCAAGAGATGGTTGAATAAAGGAAATAACAAAGGCTACACTAACATGTACAATTTGATAGAATAGACGAAATTCAAATATGAATAAAGAAGGTTACATTTCAAGGGGTCGATATGCTCCTTCACAACTGCTTTTCACATTTTACAGACGTCAGGTTAGAGAAGCTGTGTCCAACAATTTCTGAGTCTTTTCAAAACCAATGATCGATTATTCACACCTACTTCACACAGAGATTGGTCAGCTGTGTGCCGGTGAGAAAATACTGTAAGCAGGGATTCAAGTTCCCTTTCGAGCTCTTTTCTCACCCTTTACACAACAATGTACAGTATGTCATCTTTCATGGAACGCAAGTAAAGACAGATTGTATATGGTTACCCATATATTAAATTATATCATACCCCCAGCCTATGTTATTTTAAAGCAGCTTCAAAGCCTTAGAAAATGTCTATAAAAACAGTTGAATGTTTCAAAATGTCCTGTTTAAATAATGTACAGTATTTACAGTTTAGAGACAGAAGAAACCACCAGCTGGTCAACACTTCCACTCTTTTTTCCGTGGTTGTTGAGCTCCTCTTTGTCTCTCATTTCCCTGTGTGCTTCTTGAACAGAGCGTACAGGACCTTCAAGGTGGCAGTGACGTCCTCAGACACAATATCTGTCAGGAAACATTTAATGAGTATTTATAATGCACCATCAGCACCCACCAAGTCATTGAGGCAGTGAAATGCTTTTACTAACATTGGCTCATAACTAATCCCACACTCCTTCCAAACAGGCCGTAGATCAGGAGGGCAAAACATTAGATGGAAATGTCATCAATACGTCCTTGGAATAAAATTGCACTCTGTTGTGAGAGGCACTAACTGAATGAAAGTGACATTAAGATGGACTCCACCATTGGATAACCTAATTCATGCACGCACCGCGCTCCCATTTTAGACCCTTAGTTCCTCTTTCCATCGCAGCAATTATGCCGGTAATTAAAAAGACACTTAAAATGAATTAAATTAGCCCCTTGCTCCTGGCTTAGATTAATTGTGCTAGTCTTTATGAACAGTTATCATGTTGGGCGGGTTTACTTTACAATTACAGGCTGTATGGCTGGCAGGCAATATTGTGGGGAAGTTTTAGAGATTGTGATTCAAGCTGGGAGAGAATACAGAGGGCGTCTTGTCAATAATGGATCAGCAGGGAAGTGGAGTAGATCCATTTGATATTGATTGATTCACACACTTAGATAAGTCGCTAGCTCACTGACTCACTCACTCTACTTCACTCTTCTTCTTTTTTTATTGATTTACTCCACATGACCAAAAGTGGAAGCCCAAACATTACACCTATGTATATGTCATTGTTGATCTCAATCTCTTTCCAAAACCACAGGCTTTAACATGTTGCAATAACAGTCTTCTATACAACACGCCTTTTATTTTGGATTTATATATTGTATTGTAACATGGCAGCAGGGATTTGCTTCCATTCAGCAACAGGAGCATTAGTGAGGTCGGTGTTACAGTTCATCCCGAGGATTGGTTGACGTCAGGGCTCTGTGCTGGCTTTTCCACAACAAACTGGGAAAAACATCTCTGTATAGACCAGGTTTTGTTATGTTAAGATATTGAAGGATTATGATATTTATTTTTAAAAGCACTGCTTCGGATTCAGCGGGTTGCTCCCTATTCTACCACCAAAACATTTTTGACAGTTTGCTCGTTTTGTATTTTATGTATTTATTCATTTTTTTATAAACTAAAAGTGAAAATGTACTTAATAAGTGCCAAATTCTATACCATATTTACAGTTTTAGCTCAATATATATTTTTTTCAACCAGATATATGAACCAAGAACCATATGCTTACCTTATTAAACCCAGAAGAAAGCAGAATTTCCCAGAATTGCCCACAACGTAACGCTTTCACAGTTTGTGTAAAGTGTAATTATTAACATGATTGCTAACACTTGTAAGTTTACGCCACAAACTTCAGATTTTACGGTAGAAAATCTGATAACATGGCAGCTGCGAATTGGAACTGACAAACAGAAACTTTAATGAGGACTTTTTACAGATAAACCCTCGGATCTGGCTGATAACTGGATACAGTAGCACAGCTCGTAAATACAGATATCATATCTTACACACACACACACACACACACACACACACACACACACACACACACACACACACACACACACACACACACACACACACACACACAGTAGATGCAGCCAAAGCTACAGTTTAAATCTCTGTGTATTGGGCCCCATGGTCCCCTGGAGACAGTTTCCCTCGCCTCTCCTCCCTAAATGAATGATGATGACCCTGGACTGAGCCAATCATCTGCAGTGATACCGAGACACCAGTCCCACTCATTTATATTCCGTAAGCAACTCCATCTTTCCCTCCAAAACACTGTCAAACCCACACTCCAGCGAGCACTGCAGATTAACTCAAACTACCGGCACAACAACCCCCTCCCCTTCGCCTAATATACAAACTGACTCCGGCGTTTTCCTGTCACACAGATAAATGCTCCTGATGTCTGATATCATCTGAATTAGTAGCTTGTCTTGGAGCTCTGCTGTTTTTCTGTTGCAATCATTTCACTCGCCGGTACTTCGGGTTTTTTTTCATGCTCTGTGCCTGGCATTTTAATTTGAGTAAAGTCTGTTGTCAACAAGGCAGAGTGTATACATTGTGAGTGTTATTTCCTCACCTTGTGGATCAACACTGGACACTTTCAGGCCTAAATTATTAAGGAGATCCAAGGCCAAGGTCACATTGTGAACCTAGAGGTCGGAGATAAGAGAAATTGTCAAATACAAAATCAGGAAACAACATTTTTGTTGTAAAGTTCCCCAACAAATGTGTTAAAATAAACTTTTAGAGACTAAGGATATGCCCTTGTGTTGTCATATATATTTGTTGCGTTACAGTACAGTATTTGTAAGTAGTAAAGCGTATAGTCAACAATCTACTTAGTGGTGGAAAGAAGTATATTTTTCTTATCTTAAAGTATTAATCTTTAGTGTATAAATACTTTCTTCTATTTACTGGAACAAGTCATGCATCAAAAATGTTGTAAAAGTAAAAAAATAAAAGCTCAAATGAACAAAAAGTGATTATATTAATATGAAGAATGGTTCATCACAGAATAATATATATTATATTATATTTTGAATCAGATATGTCCTATTTGTTGAGTTTTAAATATTGATGATAGTAAAATGTAATATATTGGTTGTAAAATTGAAATGTGGTCACCATACAGATATAATTAGCACATATTAACTTAATATGAATCAGGATGTGAAATATTGTGTTTATAAATCATATCTCTCTGGCCGCACTCAGTTCATCCAACTCAAAACCTTCAAATCACAGCCACTTCCAGTCAGGACCGGTGTTCCCCAGGGCTCTGTCCTGGGGCCTCTTCTTTTTATCATCTATTTACTTCCTCTTGGCAATATCTTCCGTAAACACAACATCCACTTTCATTGCTACGCGGATGACACCCAGCTCTACTTGTCCTCCAAACCAACCACCATCCTCCCTCCATCCTCCCTGTCTGACTGCTTACAGGACATCAAATCCTGGTTTTCCTCTAACTTTCTCAAACTTAACGACAATAAAACCGAGGTTCTCCTCATTGGCACAAAATCCACCCTAACCAAACCTGACAGTTTCTCCATTACTATAGACAACTCTTCAGTCTCCCCCTCCCCTCAGGTTAAGAGTCTGGGTGTCATCCTCGACGGCACACTTTCATTCAAATCTCACATCAGTAATATCACTCGGTCTGCCTATTTCCATCTACGCAACATCAACCGCCTCCGCCCGTCCCTTAACCCTAAGACCACCGCCATTCTTGTTCACACCCTGGTCACTTCCCGCATCGATTACTGCAACTCCCTTCTCTTTGGTCTCCCTCTTAAATCCATCCACAGACTTCAACTGGTTCAGAACTCTGCCGCCCGCATCATCACCAGAACCCCCTCCATTAACCACATCACTCCTGTTCTTCAGCAGCTTCACTGGCTCCCCGTCAAATCCCGTATCGTTTTTAAGATTCTGCTCCTCGCCTTTAAGGCCATCCATAACCTCACTCCTCTGTACCTCTCCGACCTCCTGCACATCAACACACCCATCCGCACACTCAGATCTTCTGCTTCCCTCAACCTCACTGCACCCCCCTTCCGTTTAACCACCATGGGGTCTAGAGCCTTCAGCCGCTCTGCACCCCGCCTCTGGAACTCCCTCCCACCTGACATCCGCAACACTGACTCTCTACCCATCTTCAAATCACGTCTCAAAACACATCTCTTCACACTTGCATATCCACCCTGATCATTATCCATCACACATCCTCTGTTTTTATTGATTTGGTTATTTGATTGATTTAGATACTGCTTTGTCTTGTTTATGTCTCTTATGCTGGTGTTATGTATTGTGTATCTTGTTTTTTATGTGTTTGTACGGCGACCTTGAGAGCCTTGAAAGGCGCCTATATAAAATAAATGCATTATTATTATTATTATAACCCGAAGCTTTTTAGTTATCAAATGGAGTTTCAGAGTCTCTTTTTCCTTCTGTCGTAAGTTATTCATAAACTCTTCATATCTATGATAAAAGAGTCATAACTTTTTCATAGACTCGTCCTATCTCTTCAAGTAAAGTGAGATCAAAGATATCATTATAAGTGACACAGAAGTAATTATGGATCTACTTTTATATGGGACTTGTAAAATATTAATTTAATCATATCTTCTTCTGTAATAGGCCCGATTTGAGATCAGGCTTCAGAAATGTAACTCATCCTCCTATTTGCTGTGGTAAATTATACTCAAATTAGAAATAAAACAATGATGAATATGTACAGTAGTACTTTTGAACTAGAACAATCATCAACTAATCTGTGAGCACCTACAAGCAGAATAATGATTACAATGCCACTTTTCTGAGAATTATTTCCCTTACAAAGTGTCAGGAATATGTATTACATCCTGGATTCATACTGTACCATCTCAGAGTGATTGACAGGTGTCAGATTGAAGTCACAGAGCGGGACGAAGAAGCCTTCCAGCTGTCCGATCAGCAGCAGCAGAATCACACCGTCAGCAAACTACACAGGACATACACCAGGCATTGGAAGGTGATATAATCCAAGGAGGGTTATATAATCTCAGAGAAGCAGTCTCTTATTTTTGCTCATAGACAATGTTGTCGTTGCAGAATTTTGCTGTTGTTTTTTTACCTGTTTGTCCATATCAGCCACCTGCAGACCCAACGTTTGCATGTTCTGGTTGACAAAGTATAAGATGGCCTGTAAAATAAAAATAAAAATTAGGTAAGGCAGTTTGAGATATATGTTGATCTCATTAAGATGACATTATTCATGTATCAAAAATACTAAATGCTAAAATAAATAAATAAAAACAAATCAATAATGAGAAGAATTGTGTTCAAACTCTTCTTGACATTTTATTTGGTTTGAGTTCTTACTACAAAACACCAAAGACGCACTCTATTCTGAGTCACTTATCATGCCTCGACACCACATCCATTGCTCTCTTCCTATCAGAGGAGAAGAGACAGTTAACTCCTCCCCTCGTTATTGTACCTTCTTCACCGTGTTGACCTTGTGAGCCTCAAGCTTCAGCAGTTTCTCGATGGGATCTTCCCCTGGGTGAAAAGACAGCCAGAAAAATGTGTTAATGTCATCGAGGGCTTTAATGCTGCTTCAACGTCATTCAAAATGTCAAATCTGCTCAACCTCCGACACTTTTTTGTACCCACTTTCACTCTTCATAAGGGATTCTGGCCCTGCTTCCCTGTTGAGAAAGAAAAACATATATAAGCTGTTTTTACAGACATCCACAGATTCCGCTGGAAAAAAAATCTGCTCACCTCTCGTCTGTCAGGACCTCCGTCTGTACATCGGATTTGATTCCACTTTTGTTCACCTGCATAAGGATTCAACATGATTGAAAATCAATCCCACGAGGTGTGTTTTAGACTAAGATTTGAAGCAGGGGGGGAAAAAGGGCTGAAACTCACCTCCATAACAATAACTTCAACATTCACATTGGGAGGCAAATCCAGATCAGGCTGGAAAGATCTCACCATGGCAACCAGCAGATGAATAGTGGCCAAAAGGTCTTTGTTGTGGATGACTGACAGGCGAACAGCAGAGAACAAACAAACACACACACAAAATGACTTGCTTGCTCCTGATGTGACAGAAATCATCACCTCCCAGAAAAGCAACAAAGAAAGGCAAAAAAGGATTTGAATCTAATACATAAATGAACACCCAAATGAAATACAAAATAATACTGGAAACTTGAGATACAATCCTTAAAAATACAAATGAATTTTAAACCTATTTTTTATCATTTATGGTCTTAATGTTTCAGATATAACAAGTATTGTATATTGAGACCAATAAACATATGTTGATCTCACAGTTAAGTTGTTCTTACAAGTGTTGCTGGAGTGTTGATCGCTTCTGTCTTTCTACCGTTCGAAGCCTTTTTACAACGCATTCACCCATTAACACACACAAGGGCTGACATACAAGGTGCAGAACTGCTCATCAGGATCTAATCTAATGCAGAAACACACACTCAAAACAATGTCTATGCCTTCGGGAGGAATTTGGGGTTCAGTATCGGGTCCATCAACAGAGGAGCCGGGGATTAAAAGCCGACCTAATGTTGCTCATTCTACTCCACCTGACTCTGCCTATGCTGCTGTAATACATTCTACAGCTGCTCAAGGGAGTTTCAAAGTCTTGTATGTATTCTTATTACGGTTATCAAATGTGTCAATATCCATCGATTGCCATAACCTCCTATACGAAGGGAAAAAAGAAGAAGAAGAAGAGCAGGAGGAAACTCCTAGCTAAATGTTCAGCTGCTAATAAAATTAAAGTTGGGACCATTCTTTGGTTTTCTATCCAAGCACAAAGACAAATAATCCACTGACAGGTGACTAGAAACAGAACCCCATCGTGTTTATCTCCACCAAAATCCCTCACAGCTGGTGTAAGCCAACATGGCACCCTTGAGCCAGCACCAAATCCTGTTGTAATTCAAAGTTGTTGCCAGAACAGAACATTTGTTACTTTCGTTGCTGAAGCCCAGCTGCATGACTCACGTTTGACGTTCCACTTGATCCGGCTGTCGTCCTGCAGGCCCAGTCTCTGGTCCAGCTCCTCCAGGACCAGTCCCAGCTTGCGTATCTGAGCAGGGGTGGTCAGCGCCATCTCCTCCACGGGGACGTCCACCCCGGCCAGCCTGGCTGTGGAGATCAGAAGATTATTATTAGGGCCTGAGCTCGACTGAGTCGGAGCGAAGACCTATTGAAATCCTTGGGATTCTTTTTCTTTTTTTTCTACCAAATGAATTGCCCTTTTGAGGGCCTTAGCATGCTCAAAAGACGGAGATTTATTGCACACTTGTCAGGTCTGGTGAAACATTTGATATTTTGGGGGTTTCATAATCGGCGCACGCAAAATTGCTCTATAGCGCCCCCTAACAATCAGCGTTTTCGTTCTGCTTTCACCTACAAGTTTGAATTTTGGTAGAAATATATAGCATTATGGGACTCACAAAAAAGTAATTAGGAGGCATATCGTAAACCCAACAGGAAGTCGGACATCTTTTTTTTAATCTTCAACTTTTGCCATTACATTTTCTTTTTTTATTACCAACCTACGATGCCGATTCATTGTTGCGCATGGAGGGATCCTTGAAGTACCCCAACGTGCGTTGACTTGCGAAGGCCCGTTTATCAATGCTTGCAGCTTTAATTATTATTATAGTTTGACTGACATATACTGTAAAGACTGCACTTTGTTATAAATGACAAGCTTTATGGTGAACAACAAGGGGGATCATTTGTTATTTTCAAATGTAATGATTAAATGAAAGTAAGCAATGATATATGACAGCACAGCCATTCAATGTGCATTAACTCACACAGCATGTGGTGAAGCACCAGACCATCGTACAGATCCTCCTCCAGACTCTGAACCACTATGTGTTCTGGTTTCAAAGTGCTATTGATCCAATTTACCAGTGCCTGCCAAAACACAATTTATCACACAGTCAGATAGATCAAACACTTCTTGCATACATTTCTAATGTGCAAATGAAAAACAGCATGAAACCTTGTTTTTTTATTAATTCTGTCCATCGATTCTCAGAGATAATACGATCCTGAAGTGGATGGAAATGATGACAAATACAAAATACCCCTCCAAAATAGCTGATATTTGATTTGTTTGTTTTCCCATCTCTACATACGAAACATGTCAGGCTTATCGAATTATTTATTCATTCACTGCTGCTTGCATGAAGCACTTGTGCTGCCATCTTTTCCAATATAAACCTTGTCTTTAAGTCAGAACCAGCAGACTGTGCCGACTCCTCGTTGTGGCTCTCTCATCTGTCTCCCATCACCTCTGATAATTATGTTCATTAAAATTTCACTGATCCTTCCACCTCTCTCCCTGAGGCAGATATTATTCATGCTCTTCTCTGCACAAATATACATGCAGGCTCTGTAATGTATTTTCTGAGTAGCATTCAACTCCAGCCCACTCAGGACAAACTCCCTGTGAGGTCCAGGATGAGTTTTGATGTTACAATAAATGTATAATAGAAGATGTCGAATAATCTCTTACCTCTTTTAGCTTTGCAAGTTTGGGGTCTTTTAAAGCCGTTGGCTGAATGAGCTTCTGCTTCTCTTCTGTGTGAATATACAAACAAACTCCATTGGTCAAAGAGACATTTTCTTATATATTTAAATGCTTAAACTTGGTAAATAACAGCTCTTTTATCATCCTAGAAAGTCAAATATTTTATTTATTGAAAGGCAACATCCCATGTGTTTGCGCCTTAAATGCAATATACACATATACTTTACACTTTTAAATGCATGCCCTACATGCATTTTTTATTTGATTTTCATACGGTATGAAAAGCAATGTGCTGCAGTCGTGAAACTTGCATGAGCTGTGAAATAAATCATACCAAACATATATTGTGCATTATTGTTTTTCATCTTTACACTATTGTAAGAAACGTTTTGCTTATACAGTACATACTGACCTGAAAAAAAACGTTGGCAAAAAAGGATGATACAAATTGTGATGTGTATTATAATTATTAAACAATAAAGTCAGCAGATAACAGAGGGTTACTCAGAATAAGTATTTTTTCAATATGAAATTCTCTCAAACCTTCCTATTTCAGGAGGAACTACTACAGCCACTAAGAAGTAGTTCAATGCACATGTAGTTGTGAGTATCTTATCAAGAGAATCTTACAAATGTTTTTTAAATGTATTCCACAAGTCTTGTTAAACATTGCCTGAAGCAGCTTACTGAATGCACACATACCCTGAAAAGTCTTGATGTCAACAGTGTCTTCCTCTTTGTGATACTCAAAGATGTCAGCCTCCATCTCTTTTCCTCAGGGTGAGATGTTCAACACCTGTCAGCAAAATCTGCTGAGAGAAATAGCTTGAAAAATAAACGACAGAAGAATAAAGAAACACCTTTTCCATCAACATGTTTTGCAGAAAGTCTCTTTCAACAACGTCTCAGTAAGTGTCCTGAATTTCAAACTGCTGCAGGGTAGTTACTCTGACCATTAGCGGAGAAGCTGAGTGCAGCTTATTGTTGCATGAAAGCCTTGTACCTCTACTTTTCTGTTTTCCAGGTACAAGTAAAACAGTCTTGTACCCAATGGATTTCTAGAATTTGAAATTCGTTTTTTCATGTCTGAGGGTGCTAACAATTTTCTAAAACACAACAAAACTGGTCAAAAACACGTCAACGTGAAAGAGGAAGATGGCTAGTTTCCTCACTTCCTTTTGTCTTTTTCAGCAACACGCTCAACAGATCAAGTGCTGTCGATGCCCCCCAGATCTGCAGGGCTTTACTTCACATGTGTGAATCACACAGTCAAAGACAAATGAAAGTGAACACATAACACACTCTGACAAAACAGACGTGACCTGGAGTGTGTCAAAGTGTTGTTTCCTGGATCAGGAGAAGAGAGAAGCTACCGGTGGTGAGAGTCTCTTCTCTTCCTGTGTGTTTTGTATATGTGGTGCTTCCTTTTCCTGAGGTTGACAGTAACTTTCAAACAAGGTCATAAACAAGAAGTATTTTTAAATAACCTTACCTTTAGAACTCTAAAGCGACTCGACAGAACAGGGTGACTATCGCTGAAGTAAGTTCCTTAACTGATGTCAACTCCACAAGCTGTCAAAACAGCCGTATAAGAAGTGGAGAAAGCTGCAATCTAACAAAATACCACCTCCTGTGAAGTGTATCAGCGCAAAGGGGTCTGACTGCACTCAATTTCAAAGCCCTGCTTGAAAAGAAAATAACATGTCACAGGGTCGAAAAGGGAAGATAAGCACGGAGAGGATGTGGCAAAGAAGAAGGTTGCACTTCCTCTTTGTGATACTCGTTTTGCAGATAAGGGCGTTAATGTTCTGAGTCACGTACTGCGTTTGAGACTTTAATAATAAGTAGGTGTAGAGAGAAAACGGAAACAGGGAAGACTCGGTGCTAAATGTTTTGTTTGGACAACCACACTCCAGGAGGGCCGGCAGAAGCGTGACTCTCAGAGGCTTGAAACACTCAGACTCGACTCACACATCTCCATCTGTGACCGGATCAATTTGCCGTCGTCTGGTCTTCACATTCTCCAGCAAAAGAAAAAGAGAGAAAGAAATATAGACAACACAACATAAAAGCTCTGCATGTGATCCAGCTTTATTGGAGAAAAGAAAAAGGACCACCCATCAGCCAGACGAAGGGGCAATTTGGGGGATGTGGAAGGTTACCATAGCAACAAAGGAACGAGACAAGAAAATAAACGGTCTAAAATAAACCTATAATTCCTTTAGCTAAACCCAAATTGCAGGAATTGGCTGTTCCAAAGGCAATTTCGCTCAAAACGCAGAAGCGAATCTAACCCATCGCACACGTAAGAGACAAAATGAAATTCTCATTCTGTTTGATTTCAGGCATTTATTTCTTGATAGGCAAGATTATAAGAAAAAACTAGAAGCGCACAGGGGTGACATCAAAACGCAAGCGTGGTTTAGATTGATTCATCCACTCTCTTCATAATTCATCCCCGGCTTTAAAATGCATGAGTAGTCGTGCCTGGTACATCTTAGCACATCTCCAGGTGGCACGGCGGGCTCCTGCTCTGCTTCAGGAGAGCCGAGTGAGGGTCCAGACCTCCTCGGAGACTCGTTTGAAAAGGCCGGGTCAATACGAAGATACTCTGACTCATGAATCTCCTGAGGCTGGGAGCGCTGCACTTAAAGCAAAACAGCAGCAGCTCTTATGGCTTGAGAAGTGGTGTGCATAGTTCAGAGAAAAAAAGGACCATTCCTAGTTCAGTTATCAAGTAAAAGCAATTATATATATTTATATATAGCTGTAGTAATATACAAACAAAGCATTTTCAGATATCATATAATATATAATACATGGCATTTTCAAGTTTCTTAAAGGAATAGTTTGGGGAAATATACTTATTCGCTTTCTTGTCAAGAGTTAGACGACGAGAAGATCAGTAACACCACACACATGAAGCTACAAGTTAGCTTAGCCTAGCATAACGCTAGAAGCAGAAGGTAACAGCGCTGTATTGAAAAATGCAAAATAGCAAGTTAAAGTGTATTTGGTAATGAGTTACAACAATAATCTGACTCTGTGATATCTGTTTTACTTTATACTAAAATAGTATGCCATACTTTTCTTGTTAAAAACAACTTTTTTTTAATTGTTACTCCCAAATCCAACTCACTGTAAATCGATAATGTAATGAGACAGCCAACTAGAAAGCTTAAGAAAGGGAGATGTATCATCTCTAAGCTAGCTGTTGAGTTGAGCCTTAGGTAAAGCTTTTAAATTGTTATTTGACGAGCAGGTCCTCATGTCTTAATGCTACGCTAAGCTAACTGGCTCTTGACTCTTACAATAGCTTTAAATGTAGTGATATCCATCTTCTTATCAAACTCTTGACAGTCAAACAAATAGGTCTGTGTCTATTTCCCCAATATATACTTTTAATATTTACAGAAATGTTTTTTAGATACTATCTAATATATAACAGTATTTCCAGATTTCAGTTATCAGTTTAACACAAATGTTTAAACATTCGGCCCTCGTTTATTTCTCTTGTGACGGCTGTGTATTTAAAAGGCTAAAAGGTTGCAGGGTTTCCTTGGTTGCATTTAACATTTAAAAAAAGGAATAAATAAATACTGACATTTGGAGAAGATTAATAACTAACATTCAGAGCCTTTTTCCTGCTTCTCCCCCTGGGTCGTTTTAAGTCCAACATAATTGTGACTTTCAGTCCCAGTTGGTGTCCTCCAGTGTCCAGACTGCTACAGGCACAGAGCAGCGTTCAGAAGTAATATCAGGGGGGTGAAACTGGAACAGTTCACTCAGAGTTTTTGTAGTTGGTGAAAAGGTTGTAGAGGACTCTGAGGGTGGACTTCAGGTTCAGGTTGACAACATCTGGAAAACAAATGGGAGATAACAGACTTATTAGAGTTTGACAAACATGTTTTTAAGGGGGGTTCTGGAAGACAATTAGACCTTTGATGGTCACAAAAACTAATCTTTTAAAAGCTCCTTGAAACATTAAGCACAAAATAAATGAGCTTAGCTGCCATAAAATCCTATTCCTCTCACTGCGATTGCTGCTGTTGGACTACTTTCCTTTAAAGGTTATTTCTAATTTTAAGGAAATGGAGCTTAAAATAGCTCATCATAGATCATATGATGTATTACGTCATACAAGGAGAGAAAAACACTTTCTGTTCCCTTCATCAGTAACATGCTGTACTACATAAGTGCTTATTGTAATATCTCATCACATGAAGTTCTAGGTTACGTTATTCAAGCCAGACATCATTGTGTTACAGCTGGGCTATTTAAACTAAGATGCATTAAGCTCATTATTGTGCTTTTCGGATGTGTAATTATCATTTGTTTATACATAACTTAGAATCAGTCATATTTTTGTATATCAATTTGACACTGCTTAATTTTGTATACTATAATAATTCTCATGTTAAATTGTTGTATTATTGTTTTACACATTCAAAATAATTCTAATCAAATCAAAATAAAAAAATGGTCTGCATTTTGGGTGACACTGTTGATATCATTAAAAGCAACTTTTGTTTACAATGCACCTGCTGATATTCAAAAGGCTTGGCAAAACATTTTTTTTTTTTTTTTTGCCCTATTACTTGTAAAGCGACCTTGGGTCCCTTGAAAGGCGCTATAGAAATCCAAGCTATTATTATTATTACTAATTAGAAGACTGGAGTATGAGAGTTGGAGCATAATATCAGTATGAAGATAATAACTATAATGTCCAATTATCGCAAAACATTATGTTTTGGTGAGAAGAAATGTTTAGTTTCTGACTTAGTCAAAAATAAATGTGAGTAGAAGGAAAACTAATTTGCATTTATACAGTGGAGGGAAACAATATTTACACATTTTGAAAGGTAGTCCATACTGGTTAAAGATTCATATATGTATTAATATATTAACAACATCAACAGCTGTGCAGTATACTACTTAGTTGCCATCTCCAAGGACTGTGAATAGAGCAATTATAATAAAATGGAGATATACCGACATAGAAAACAGGAAATGTTAAAGAGTAGTTTAAGCGGAATAAATAATAAAAACAAAGATCAGAAGCAAAAGCATGTGCAGTAAGTAGGAGAATATACTGTATATAAGTAAGTAAATTAAAACTGGGTTGCAGGATATTAAATATTAAGAAATATGGGACAAGAATGTGGAGCGAAATGTGAATATTTTAAGTAATGTAGCTCTGAGAATTATGTAAGAGAGTATTCCATTGTACAGTATGTATATTTAATATTCCTAAATGAGGCATACAGTATGAGGAGCCCCAGATATACATGGCTCTTACATTATATTACGGTCTGGGTGAATACTCAATTCTGATTGGCTACAGGATGGCAACTGTAACACTGCAATAAGAACACTGCACCTCCTAACTTATTGATAGTGTTTATTACACATTCACTTCAAGATATGGATCTAGTTTTGTTGTTAAACATACAGTCAAAATGTATTTAATTTGAATTATGCAAGCATTAGGTTAGATTTCAGGCTCATAGCGAGTGGACTAGAAATATTATGGGATGGTAATGATGCTCCAGGTATTAGTCATACCCTCAGATGATATCAGGGAGTTAGGGATTCTAGAAAACTTAACATTTTGATTATTAAAAAATCAATTAATGCCTTGCAATTTTATTTTTCTGTGGCAAGTGACCATGATAAAAGCGGTTTTCCATTATCAAGAAGTAATGGACTCCGGCTCCTTTCCCGTCATCAATTAATTCCTGATAATGGACACTTGTCGGGCATTATCCCTCACATATGCCGGGAATGTTTTGTGACAGAGAAGATTTCCATTAAACTGAACAACAACAACAAAGTGGAATACATTCTTCTACCAATATCATATCCTGCGGCTTAATGTAAGTTACAGTGTCTGATTTAAATTTGAATGCTTCAATAAAACAAAATACTGATTACAGTTTAAGTACGTGATCAGTCAACTGTATTAGATCACGCTCTGAAAGCTATTTCTGTAATAGCATTTCCAACTCTACAGGGGGTATGCAGAGTCAAATGGGTAAATAAAATGCAAATATCTGCATCTCTATTAATAACCAACAGAAAAAGCAACAACTACGTGACCCCAGTTAGTAATATTTAGATTCTTGAAGTATCAGCTTTAAATTATATTATAAAAAAGTTTATCCCAGGGCCAAATTAACTCAGCAACATTTATTCAGTATGAGAGTTTAAGGGTGAAGCAAGGTCGCCATCTACTGGACATCTTTTAATATGACAACCATTAAACATTGTTTTTAGAGGGTCTTTTCAGCAAGTAGCTTCCACAGGATTGTAGCTGACATCTTCGTGGATTCATCTTCTTATTACAGACACATGCATTTCCTAACATTCGGTCTTGCTGTAAAATGTATTATCTCTTCGATTTACACACGGCATCTATTGCACGTCTGTCCGTCCTGGGAGAGGGATCCCTCCTCTGTTGCTCTCCCTGAGGTTTCTCCCATTTTTCCCCCTTTAAAACTGTGGGTTTTCTCCAGGAGTTTTTCCTTGTGCGATGTGAGGGTCTAAGGATAGAGGGTGTCGTTTTTCTCATACTGATATTCTGAACAATCTGTGCTGTTGTATTTGCTGTAAAGTGTCTCTACTGTTGGCTATTTTTATTATATGTACAGCACTTTGGCTCGACCAAAAATCGTTTATAAATGTGCTATATAAATAAAACTTGATTTGATTTGATTTGAAGTAATCTAGGTCAGTCTCCATAAAGTCTCCTCTGGGAAATTGTCTTCTGATCTTGTAATTGTGTAACACATCTATAAAATACCTTCTGGTCTGGCTTTGGGTTTCTTCAGGCCTCCATCCTGCATCAGCTCAAAGGCAAACGCCACATTGTGGACCTGCAGGGTAACAACATGAAAACTCAATTAAGTGATGAGTTGCTAAAAGTCTTCTTTTTTTACTGACAATTTCCACTTTTTGAGGAGGTGTACTCACCTTCTGTTCGAAGCTCTCAGGAGTGAGGAAGAAGTTGAACAGAGGGACAAAGTAGTCTTCGAGCAGCCCCATCAGCAATATCAGATACACGCCATCAGCAAACTGGACACACACGGATATAAACAGTATTAATGTCTATACGAAAATTCACAGCAAATACAATATTAAACTGAACAAGTAAAACAGATTGGATTCTTATGCAGGCACATTAAGTGATGGTGAGAAGAATAAAATAAAATACAATATTTGAAATACAATTGTTAAATAACACCATTTTAATTTTAAATGGATCGCAAGGCTGTCATTTTGAATCGGCCCTCAGCAAATTCAAAAAGTAGAATGGAGTACGGCCCACGAATGAAACATGTGCTTGTCTTGTCTTGTCTTGTACTTCTTCAATATAGATTAAAACACATATTACACAGTAGTATTCATGTGTTAAGAAGCCCACTTTTCAAATAAATTCAGTCAATTAAAGCTGAAAACAAAAGTTAGTTGATCAAAAAAAGCCTAATAACTTATTTACATAACAAGCTTGAAATAAACTCTTCCTATATCCTCTTATTTTAAGCAACCTGAGGCTCCTGTTTTAAGGAATGAGCTGCTAACAAAATTAATTAAACCCTCTGGAGAGCTGTGATGTACAGTAGGCTGTCGTTTAAGCATCATTGACCTACATTTGATTGTTTTTGTTAACTTATAACTGAACTTATGCGGCTAAATACCTCTAGTGAGCGGCCCAGACCTTCGTATATTTTTCTGTATGTGGCCCTCGGTGAAATAAGTTGTGAACCATTAAATCTCTTACCTGAGATTCCAGCTCAGTCACTTCCAGGTTCAGCTTGTTCAGGTGTTTGTTCACAAAGGTGATGAGAGACTGGAAACAGGATCAACAAACTGTTAATAATTTGTACCCTAGATTTGTATTACTGTACATTATCACGCAAAGGAAATGTCTTTAATACCGTTTTCACCACGTTGAGCTTGTCAGGTGCGTGATCCAACAAAGTGTCAAACGCGTCCCTCTCTGTTGCGAACAATAATAATAATTCAAAGGTTATGAATACTTAAAGGAACAGTACGACATTTTGGGAAATGTTAAGGTGTCAAAAAAGATTATCTGTCATGTAAATATATGTCTACATATATGTCTATGCCAGCAGGTGGTTAGCTTAGCTTAGCATAATGCGTTATCGAAGCGCAGAAATACTTCTTTAAGCAGGGAAATAAATAATGAGAAACAATAATTGGTAAAGGGATAATACTGTAACAGAATGTGTCTCTTGGACTTACCAAATCTTCCCATCATCATTCTGGAAAAAAAGAGAGATACTTATTACCACAATATTCATTATAATACTTTAAATGACATCATTAATATAAAAGAAAGGACAGTTGAGGATACAAATATTTTAATATCAGCTCTTACTCTGTGGTGCTCGTCAGCTCCTTGGTCACAAGAGCCGTCTGCAGGATGCCTTCACGCTTCTGCTCAAACACAATCAAAACACTTGAGTTACTACATGACAGAATAACGAGAACTGTTGATTCAAATTATGAAAATTAAATGCACAGACGACACAGACAGATAATGAATGATGGCAAAAACTGACACTTTATCCGTCACTGTGATGTGTATCCTCATTATATTAAAGTTTGGATAGGTCTTTGTTATTCTTATGGTGTTTTGGGTTGATTTGAAGTTACATTTTGGACATTTCTAAGATGAGAAGAATTTGTGAATTTAAAGACAGATTTTTGTTGAGGTATATTCTGAATTATATGTCTTGTGTTGTTTGACTGTAACTCATTCATATAACTTTAATAAGAAATTCCTAATCTCAGTGAAGGTTAAATACAAGTTTAACTGAGTCAATCTTGCAAAATAATCACTCCAACAAATTGGGAAAGGGGCATGGCGTTGAATTTGACAGACAGACATTAAAGCTAGTGTTAGTTCATGCTACAGTTGGTGTCCCCAAGAACCATGCATACACACACAGAGACCCACAATGTGACTACAATAAAATACACCAGCTGTACGCTGTTGGGGCTGGTAATTAACTGAATCAAAATAGCTATACAGCTCCGTATCCATCCCTATGTCACTGCACATTATGATAATGAATGTGAACCCTGTGTGAGCTCTTTGAGCCACTTCACCTTGATGATCACCACCTGCGCAGAAACATGCTCCGGCAGTCTGATCGGAGCCTGGAAGTGCATCGCCAGAGCCACCAGCAGGTAGACGATCGCCACCAGGTTCTTTGAATGGATAGCTGTGACAGTAAATCAAAGCAAAGGACTGTAAGATCTTTGCACACTGCAAGATAACGGAAGAAAGCAATCTTCTAAAAATGTAACATAACATCCAGCTCTTATCAAGAGACTTAAAGCATTTCATCGGTGAACTCCAGCAGGAAATCCTGATGTTTGTAGAGCTTCTCAAAACCTGAACAGGATGAAATATGTTGTGTAATGCAAATCAAGAGATTATGTGTTCAGAGGGGGAATTCCAACAATTGTGCTAACAGGTGTATACAATCCAAAACAAACAGACTCAAAGACAGTTTTTTCCCAAGAGCCATCATTGCTCTTAACACCTGAAATTATGTGAATCAATGTGACTCTGCACATATATACATATATATCATTACTATTATTATTATTATAAATACACACTATTATTATTATTATTTATTACATTACAGATTTTATTTGTATACTCCTGGAAATAATTACTGCACTTTATTCCTTATTCCTTTATCCCTTATTCCTAAGTATGTATGCTGCGTGTATTTTGTTGTCTTATGTTGTGATGTTTTTGTTTTTGTTTTGATGGCACCCTTGAAAGGGAGAAGCATTTATTATTATCTCATTGTACATGTATAATGACATTAAACGATTTTATTCTATTCTAAATTCAGTTGACTTGTCTCAAGGACACAGCCCGTAAAAACAGCTGTGCAATGTTTTTTGCAGTGAAATGGATTGAGACTTAAAGGTAGGGTAGGTAAGAATAGAAAAAGCAGCTCGAGTGCGCTAGAATTTGAAAGTACACAACCGAAAAAAATCTGCCCCTTCCTTCAGACTTCCTTACAGAGCCCCTCCTCCAACACACACGAACGCGCACATGACCAATGAGGGCACGAGATAAGTTTGTGCACAGATGGAAGGCTGACAGGCAGGTAGGCCATCCAGTTATTTTAGCCGGGCCTGCTCAGATGATTGGTCGTGCTTTTTACAGTACTACGGCTTCCACAGATGAGATGTTTTTATGTATTCATTGTCAAAGCATTTAATGTATTCATTGCTATCGGGATGTTAAGAGCATTCCATGGAATATAACAACAAGTATTTCTGAAGTGAATTACCTACCCCACCTTTAACGTTGAAAAACAAACCCTGCATTACAAAGTGGAGTTTTAAGGAGAATGTGGTATTGCGTTGTATTGTGAAACATTGAATCTCCAATATTATTTAAGCTTGACCCATATTTCAGGCTGAAAGTCAAGAAATCTCGGCCTCTGTTTTGACCTTATTTTAAATGTCTGTCTCTTGTAATTCTCCAAATGATGGAGGTGCTATAACTTAACCACTGGAGTAGCAAAGTAATCTCTAAAGCCGTAGTGAACTCACAGTCCACGCTCCACTCAATGGTCCAGCCATGAGGCCGCAGCATTTCGTTGACGGACTCCAAAACCGTCTGCAGCTTCTGCTTTTGGCCGATCTCGGACTGAGTCACCTCGGCCACGTTCAGCTTCCTGCCCGACAACTTTTCTGTCGACAACATGAGAGGAAATATTAGCTCAAACTCAGGGAAACACATCATGTATCATGGGACAGTCTTGTGATGTACTGAACAGGTCAACTGGTAGACAAAAGTTACAAGAGAGGTTAAGTCCCAAAGAAGTGCAAATGTTTTTGTTCGTTCCCGTACAATATCAGTAGGCTTACAAGCTTTGTTTATTGGAAAACAATGACATGGTGATCTTGAAGATGTATGTGGGGGCTTTAGACCAGTGATTCTCAAATGGGGGTACGCGGACCCCTGGGGGTACGTTGGGGTACTGCAGGGGGTACGTGAGATTTCCAAAATAAAAAAAAGGTTAATTAAAAAAATACCATGCATGATTAAAAAAATAATCTTAGTACATTAAGTTAAATAGAAAACACAATTGTATATAAAATATTCCTAGAACCACTAAGGGGGTCCTCATATAAACAAATGTGTGTATTGTATTTTATAGTTTTTCACAATATATCATTTTGTTCATTGGTTTGTTAAACATATTACTTAAATTGAAAAACTCCTTGGAAAAATCTGTTTATAAAAATGTTGTTATGTTATTTTTTTTCATGCATGAAGATGAAAATATCCTTAGTTTGTTGTAATACACGAATGAGTTAATAAATCACACACTGGGGGAACATCACTATATTGTAATTATGTATATAGGCTTTTTCGATCAAAAATGTCCGGGGTCGGTCAGGGGGGTACTTGGCTGAGAAAAATGTTCAAAGGGGGTACATTACTGAAAAAAGTTTGAGAAGCACTGCTTTAGACAACAAAGATTCTCTGATGCAAGCAATAGAAAGAAGAAGGATTTATGGAGATCCTTTTCAACAATTTTTCATTTTCATTGCAAAAACCTCGCTTTAGCTTATGTGCATTTGACAATAAAGACTATGCGTCTTTGGAAATCTAAAACAGGCAATGATGCAGCAAAAGACGGTACAGAAGGTGCAAAAGTAACGAAGAAGTGTGACAACAACAACAGCCTTAACAGAAATGAAAGAAATCACACGTCTCTTAACAAAATGTTTCCTGCTGTGGGTTGTAGTTGTTGTTCGTGACACTTCTGCAACATATGTGTCCTATTTGGGCCTATTTGTATTACCTGGCTTCCATAAATGAATATGCAAGTTCTTTTCAGGCTGCAATAATGATATTGTTAATATACGACAATGACATTACATTGTATTTATTTTACAGACACTTTGGTTTAAAGAAGAGTCTTTTTTCCAATCTACAGAGCAACACGTGTCGTCTAAAATGGCACTTGTGTAGCAGAAGGGGAAGATTTAACCCTAACCCAGCGTATATTGTGGAAATCTGAAAATGTTTTGCTCTTGCTGTTACACATAACAGACACAAGGGGGAAGCCACGGACAGACTTTGAAGCTTTACGACAGAGCACCACCATAGTGAACACACATCCATTACATAGGGCAGGGGACAGAACAATATAAGTTATCAAACATGTTTTCTTAATGAAATGAACATGTTTTGGACAGGCTTTGTCATTCCATACGTTTTCCTTTAATAAGATTTTCTCAAAATGTGAATGTTTAATAAAATAAAACAAAGTATTGGAATGACATCAGTGTGAATAATGGTGTCCCAGGGGTCAAAGAAGGCTTTAATGCTTATGTGAGATAACACTATGTACTTTAATTGATTTTGGGACTGCTGCAAATGTACTTCTGATAATACCACCAATTAAGTTTTCTTTATTTTACAGCTGGTAGGTGAAAACAGAAATGTAATCATATAGAATAAAATATTAATTATTGTTGACTACTGGCAGCAAGTTTGTTGAAAAAGGCAATGTTTTGGTCATAGACTAATATCAAAAATCAAACTCATATTTATACCAGAGCCACAGGCTGCATCAACAAGTTATTGCTTTTTGTAATATTTTTTACTACTAAGATTTCTGCAAGTGTTCATATTGTTGCATGGCAATTTAAAGATCGTACAGAATATGTATTGACAAAGATGGTTTGAAAGTTAGACTGCCAAAGAAACCAGTTTCTCACCAAATAACTTCTGGAGAACTTGTCCATCATAACAGTCCTCCTCCAGGTCTTTGACTATGATCCGGTCTTCCTCCAACTCACTGTTGATCCAGTCTATCAGGACCTGGATACAAATCATCATACAAACAGATCTATTGTCTTTTCTGTGCTTTTTTCTTCACATTTTCATCACTGTGATTGTTCTGAAGAGATGTAATGCTTATGCACAAAACATGATCTCAGACTACCTTCAGAAGATCTTTAAATTTAAGATTTTCCCGCGATGTTGGGTCCAACATGATCCTCTCTGCGTTTTCCTCTGGTGAACATAATATGAGAAAATTAAGACACTTAGTTCAGAGTGACACTAAAATATCCTGTTTCATTTCACATACACCTATCCCCCCCCCTTAGACACATTTTTATCTCACATAAACACAAATGTACACACGCAGACACACTCATACAATGTTTCTATCACTCTCACTTCAACAGTGATTCACACGGTGACTGAGGCGTCTCCCCTCCACCCACTTTCATTTCCTGCTGCTCAGATGTCGAAGTGCCCGTTAAGCACAAATGTGTCAACATATTCTGATGTTTCTCTGTGACCTCAAGTTGATCATATTGGAAATGCAGATTCATCAACAGAGCAAACTCCAGTCATACATTCGCACATTCAAAGAGATGTTTTAACATAAGATATTCTGTTTATATTCTAAATAGGACATTTAAGTGCATACTGAATGTGTGTGTTGGTGTGTGTGTGTGTGTGTGTGTGTGTGTGTGTGTGT
>CALSBZ010006684.1:132348-172583 GCA_943591055.1 Gobionotothen gibberifrons
GTGTGTGTGTGTGTGTGTGTGTGTGTGTGTGTGTGTGTGTGTGTGTATATACCCATCAGTGTGTCCTCCGGATGGATTTCTGTCCCCGAGGGAAGCATGGGAGCGTTGATGGCATTCTTCCCCTCCTCATGGAGATCACTCACTGGTAAGACAAGAATACACACACACAGAACATTAGAGACATGCACAACTAATTAGATAAATTAAATCAACAGAAAAATACTTGACATGAAGGAGGCATACTGTGAGATGAGCAAGGAAAGAGTGTGGGACAGCAATACATGGCATTAAAGAGAAAGCTTGTGAGAGTCACTGTTGCACAATCACCCAGGACCCTTGTGGGGAAAGTTAGGTGTTACTTTTGAATCGATTCTGAGTCAAATGTAGCCCCTTCTCCTCCTCTACAGACTCCACTTCAGTCACTCCACCACCATCTTCTCAATCAGTGACAGTCAAAGCTGAACAAAAGGACATTTCTAAAGGTTTCTCTGAATCAGTTTCACAGTCTGCATATGTGAGAAAATAAAGTGTTGTCATTTGAGTCAGCATGCGTTGGGGCTGAAGACTACGTTTGAAAAAGATATTGCGGGGAATTGAGTTAGAAGTGATTCTACCAGTGCTGTGGCTTCTCTTCTCTGCTTGAGTCTAGCCACTTTATTAGTTTCATAAGACACTACGAGCATTTAAAATCCTGACTCTCCGAGCAATTTTGAAGTGGTTGAGTGGCATTGTGGGTAATGTAGGAGCTAAGTTTTGACAAGGAACAATAATGCATGGTATCTCTGGATCTGCTGCATCAATTTTGACCATTTAAAAAAAAGTCTATGAGTCCAACAATGTGCGTGCAGTACTAAGTTGGCACAGTGCGCTTTTAAGAAACTTCTTTTTTAAACATCATACTTGATTTGATGCCATAGAAATCAGAATCATAGTGAATTATTGTTGCTATGATGTATTTATTTAATTTGCGTTTGTACTTCACGTAGGACAAACTCATTAAAGTCTAATAGTTTGTAGTTAGAATAGTTTCACGCCCAATTCCACATTATAAGGTATTGTATTATAAAGTATATTACAACCATTCACTCGCCATGATGAACCATATTGTGATGATAAGACATTCTGCAAACAATGCACTGTTATCTAGCTGAGAGTTTTTGTAAGAAATGTTTATCCAGGGATTTTGAACTGCTGCCTGAGGGTCTGTCACTTATCTCCAACCATGTGAGACTCTTTCCTTTCCACCACAGATTGCCTTGGTGGGCGGCAGTCTCCATTTACATTGTATTTAAACAAATTAAGTCATTTCAGTATGTATCTTGGCTCCTAAAAGTATATTTGGGGATTTATCCAATGTAAACAAACTTAGAATGTATCCAAAGTGAGAATATTGAGTACAACTGTAAACAAGAAAGCTGATTAAAGGTGACAAGACACAGAAAAAGTAGCACACACTTGGCATTGAATAAAATCAATTTCCGCTGAGATGCTTTTACTTCTGACTGAAGAAACACTCAAGGGATTTAAAGGCTTTCTTCCACTAATGGCCATAGTGCTTTTATTATCCCACATTTCAATTTGTACAACCTGCAACTGGATGAAACACAATCAATAGTCAAGTCATTTCATTGACATCGCTATTTTTAACTTGTGCAAGGAAAACACAATTTGAGCTTACATTTGAACCGGTTTTTAAATGAAAAGCATGTAAAATAGCGTTTTCTAATCGGGATATAATGAAAGCAAGTCTAGGACTGTGTGTTTATGATGAAATCTCTACTTCAAAGCATGTACAAAGAGGATAAACTGTACATATTTACCCCGGGAGCAACGGTCCCCACAGATTTCCTATCTGATTCAGCCGTCCCGTAAGAGCTGAATATCCACTATCTCACTGCAGATCAGCAGTTTGCTTTGTAATTACAAAAGCAAGCTCGCCGCATTTCATCATAATTGTGTTTCCTTTTCCCCCCCGCTGTCCATTTGACCACATAACTGCTGCTGGCACTTCACACAGTCAAGTACAATCTGGTATAAAATGGTCAAATTATACAATATCATTAATTTACTAAGGCACATATCTGCAGAATGATTTATAAAAGTGAAAATATTTCCACTTGTCGGTCCAGAAATAAATCGAAATCTCTCACAGAGACACACACAATCTATTCTGTAGTGACTAATACATCTTGATGATCTCTACAGCAACATTAGTGGACATTAACCTACAGTTGCACTAAGGTAAATCTCCTGCTTCCCCATTAGCACTTCCAAGTTCCTCAAAGCTCAACAAACAAATGTACCTTGTTTCTTCCTCTTGGTCCCACACAACAGCCCCGCCATGTCCCTTCTATAGACCGCTTGATTCCCAACGACGGCAGTGAGCGAAGGTAGAAAGTGTAGAAGGGTGTGTGTGTGTATGTGTGTGTGAATCGCAGTCGGTGGGACTGGGCAATGGCAGGGGCGTCATCACGTGTTTATTTCTGTCACAACCCTCCACCCCACGTCTGTGGTCCAGTTACAGGACACGCTGAGGGGTGTGTGTGTTGTGTGTATGTGTGTGTTTGGGGCAGGAATTAGGACCACACTGGACATAAACGCACAAACAGTGGACTGACAGACTGACCATGAGAGGTAAAGTGCTAGCTTACTTTTCATTATATTCTATATAAATGCATAAAGCATGGTGTAATTTGTTTTATTAAATAAGTGTAGCCTAGTAATTTCACAGCAATCAGAGAATACACTTGTTAGCGTGGATAACTGAGCATGAAAATGGAGCCTTTTATATGTATTGCTGCAGAGGATGATAAATCAGGCAGCAGCTGTAGTCCTGTTAACAGAATTACTCTAATTCAATACAAATCTAAGCCTGCAGTCAGAACATTTATCTTATGCCGGCTTCATTGCACAAATTAATGTCAAAAGCCCCTCAGAGGTTCCTTCAAACGAGCATGGAAAAAGACACAACAACATACGGTGAGCTTCTTCTTTGCTTTAGAGATAAATAAAATGTTCTAGATATAATCAGTGTGCATCATAAACAACAGCGTAAAGCAGATTGAAATCGACCTCGTCTTGTTTGGTTCCATTACTCCCGAGGGGGAGGAGATTCACTGTGACACATGGGAGTATAAATAATGCAGCAGTAAGGGGAAGGCAGACCTTAAATATAGCCGCTCTGGTTATTTACACCACAGGCACCAGTGAGTCACTGGGACTGTTCCACACGGGGCCTTTGGCTGAGAGATATACGCTCTTATTACATCAAGATAATAACATCTATTTGACATCATATTTTGTACATTTTGTTGTAATTCCATTTTGTGTCTTTATTAACCTTCTGTATACAGGTGAGGATTTTGAAGAAACATATGTGCCAATATTCTTCTTTTATTACGTTTTTCTTTTTCATTCAACAAATAACAGACACAAACTTTTCCAAAAGTTGCCTTTAAAATGTTCTTAAAGGTCACCTATCATGCTATTTTTAGGCAATAGCATATAGGTCTCAGATATATAAGAATATATAAAAAACATGTCTCTGAAGTATTTTGCTCAAAATACCAAACAGATCACCCATTCTAGCCATACCTCATATCCCTCCATTTCACTTCCTGTTTCAAAAGTGCTGATTTGGGAGGGGGCTGAGCTCATGCGGGACCCGGCAGCTACTGTCTAAACTAAATACTTCCGTGATGAAACGCCATATCATGGATTATCAAGGATTATTTCTGAAACAGTATGGAGCTCAAAGGCTTTCTCTCTTGCCGGTTATACCACAAGGTGAGTTCCTTTTTATGTCCTGCTTCTTCACACACATGCTCTCCAGTACAGGTTAGCTCTGAGTGTTAGCGATGCTAATGTAAACACCGACCATATTACGTCCAAAACAGTCGGGCATTGTTTCTGATAGCAACGTTTCTGATAGGGCCGTGGATGTAAAGCCAGCCTACATTTCCGATATTACATCATATCGGACGCAAATCTGGATCAGCTCCGTTGTAGCCCCGTTTTTAGAGATTTGGGTACGGAGGAAAAGAGAGAGGGTTTTATTTTCGGACGCTGCGTGAGTTCCCCGACGCACCGGGGACACATCTTCATGTATAAAAGACATAAAAAAGTGCATTTTGCATGATAGGTCCCCTTTAAAATTAGTTTTAAAGAATTTTGGCCAAGATATGTGTTGGCAGGTAAATTCACTGATAAAAAATATAGAATCTTGAATATATCATTGACAGTTGAGTACTGCGATTTCTTGTTAAAATATCACCCCACATACTGCAGCAACAAATGCTCATAAGGTACTGTTTGCCACTACATCGGCAATATAATGAATAGACTTGAGTTTACTCTGCATAAATATCAGTGAGTCTGTTGGATAATGGCTTCTAATATAAAAAGATATTTAAAAAAATGTGAAATGTGAAGTATTGGTCATATGATGATAAATTGTTGAAGCAACAATATGGCATAATGAAGAGCAAAAGACACAAAGCGACGACAGTATAAACAAATATATGTTGTATCTTATTTTGGTTTGATTTGACATCAGATGAATGCATTATATATTAACTAATGCAAAAACGACTCAAGTCTCCTTGTGTTGGTAGAAGTAGCAACAACAACAATAAGTACGTAAGTATGTAAAAGAGGTTAAACAGCAACAACAAATAGATGACTTACTATTATCAGCATCCATCCTGACAATTGTATCTTAGTCAGTTTGTATTTTCAGAGTGTAGATACTCTTCTCTCTAAGATAGCGGGATGTGCCCTAAAGTTCATCCTCTCAGCCCTAAGAAAAACAAAACATGTTTTTTTCCCTTGACTTTACTATCACGGTTGCAGCCTATTGCTGACAGAGGGAGCTGAGCCTTGTCAGAGAAAAGCAGACTTCCTTTCAGTTTATCAGGATATACAGAGAGAGCTATGATCATCCAGTATCTCTGAAAACTGGGTCTTAAAAAAAAGTCCAGTTGCCTCACCCTCAAGCAACACTTACTACTACATCCTATTTTCTCTACCACAAGAAAGAGAGTATGGTTTGAGTGTTTAATACTGAACTAAAAACATGTAAGTGTGGTTACTAAGGGGTGTCAGCACATTGTAGAATATGTCATCAGTACCATTACGCTATTAATGATTATCCAGAAAATGTGAAGCAACTGTTCCAGTGGCAACTCGTCTGTCTTGGGTGTTCCTCTTAAAGAATAAAGAGTACCACACCCAACTGTAACAGAAACCACAGCAGCAGCTCACGAGACCACAAGCTGTGGACTACACCTCACACATGTCTATTGTTTTACTGATTTATAACAATAACATCAAGAGCTTATAACTTTTAAATTACATTTTAAAAGCTCGCTCCAACAAGTCCTCCAATTTATACAACCAAATAGGTCAGTTGAGGTTAAATCCCCTTTCACCACACAGGGGCACTACACCCCCACAAGCTGCACTCAAACACTGGCTCTGAGGCTAAAGGAATCCCTTCTCACTGCAGCAAGGAGCTAGAAGCATATGTTGGCACCATTAAAGGTCCCCTAATATACTGTTTTTCATCAATATATTATAGTTCTCAGATATATACAAAACATGTCTCTGAAGTGTTTGGCTCCAAACACTTCATCCCATAATCCCCTCTGTTTCAGCCCTGTTTCAAAATTGTTGATTCTCTGTCTGTTACTTTGGATGAAAATAAGGAGCCCCTCCCCACGCCCCTCTGAGAGATATTTGGTTAAAAAGAACACAATGGTGCTCTAGGAGGAAATTCAGGTGACCTTGGTTGGTTATTGGCTAATAATTACACAAGCCAAACAATCGTTATGACATCATAAAGTGGCCGAAATCTGAACAGCTCACTTTCAGACAGGTTTTTATATAAATGGATCAGGACAAAAAGTGAGTGAATCTTTTTTCCTGAAACTTTCAGAATCTCTTTCCACAGAGGGGACACACAAAAGACGGGAGAAATTGGATTTTGCATAATAGGTGACCTTTAAAGTCTAGGGACCGAGGGTTATTGTATAGGTAAACTGGAGGTGGACAATTAAAGGAACAATTACAGATTTATGTAGTACATTTTATACATATTAGCAGAAAGGGACCCTCCGGTCACAAGTGTTCAATACCCCACTTTTACCTATACCTCTATGCTAAAGTTAGCGCCAGAACTAAGGTTAAGGAATTGTGGCTCTACTGTGACATGTTTCATGCCCAAATGCTCAAAAAGTGTTCTTTTTTTCTCTTTTCTTTTCACCCTCTGTCTGAAATGAGATCCCAGCCAGCTCTGATTGGTTGGATGGACGGATCTGTTGAGATTTATGATCAGCTCAGAGATGTCCCGCCCCTTTGCCTGTCACGTACAATGTGTCTGTCAGTTACAAAGTGATGTCACTATGTTGAAGAAGTAAACAAAGGAGTTCAATGGAGGCGTTTCAGGAAGGAGGGGGAGTGTGTGGGAGAGAAGAGAAGCTTTGGGATTCTAGCCTTCGCAGACCATTTACATGCACAACCAGGGGCGCCGTAAGGGGGTGAAAAGTTAGGACGATTCTAAGGGCCCGTGACTGACAGGGGCCCAAACAATTTTAGAACATTAAGAAAAACATGTTTAAGTAACCAATGTGATATCTTTTCATGGGGCCCAAAATCCCTGGTGGCGCCCCTGTGCACAACAACGAATATAACACAGGCACACAAAAAAGCATAATATGGCCTCTTTAAAATAGGGCAACCAAGACCACCTGTGCTGACATATTCAGTCTTGAAATACAATCTGCTAAAACATTATAAAAGGAATAATCAAATATTTTGGGAAATCATGTTACCATGGGGCTCGTCTATGAATTGATTAACAAAATGACTCAGAGATTCAGCTAAGTGACGAGTTGTTTCAGCTCTTATAACTGTGAAAAAAACGGTCACACTAAATTTGGCAGTTTGATTAAGAGATATCAAACTGTTAAAACCTCTTCTTAAAATAGGTGGAAGCTCATGTCTTTTTAGATGAGATGTGTGGAGTTTAATGAGGCTACTGAACAATTATTAGGTCTCTGTCCTCCTACTGGTGGGCCTCCTTTAATGGAGATTACAAACACATGGCTGTGAGCACAAACACAGGAAAACACACACACACACACACACACACACACACACACACACACTGAGGCGTTAAACCTTGCAGCTGTCTGTTTTACCACACAGTGTCTGGCCCAAGGGAGGGCAGAAAATAGTTTGGCCAACTGGAAAAGTAGGACAATAAGACAGGGTGGGGGTTTGATATATAAAACAAAGTTTAAAACAGTGACCCTCTTACACCTTATCTTCATAACTTGGCATTCCTGGCACCACTACTGTATCTTTATGATCTATTTATGTCCATTGTCTCATGGAAAATGCCTGTGGAGTTATTCAGAGGAAATGCTCTCACCTCTCAAACACTTCCAAAGAAGAAACGCAATTACAGTAAGGCTCAGTATGTTAGATATTGAACCTATAATGAATGTTGACACAATAAGCATGAGGTTATAAATCCATAATAAATCAACTTAAAAAACAAGGATACAACCATAAAGGAAGGATACATTTAGGAAACCGAAACACTATAGCCTACTGTAGATGTCTTTTCATATTATTGTGTGGAGCTCTGCATGATTTGAGTGCTCTGATTCCCAGAGGGGGAATATTGTAATAGCCCATCATGTGATTGCAGCACCATGGACAGAAACCCCCAAAAGAGAACCAAGCAGGATAAAGGCCCTTTTTAATATAAAAAAACAACTTGCCTTCTTTAGACTTTTTCTTCCGCCCCAGGGTTCCTCCTAATTTCCCCAGGAAAGACTCGTCCTTTTTCATCTTTGCGGGCTGCGGGGTCGCAGACATCTTTCAGTATGATGTGTGCTCTCCCTTTATGTCTGTTAATATTGTCACTGCCACAGATGTATAAATATGGTCACTCCTCCCTGTGGTGCGTTCAGGGCACCGCTGTACAGTAAGATCCAGCAGATACAATCAGGCAAACAGACTGAGGAAAGCAGAGCCGGTGGGGCATCAACCAGACCAATGACTCATGTGAGGAACAGCTTCATCTGCTCCATGTTTACCGACGGGTCGTCATCCCACAGCGCCCCCTACAGGCAGGACTAGGAACAGGGGGTTTCATAGTCTGGTTCTTAAAAATCGACAGTATTATACTAATAAAACATACTTTTATCTAATGTTATACATGACCATAAATAGAGAATGATTAAGACAAGAGAAACTCACCTCAAACTGGCTTTCGGAGCTTTTTAAGAACTGAAGACTAAAATGAAAATCCTCTAACTTGTAAGTGGACCTGTGAGCATTGAATTCCGTTAAAAGTAGTGAAAGAAGTATTTACATCATTAGAATAAATATTAAATACATTTCTACACAACAAAGATACTCAAGTAATAGCCCTGCATTCAAATTGTATGGAATTGAAAATCAATAAGAATTACCAGAACATGTACTTTATAATAAAACTCACCATGCAGAATGGTAAACTGAAGAAACTGTGAAATAAATGTACTTTCTCAGAATTGTCACTACTACAAAATTAACAAAGTAAACAGTAATTGACTGTATCATAATCTGGCAACAAATAAATGAGAACATGTTTCGACAGAAAGATTTGAAATAAATGTAAAGAAATAAGAAATCATTTTTTGAAATGCGGGGAGAGTAAAATAAACACAATTTGTTCATAACACAAACCGGTATTGTCCAGTATTCAAAGATGTGAGTGATGTTAATAAATCTTTAACAAGATAAATACAATTTTTTTAAATTTAGTTTGAGTTGTTAATCAAAAGCACTACAAATTAAGTTGAGAATCTATCACGAGGTTCATGTACAAACATCTGTTTATTTAAGTGGCACAATGGGAATGATTGAAGTTCTGTTTGGACAATAAAACCTTGCAAAAATACAACATTTTATCAACACCTTTGATTGACTTGCTTCAACTGATTTCTTTACAAAATGAAAGGAGCAGGATCGGCTTCAGTGCTCATCTCCTCTTCCAGTTTCTGGCGCTGTTTTAGGAGACAAAAGTTAATATTATTAAAGTACAAGTCATTTTAAACTCTGTTGGTGTCCCATTATGGTCATGTTGATTTATGCTGCTGCTGCTGCTGCTGCTGTGATTTCACCTGTAGTCTGCAGCAGCTTCCAGTCCACCTGCAGTCTGGTTCTTAATCTCTCCAATGCCTCCACGTCCCCCGGTAGAGGAGCAGGAAGCTTCCCCAGGGAGGGGGCCGCTTCCCCCAGGAGAGAGGAGGCGGTGGGGCCGACACACACACTCTCACCTTCCTGAAATTATAAAAAGATAATTACATACAACTATTTAAATGTCCCGCAAATTAACAGTTGTATTTCCACACTATCAAGGATTCATTTGGCATTCATTGTAAGGAAGTTTATTAAAGCTTAGCAGATTTCAGACACAAAAGCAATTACATTTTTTAGGTAGAAATACTGCAGATTTAAGAGGTGCAGGGGTATACGATCTAATGACCTTGGAAAAAGCAGTGGCAAAAATAGAAGTTTTGAGCCTCAATTTAATAGAAAAAGAGTTATGGTGGAAGTCAACTTTTCTCCGTGTCATGCAGTGAATCAAAACTGAAAGCTTCTTCTCCATGTTTGGTTCTGACCCTGGGGACTGAATGAAACTCTGTCCCAGTCTGTACTTTTATCAAACCTGCTCCAGCCTTCCTTACCTGCATCAGCACCAGTGTGTGTCCCTGTGCGAGGCCCTGCAGCAGGCCTGTTAGTTGTTGCCACGCTCCGTCACACAGCCCGCCGCCTGGAGCCCGGACCAGCAGAACCAGACTGGGGTCATACTCGTACCCCAGAGGCAGGAGGAGGCCCAGCACAGCCTGCATGAAGCCGGACACATCCCTGCAGCCCTGTGGGGGGACAGACAAACACACATAGGACGTGTTCACATGCGTCATATAACAAATACACACACATACCCTGCACTTAAAACACTTATTCACAGAGGGGCACAACCATGACGGCAATACTTCAATATATAGGATAATTACTGAAATACTAGTACATTGTGAAATCTCAACCTTGGGGTCATAATGTTGAAGCAATGGTGAAATGTGTTTTTATGGCCAAAACCTAAAACAGTATATGTTTACATTAAAAGTATATAGCGTTAAACATTTAGATATATTATTTAGACATATGTTGGCCACAAAAGCTTGATATGAGAAGTAATCATACAATCATGTTGACAATATAACAGAATTATCCTATCCATTGCTACAGATGAAGTACAGTACCTTCTTCAGACACACAGGAATATGATATTTGCTTTTCTGTTCCTCTTCCTTGTTGCTGAAATGCACCAGGAGTGTTTTCCTAAAGATAGAAAGATTTCTGTTATCATCTTTGGGACAAATGTTTTTTTTATTTGCTCAAGAGGGACAAGTTGTATCAGAAAGTTATATTCAGGGACACAGAAATGATATTTACCCATCCTCTTTGTGATGAGTTGGGACCACCACGTCTCCAACACATACAACCAACACCCTGCATGAAGAGAAAGTGGGAACAAGTTCATTAAATATGAAGCTATTCAAGTCATTTTTAAATAAACATTCACTGTACATAATGGATTAGATGCACATTGCTTTACCGGTTGGTGAGAGCAGTTGCCGCATGCTGGACAACACACGTCATCGCCATGGTGACGTCGTGGACCAAAGCCAAGCCATTGCAGATCTGCAAGGAGGTAATTAAATATAATGGCATCAGCTTGGAGCAAATCACATCCTGGCACTCAAAGAGACAAATAGTATCCGGACTGTACCTCATTCCTCTCCATTTTCTCCACGAGGGCAATAAGACTGGAGAGGGCTGGGAGAGCATCGCTGTCATCGTTAGGGAAATTCTCCCTTATTTTGGAAGAAAGTACACATTTTTGTATACAAATCAAGATCAAATGATGATTATTTTTCTTTCATAAACTCTTTTTGTGCCAATGATAAGAAATGATGTTGATTACTATGAATGTTACCTGAGTTTTTTTACTGTGACCAGGTTCTCTGATGAGCTGAAGAGTTCACACCCCTCTGGGCAGGACACGCCATCAGGGAGGACTGCAGCTGTGCGGACAGGAGCAGGGACACGTCTCGGGGGCTCGGGCCACACCTCTTCTTCTGCACTTTTCTTCTCTTCTCCATTCTCCACTTTTCCTTCTTCTTCTGCTAATTTAGGACGCTTTGTGCTGACATCAGAGGTGGGAGGCTCAGCTGGAGAAAGACGAAAGAAATACTTATTAAAGTGGTGAAAAGTCAAAGTTATGTCTGATTGAGCTTTCTAACAATATGCACCTGAATCTTAAGCCATGTTGAATTGTGGGTAAAGTAGGTTCCACTTTTAAGGAATAGCTCTAAAAGAATAATGTGGATGTTATACCTGCGTGTTTGAGGCAGGACCAGTACTTCCTGTGAGCCGATCGGCTACAGTGGAGGGACTCAAGTGCACTGAGAAAATAAAAACATGTATTCAATACAGTTAGAAAACACACTCACGCATGGAACATCTAACTGACGACCAGACCCACCTTTCACAGGGACCATCGAGGTTTGCAGGTCGAGGCGCAGGATCTCCGAGCAAAGTTTGAACAGTTTGACACACAGACTGGGGGAGGGAAGTCAAGTTGTATCCTCCCTGGAACAAAGCACAAAATAAAACATTTCACAACAGCATTTCCCCTCCAACAGGATGGTAGCAATATGCAGGACGTTCCCATGGCTATGAAGAGTAACACAAATATGCACAAGTAATACATGTATTAATAGATTAGAGACTTGGTTAATGGGACAAACAACAAAACAACTAATGTCGTGTCCAGGAAAGCAGGTGTTAGTGAGTAAGTGAAATCATTGTATATGCATATTCAGTGTGTGTGGCCTGACCTCCAGCACAGCACACAGTTTCCCTCCGGCCAGGTTCATCAGGAGGTGAGTGAGGTGGGCAAAGATGTCCGGGCTGGCACACATTTCACCCTGGAAATAAAGAAAATCTAAATATGTTTAGTCAGACAGGGCACAGGGTTTTACAGCAGCAGTGTTTCCCATTGATTCATTTGTGGCGGGTAATCTCATAAAAATAATTTTAAAAATATATATTATTGTTTTCTTGTTTAACCTTTCTAATGGATAATGAGGTGAGCTGATGATCGGAAGGTTGCTAGTTCAAATCCTGCCTGGAACACCACCACTAGTGTGCCCTTGAGTAAGGCACTTAGCCCTCAGTTACTCCAGGGAGAATGTCCCTGTAATTGGTCACTGTAAGTCGCTTTGGAATAAGGCGTCTGCTAAATGCCTAAATTGTAAATTATATTTTTGGGAGAATAAACCCCACAGATCCTCAACTCCGGTGTGTCTCACGCATTAACAACGCAACACAGAGCAACAAGAACGCTGTCTGCTACAGTAGCCATGAACTTGCATGTATTTTGTTATTTGGGGGGGGGGGGGTAGAATCAAATTCTGTGGGAAACACTGAGCAGTCACATTTCATTAGATGGAAGCGCAACAGGACATGAGTGCACAAACATAGTCTGCTTCATTATTACATTTTCTGTACCTCTGGGTCGCCGATGGCCGAGTCAAAGCCTGCACACACCAGGACCAAGTCGGGATTAAACTGTGATAAAGAATGCATAATGATTAATATATTAACAGTAATTTAATATCACACATCAGTATCTGTTTTTAATTGGCTTACCTCGTATGCGACTGGCAGGAGCATGTGACAGAAGACTGAGAGATAGTCACTGTTCTTCATTCCCACCTGAAACATCACAATGGGAGGTCATTATAAAAACATTCAAACACACAAACGTAAAAGCTCATTTGAAATCAGTAATAAAAGGGTTTACATTCGCTATTCAATAACTGGATTAAATGTTTTTAAATCAAGCGCAAATAATACAGCAATATTTTCAGATTTCAGCTTTTAAAAAATCAGTAACGCTTATTTGTTTTATTGTATTACCATTGTTTTTTACCGGGGGGTCAGACAAAAAAAGCAATTTAAAAGACCATGTTGCGCACTATTAACGTATGATAAGAGTTTATTCTAATTAAAAAAAAAATACATTCAATAATTATTTGATTAACCAATTTAGATGATGGATAATTAACTTAATTGCCATACTTTTCTTGAATTGTATACATAAATTAATTGTTATTATTGTTTCACTTCTCCTTCAACTTATTCTCTCAGTAAATACAAAAGATAAAACAATTAATGTGGCCTAGCAAATTAAAAACTGTGACTTTTAAGTATGTCTGTGGTTACTTACTTTGTTCCACGGCACATTTATATTGAATCCCTCTCCTTTCTCTTTGCCAACATTGTCGTAGTCGGATTCTCTGAGTTGAGGCCAGAATTTCTGATGCTCGTAGCGGTGCCATGAGAAGTAGAGCACGCTGCGAATAACAATGCATAATTTATAATGATAGGAAAACATCCAGATAGCAATTCAGGTCCTTCAGTCAAGAGGAATGACTCACCTTGGATCATCTTCAAAAGAGTACTGCACCCCTTGGCCGTGATGCACATCCCAGTCAACTATCAACACCCTGGAAATATATTTTAAAAAGTAAATACGTATATTTCGGCCCAATTTATAAAGAAGATCTTGAATGGATTAACCAAGAAATACCTTTTAACCCCATATTTCTGCTTGGCATAGTGAGCTGCTATGGCCACATTATTGAACACACAGAATCCATTGGCAGCACTGCGCATACTGTGGTGTCCGGGTGGTCTGCGAAATGAAAGGAAGGGGGTTTACGTGTCAGGGTGTATTTGCAGGAATTGAACAATCATTTAGCCAATACAGAAAAGGAAAGCCTGATGACATACAAACGCTTAATATTTAGTTTATTATGATATTAAAAGTAGAAAAGGAAGTCAATTTATGAATCTGAGAAGCTAAACAAAGAATAGCTGGTATTTGGTAAAGGCTGCCTTAATGATATTCAATCTAAGAATCCCATTACTATCTTTAAAAGTGTATTAATGTCAACATTCTCAATAGATCAGATAGCCCTGATTTACTAAGATTGACTTATTAGCTGATTATTCCACAATATTCTCATTTACCATTTTTTAATCAAGAAAATAATGTAATGAATACTTTAACTGATTGTTGTTCACGTTTCATCCCAGCTGTTCATATTATAATCGATTTACTTAGTGAGAATGTGCAGAAAGTGTTTAGTTTGACATGAAACATTAGTAAAAACACTGTCTAAAAATCATCAGAGATATCAAATCAAATCAAGTTTTATTTATAAAGCACATTTTAAAACGATTTTTGGTCGAGCCCAAAGTGCTGTACATACAATAAAAATGCTTTACAATAAATATGATCAAATAATGACATTCCTATCTACCTATCAATACATGGACTAAACCTTTCAGCATTCAATCTGACCGTACAAGAGATAGACTCATACACATGAATTGTAGCATCAGCGTTAATATCGGCTTGTTCCCTCACCTGACCAGAGCCATGCCGTTCCTCACCTTCCCCGTCATCACACTGTCCACCAGCTGCAAAGAGGCGCCTGCAGCCAGCTTGGCACAGTGATAGATGTTCTAGGACAGAAAAAAGGAGTATTAACAGATATTTTTTAAAAATAATAAAATAGCTACCACTAAGAAAAAGTATGTTTCCGACTTACTGGGTGGAAGTAGACGTCCCCATACTGCAGGGTGAACTCCTGCAGGTCCTCCAGAGTCATAAAGGGGGTCTTCTTCACCGCCTCCAAGTACTCCTCACTTTTAAAGTAGCAAAGCACATAGCTGAGTGGCTTTGGGATATTATGTCAGCCTCACACAGAGGAAGAGTGATGACTGACCTGTGAGCCAGCAGGATGTCTTCATCCGTTGCCTCGCGGACAGGTACAGAGACGCATCGATCAGCAAGACCCGAGTTTTTCAAAGCTTCATAACTCACTATCAGACGCTCAGGTACCTCGATCTTACATGCAGGGCTGGAGAGAAAACAAATCTAAATTATATTCCATGTAGTATGATATTAAGATTTCTATTTTTGTGTTGTTTTGATCTGTAAATCAACATCATTTGTACATGTCTTTTTGTCAGTAGTGGTTACAACATTTCTCTTTAACACTTATTGCACAGGCATCCTAAAATACCAAGAACAATGGGTTAAAATTAAGGTCAAAACCATTGATACTAGCCTGACTAATACAAATACAAAATGTAGTACAGTATTTAAAAAAAAAAAAAAAAGATGAATTGGGACCGGAAATGCATATAAATATGTGTATAATAAATGTACAAAAATGACCATATTGCAGACACAAAGAGCCCAATACCTCCTTACATATGTGGAATTACAATGTTAAACTGCTCAACAGATCAAGCTAGTTTGAATAATAAAATGCTAATTGTCCATAAACTTGCACTACATTAACATAGCAATAGGAGACAGCGGGCAAAGAGCACTGGGTGCAATGTAACAAATAAACCGCATGAGAAAGATATTTTAGAACTTTTTTTTAAATAAATAAATACTGAGGGTGCTCCTCAATAACCACCCCGGCTAGCTACAACAACCCGCAACTCTAGTTCCTACCGTTACTTGAAGGCACGAACGAATCACTTATCTGAAGTAACTATTAACCATTTCCTGCACTCTGTTTAACACACATTTACTAACCAGTGACACCCTTTGGACTCAGAAAGATAACGTTACATTCACACACGTTGATTAACCAATAGCTAGCTAACGTTAGCCGAGGCAAGCTACAGTCACTTTAACGAACAAACCACTTTATATATAAGCATAGAGACATTGTGTCTTTACTCCTGTCATGTGGATTACTTACTCAACCCAGAGCAGTTTGTATTTGGTCATCTCCTCATCGTAAATCAATGCTGTTCCCATCTTCAGTACTTCTCGGACGACAACAGTGCAACTTTCTGTAAGTTAGAAACTGTTCCTGATATAAGCGGTGCACGAAGTAACTGGACAGAGAATCAATTAGTTAAGCTGCTGTTATCAGACTTTCACCGTAATGTGAATAGTTTACCGTAGACTGTAGTTTACTGATAGCTAGAGGCGCCCTTTCTTTCTGCATGAAAACAATGTGGACATCTGAGTCTGATGGAGGTTGTCAAACTCTTTGATGGAGCACTACCGCCACCCTCTGGACGGGGTATGGTACTTGAAATATTACTTATTTTAAATGGCAAAATGCAAGTTATCTAACGTACAATATAGAGTTATTAGTTACTATGTGCAATAAAGTGCCTTTCACGTGCAATCCACATCTGTACATATTGTCCTCAATCATGTTAAGTGTAGTCATGTTAGCTTTATATTCATTGTAACCTTCTAAGGGTCGTTGCATTTCTTTGTAGTCTTATTTGTTTGTTGTATTCTATATATGTTACACCTACAGGACCAGCACAAAATAAATTACATTGTGCCTTAATAATGACAATAACGTTTTTGAATCTTGAATCTGACCAGTAGGGAGTAGCAGCCTACACTTTGCGGTTGATAGCTAGTAGTTCAACTATATTCATATTTGCATAGTGATTGAAGTTAAATGACTATTTTGTCATTTCCTGGCCGGTCAATTACTAAAACTACGAACCAGCTTGAGACATTAAAGCATTTGATTGAGGACTTCAATCTGTGGACCTTTGCTGCATTTTGTCCTCTTATTCTCCCCCTTTCCATTATATCTGTTGTCTTTGTACAAACATAGTTAAACAAGATGACCCTTAAAGAATCAATACATATATATGTTTACTTTTCTAGCAGCTGAACTTATTTGGCTTGCTATTTGAACCACATGTTTAACATATAAATAGATGTGCTTTATTTTCTCACAATTAAAAAAGACAAATACGTGTTTACATTATTAATATTTTAATATAAAAAACAACAGTGCGAGACAAGTCAATAAACAACTCACAGTATAAATGAAAATATAAAAACAGATCACATGTCATGATAACATTTGACCATCAACTATCTTTTAGGAAGGGTTGGCATCTTTCCTGTGGGAAATATGTAGATCGGAATTTAATTTATGAACTCATTCATGTTAATTTGATCAGGATGTTTATTTAGAAAATATCGACCTTTGACTCAATGTCTTCCAGGGTCTGAGTTGCTTGAAAAAAAAAAGTCATTTGTCGATATATGAGAAACTGCAGAAAACCATATCACATCCAACCCTTCCTTATTGTCAACAAACACATTGACTTGATGTCCTGGTTCCTTGATGTTTAATTAGATATGATTCTTTCATTTCAAGCAGTTATCTCAGCAATCATCCCGCTCAGCCTCTCCTCTTCTCCCTCCTCTGTCCTATCTGCTGTTTCCTCTTGTGTTCTTGTGGGACAAGCTGAACTCCTTTCCTCTTTCTCTTCCTCTCCTTCATCCTTCTTCCCCTCCCTTCCCTCTCCTCCCCTTCTGCTTGACCTGCACAACAAGAGAAGGGCTCCCCTGCACCTCTTCCTGAACGAGGGGTCGCAGGCAGCGTACAGTAGAGGGTTCAGGCAGGAGTTGAGATAAGCTAAACATGTGACGTACGGCTGAGCAGCCAATACAATCTGATCCAAAGAGCAGGAGTACGGGACATAACCAAACTCCAGCAGCATGGAGACAGTCTTATTAACATGCAGGGGCAGCCAGCACAGGAAGAAAGCCATTACTAGAGTGACGATGACCCTGAGGAGTCTTCGCTGGCGCCTGCGGTCAGGGCGAGGGCCCCGTCCAAAATGTCTGCTGAGGAGCTGGGCCAATGAGCAGTAGCAGACCAGCAAGATGACAAGAGGAAGCAGGAAGCCAATTAGAGTTGATTTAAGACTCAAAGCAGCCGCCCACCACACCTCTGCCCTCTCTCGATCCGCCTCCTCCAGATCTGCTCCAATCAGCATGGAGTAATCCATCTGGCAGATGAGGATGACTGATCCAGAGTCAGTGGTAGGATGAATTTCTTCATAATCATAATAAGACTCAGGGTCCAGCTCCCTGACAGAGCGCAGCAGCAAACCAGGAAGTGCCAGCACCCCTGCCAGCACCCACACCCCTCCAAGTACCCACAATGCCCTGCTGGGGCAGCTCTGTGGGGCGTGGTGGCTGGAGTGGCGTCTCCCAGTCAGAACCCAGTACCGCTCCACACTGAGCATGCTCAGACTGAACACGCTGGCGTACATGTTGAGCGCCGTGAGGAAGCTGCTGATCTGGCAGAGGGGCTGCCCAAAAGGCCAGTGGTAGCCCATGGCCGTGTACACCGCCCACAGAGGGAGAGTGACGAGGAAGCAGAGGTCAGCCAACGCCAGGCTGGCTATCAGGGAGTCTGTGAGCGAGCGGGGGGGACGGGGGATGTAGGGAGGATGAGAGGAGGAGGTGGAGGAGTGAGAGGAGGGTCTTTGTTCTGATGAAGATCCATCTGCTTTCTTCTGAGGAGATCCACCAGTGCTGCTAATGCTCTGCTGTCTGATTCTGATCAGGCCAGTGAAACAGGTCTTTCCGGTTCCCCTTCCATCGGGTCGGTCCAGGTAGGCCCACAACACCAGGCCGTTGCCGAGGCAACCAACCAAAAAGGCCAGCAGGTAGACGGACGGGATGATGGAGAAGGAGGGAGACCAGTCGCTGTAGTCGCAGTGGAAGAGGGCAGGGGGAGAAGGAGAGGGGGAGGTGAGGAAGTCTGACATCTGTGCGTCCGTCTGCTAAGTTTCTAAATATAATGAATTGCCATTATCATCTCTGGCGTCCCAATACTGAAGAAAAAGTCCAAACGCCTGCACGGTACTATTGTTCCAGGGCCGAAATTCCAGTAGCAGATGAGTCCCTTGTTCAGTCTCACAGAAGGTTAAATTGGATTATCTAAAAGTACAAAAAAAGCAACGAGATTCTCAAACTTTTGCAACAGGCAAAAACACTGTACGTGTTGTCATAACAACAAGTCAAAGTTTAGCAACAGACATCTTACTTTAGGAATTGTCTCCAGGCATTTTGGACTAATCTGCCAGAGAATGTTGCAAACAGACTTTTTTTTAACATGCAAACAACAAAAGGTCTTCAGTGCACGTGAACTGTGTGTTCCTGTCCATGCTCATACTGTTTATGTTCTCTTGTGCAAAGATGTCAGATGACTTAAGGCGACTTTTAAAGCAACATTTTTGAAAGAAAAGTGTAACTCCTACAGGACAACCAGAATCCCGGAGGAAGGTTCTGGATCAAAACACATAAATAGACAGATTCTCACACTGCACTAATGCAGGAACTCCCTCCTCTGTTGCTCTCCCTGAGGTTTCTCCCATTTTTTTCCCCTTTAAAACTGTGGGTTTTGCGCAGAAGTTTTTCCTTGTACGATGTGAGGGTCTAAGGACAGAGGGTGTAGCTTTTCTCATATTGATACTCTGAACAATCTGTGCTGTTGTATTTGCTGCAAAGTGTCCCTACTGTAGGCTATTTTTATTATATGTACAGCACTTTGGCTCGACCAAAAATCGCTTATAAATGTGCTATATAAATAAAACTTGATTTGATTTGATTTGATTTGATTTGATTACATACAGTGAAGCAGAGGACCTTTGCCAGGCATCGATAAACTATTGGTAAAAATAGCAGCATGTGAATTTGATGTCTGTTCTGCATTTCCTTTTGCAATATTTGGACGACTACAGCTTTTATAAAACATCCTGGCGGTCTTAGACTAAATGAAGAACTGCTCTGGAGAGGAATGATGACACCTACCTCAGGCCACTTCATAAGATTGGATGGCAAAATCCTTTCTCGAGATGCTGTGATGATTGGGTGATGATCATTGTGGAGCAAAATGCAGCCGCTGTGCTCTCCTCCTGTCTTCTCTTCTTTCACTTTCTCTCTGCCACTTCTCCTCCTCATCCTCTCTACATCTATACTGAGCCGGCTGAGGAAGGTGTGTCTTCCTCTGAGTCTGAATAGATAGCATAGTCCTCCATACACACACATGCACACACCCCCTTTGTTTCTTAAACCAGACCACCCCAGCAGAGACTTACGAGACCTGCAAACACCCCCCCCCCCCCCCCAACTACCCAAACACACACACCTCCCGCGAGACACAATAACATCACCCATCCTTCCCCCCGCCAACACACACAACCTGAGACTCACAAATAGAAACACAAACAGATTTCCCACAATCCTCTAGGCTGCTCATATTCTCAACGCACATACAGAACACAGATGTGTGTAAACACTAACACACTCTTTTGTTGTGTCTCCCATGTTCAAACACACACAGTGTATACAGTGGTTAAATGTAACAACCCACACAAACAGCCCTCACTTTCCCTCACAAAGAACGGGAGAGTGGATGCATGATACAGCCTTCATGCATATATTTAAAGGGCCTTTAAATCATTACTCTGGACAAACCTGGTTTAAAAAACACAGCTGTGTCATCTTCTGCCATAAGGTTCAAAGTAAACATCTTATTAAAGTACAGTCTGTAGTGTGAAGTACAATGTTGGGGTAGTAAACTTTACTCGAGCATACTACTTCTACTCCACTACATTGTAAAGGGACATATTCTACTTTTTTACTTCACTGCACTTATTTGACACACATAAGTTAAGAGCTACTTTGATTAGACCTCCTAAATAAAAAGTGTATTTGTGTTATAAGTTGGCAAAGACACAACATTTGTGTCATAGTTACAGCCATTGCAGGCAATATGCTATGAGAGAATAAAAGGTTATTTGTTAGACTTGTACATTGTCTCCTTATCCCTCATACGTGATACAGCTATTTGCAAATACAGGAGTGATAGTAGTATGGCTAGCAGGTCTGTCAGTCAAGTTGTATCATATCAGAGTAATGTTTTGATATATGGACCAAAAATGGAATATAAATGAGGTTAATAGATAACTGGACAGTAATATTTTCAACTTTATTGAGAAAAGAGAAGATATTCATACTGACCAGTAACTGTCTTCCTAATCAACAGCAGAATGTATTTTGTGTTGTACTCAAATTATACGCATACTAAGTAAGTAAGGTGATTTGATAGAGCTTTTGTTGTTTTACAGCATTTTAAAGTACTGTTTCCCTGTTATCTAATCTTAGTTATTTGATGGATGGACAGAGGGATGGATGGATGGATGGATGGATGGATGGATGGATGGACACTACAGGTCAGTACGGGGTTACAGTGTAAACAGTGAAGATGTCCCGATAGTGAACAGGAAGTGTTTGTTACCACAGGGGCAGAGGTCACACTGCCATCAACTGTTGTTATGGAAACAGATGTTTCTAAAAACATTCCAGTCTTTTCTCTCTCTCTCTCTCTCTCTCTCTCTCTCTCTCTCTCTCTCTCTCTCTCTCTCTCTCTCTCTCTCTCTCTCTCTCTCTCTCACACACACACACACACACACACACACACACACACACACACACACACACACACAATGAAAGAAAGGCAGAGTAAATACAACTGTTTCATTGAGAATCCAACTGTTGGGGAGGATGCGCTGCGGGGTAACAAACAGCTGTACGTAACTGGTATATTTCTGCAGCTCTAAAACATCAACAGTTTTTATGGAGAACGGGGAAAAAAAGAATCCCTGTCTTCGAGGAATCGGCGTCCGAACGTCCGGTCCATCGCGGTCAAAACCTCCTTCCATCTATCTCGATAAAAATCGTCTCTACTTCAGTTTCTACGACAGAGAAGACATTAAAATACAGCATACAGACAAAGGTTGTTATTGATAGCAGATATACAGATACGAGCACCTCAACATGCTTGACACTACTGTTTGAATAAAACATTTTTGCAGACATTTGTGATCCCCAACTTATCTATTTGGGTTAGTTATCAGATATTGTAAATATTTATACATAATAAATCCTGAAACATAATTTTAACAGTATGTATCTTAAAAGAGTAAATATTAAACATAATAAATGACTGTTTCGGGCATAATTTTGTCATTTTTACAGCTGACTCATTGAAGGAAATCAAAGGTGTTATTTAATAATGGCTTACAGGAACATTTTGTGTAAATGGAGCAGAGTCACCATTAATGTTATTAGTCAAATGTGTGCTGTGAAATAAAGGCGTACTGTGTGGGTGCTTAGACTCTTCTTGATTGATAGTTTCCTTTATGTCATGTTCAGTTTTATTTTGGTACAGTGACGACTTCATTCCTGTATAATTTAGACCTACAAAGATGCTGCTTTAGCCAGAATGACTCAGAAAGGAGCTGTGTTCGAACAGCTTTTAGGAACTTCTCTGAACTGTACCAATGGATTTTCAAACATGGTAATAGTTTGCCTACTGAACAAGATAAGAATTTGCATAATATGCCTGGCACAGTATGAAGCACAGTGGAGACAAAGTCCACATAGCAGGACGACCTTTCAAAGGGATTAAAAGCACCGTGGATTGGAAACGGAACCATTTCGTAATGATTGTCCCCAGAGCATATCAATCGATCCTCTTTGTTCTTGTCATTGTGATGGCAGGAGCAGAGGTGCAGGAAAACCTCTCTCCCAACTGTAAACAGTTCCTTTATATGGGCACGCTGCCTCGAGGGCTTCAGCAGCTGTCTTTTAAAAAGATTTGCCAGTTCTACGAGGGCAAACCACGATTCGTCACCCTGTTCGATACCTTCAGCCACATCCCCATCTATTCTGCGTACACCTTCAAGCGCTCGGACGGCTCCAAGAAGGTGGATGTGCCTTGGATGTATGAACCACAGGTAGGGGTTGAGTATTGGATTTGCTGTCTTAACCTGCTTTGAAAAAAACATACAGTCCTATGTTTATGCTAAATACTTAAAATCGACTTACTTAAACACACATTTGAGTTTTTATTTAGTTCAATATTTATCTCCACAGCTCTCCACAGTGTCTGATTCACGTGAGATGCAGCCCTTCCCTTCAGAAAACCTTCACAAGAGCTTTGAGGATGCTCAGGCCGTGCTCGAAGACTACTCCAACAGTGTCATGTTTGAACGTGGTCAGCTGAATCCGGACGAGCACCAGGCCGACATCCACGACAAAGCCTCCACCTACACGCTGACAAACGTGGTCCCTCAGGTCAGAGAGTTCAACATTGGCCCCTGGAAAGATCACCAGCACATGATTCGCAGGCGGCTCAACAACTACTGTCGTGGCACCGCATATATAGTCACCGGGGTCACGACCTCTGGGCACAGCATCCGGAGACACAACATCAACCGCCTGGGCATCCCCACCTACCTGTGGTCGGCATACTGCTGCGTCGATTTTGACCACAATGCACCATTCTCCGAGCGCTCAAAGTTTCCTGTGTTTGCAGCTCACGGGCTCAACAACAGGGAGGATAACAAGGTCCAGGAGATGACGGTGCAGCAGCTGGAGGACTTCCTGAAGAAGGTTACCTATGTCGACAGCTCTTTCCAGATCTTCTATGACAACTGCGTGGCTCTCAATAGTGCCATGCCTTGAGAGAAGAAGATTGGTCCTTTTATATTTACACAATTGTCTTTAAGATTCCAAATTCAGCCGTCAAATAGGAGTAAATATTGAATTACTTCATGCAGTTTTCTGGGGTAATTTAAACTTGATGCCCCCTTGTCTCAATTTCTTCACCAATATATAATCTAGCATATTTTTATTTTCTCTTTGGCAGCTTGTTTGCAGATTGAAATGTAAATCCCACCTCTATTACACTGATCTTTTCTTATTTAACGTGGTCAAAGTATAAAGAATATAACCCCAAAAGGTCCTCTTACAAACTTCTCCGAGCACCATTTGCTGAGAAGGATGTGTTTGAAAGCTCTGAAAAGGTATTAAGTGGAACTTTGAGCTTGGATTTGTACACATATAATTGTCCCCAAAGGTTCAAATTTATCTCACATTATAACATTGGTCGGAGTAAAACATTTTAAATGATGTTGTACTTGATGGTGCGTCAACTAGCTTGTGTTGCGAGTTCACTCACCATGGAAACCCTAAATGGTTGTACTCTTCCTTCACTCTATCCTTATCTGATGTTAACTTACTGACTGGGAACTACTGCAGCCTCTGTAGGCCTTTTGTTCATCGCCCACAGATTAGACCAGCAGTTTTACATCCAGCCTCTTAACTGCAGCACTACCATACACCTTTATAGTACCCTACACAGAGAAACTCACGACCAACTGGTGTACAACCCACATTCTGACTTATCAATCTGTTATCCTCAACAAGACTATTCCCATAAAATTGTTTTACTCATCAATGAATAATAGGAATTAGTGTGTCTCCGCTAATCAGAATAGCAAACAGTAAAAAATTAAATGGGCTCGGTTTATTTTGTTATTTGAGGTACCTCCTTTTCTTTACATTTGGATTTCAAACTGTGCCATGAAATGTGAACTACAAAAGCTATATTGAGTATAAATTAAATAATAAAGATGATAATCCCTGAGCTTTTTTGTGTTTATTACTTTTGGTCCAGATCTGGTCAAATCTATTTTGCTACAGCCTGCCATAGATGCTAAAAACCAAAACACAACAACAATAAAATGATCCAAGACTCGAAGGGCAGACACAGCCCGAGGGTTAAGATTATTGTTGTAACTGTATGTTGTTGGAGAGGGTAGCTGTATGTTGCCAGCTGGCAGGTCACTGAGCCAGATGGTCGGCTCCACTGTTTGACCAGCTGCAGACTGATAGAGTCCAACAAATATATTTCAAACCCTTAATTGGAAATACACTAAGACTTATTGCCAGCAGAGGGAGACAGTGTTCATGTAATATGTGTGTAGCTAAACACCTTATGGGGTGTCAAACTCAAATACACAGTGGGCCAAAATAAAAAAATGGCTAGTCGAGGGCCGGACTGGTTCAATGTTTATTGCAAAACGTATTGAAATGAACGTATTGCACATATTAAACCTGGGACTAACGAAGCTTAAATTATTGCCTATAAAAACAACATTACACATTAAATAATCAGTTGCATTAATTTCTTATGGCTCTATCTGCAGAGTCATTTCTTATGATTACATTTTTCCACAGGCCAACAACAGCTTCAAAAAAACTATTTCCCTCAAAGAAAAAACCAAACATGCCCTGGCTGTTTGCAGAAGGAAACATCCATGTAAACTCAGTGTGCTGCTCTGTGATGCTAGTTCAAGCAGATACTTGGCATCTCATCTCGGGTGCAAGTTCATCAATGTTTGGGCTCAGGCTCTGAGCTGAGGAGACCCTCAGGATTGAGTGAAGGTGTGCGTGCAATATACCGGCGGGCCAGATCTAATAGTAATTAGAAATGATCCTGCGGGCCGAAATTAAATCCACCACGGGCCAGATTTGGCCCCCGGGCCTTGAGTTTGACACATGTGCCTTATAGAGTGCCACAGTGACGGGTCCTAAAACCCGGAAGTAACCCGGTTGCCTCGACAAAAAAGCAATGCAATTTCTCCATAGGACTTTGGAAAATAGCTCGAAACAAGGTCTGTGGTTGACACACATTTAAGAGATGGATCACGTTTTGTTAATGTGGATAATCTCCACATACCCTACTTTTATAATTTTTTCGAATCATAAATCTATCGATCATAAATCTATCAATTACATTTATGATTCGAAAATTATAAAAGTACTCTATTGTGGGAGTGCTGTTCTAACATCCACCAACAACAACAACAAGCATATTATCCTGACTATTTAAAAAAGGTGAAAAAATTCTTCAGTGTTTTGAAGAATATGTCAAAAAAATGATTATGCAAAGACATCAGCGTTTTGACAACACTCAATCAAAGACAGACTTCATTTTATAAACTCAACATTTTTAATGTCTCTCTTCAAGAGTTTCTACATTTCACACATTCAGCTCAAAGTTAAAAAAACAAAAACTCATATTTCTGTACAAAGCTGCGCAGTTTGTGCAGCAGCATCCTGTTAGCACAACGTCTACCTACAGTAAACCATTTTCAAAATATGCTGAATCATTGCAGGACAGAAACACTTTAAAAAATGTAATAATGGTAAATTGTTGCTCTTTGTACTTCAAAGAAATAACTGTTTGGCTTCACATAGAGCCAATTCTCTCTCTCTCTCTCTCACAGTTCCCTTAAAACGCTCACAAGAGTAAGAGGCCACAGTAGTCGGTGCTTTGCAGCAGCAGTCCGGTTTGAGTGTTTTGGCCTCAGTTGAACCAGGTGGTGTTGAGCTGCGTCTGTTTCTTGATGCTAGTGTCCACCTTGAGGACTTCTCTGATGGCCATGGTAGCGTAGGTTGATGGAGGTAGGGAGAACTCCATCCTCAGAGCCCGATGCTTCCCCTCTGTCGGAGGAATGAGGGAAACACAGTGTCAGAGAAAGAGGACGTTCAAAAAGACCCTATAAAAGCAAACAAATATCAACATTCATGCATCCCAGCTCTATGCTGCCAATGTATTGCAGATTGTTTAACGTGCCAAGTTTGACAGACGTGATATAATGCATCTAGAATAACTAGAATTAACGCCATGTGTTTGAACTCCTCCAACAGAAAGTCAAGTTGCATTTTGCATATTAGTTCTTGAGTTATGGTCCAAAACGTAAATCATGTTCAAAATCGTTCCTCTCTTAGTCCAAGTGGACGTTAGTGCAACATTTGAAGACATTCCCTTCAGCTGTTCCTTAAATATTGTTCACAAGTAAAGGACAGACGGATGGATATATAGATGGATGGGCAAACAACCCAAAAACATCTCTCAAGTAATTTAGATTTTGTGATTTGTGGGATCAAAATCTTGGTGGAATTAGTTAGTTAGAGAAAAAAATATATACATTTACCTTTGTTGTAAACAGGAGCGGGTTTATTCTCCAGTTTCTCAAAATCACTATGCACCAGGGAGATCCTGGGGTCATCATACTGAATCACCTCCCTGCGTTAAACAGACAGAAACACCACAACAGGTTAGAGAATTCACAGTATCATTTAAGTGAAGCATTCAAATACCTGCAGGACACAATAACAATCTCTGTATTACAATATGGGTAACTTTACAGAACAAAGTACAACAGTGCTGCACCATGTGAAGAAATTATATGCTGTAGAAATTGTGAGAAAATAGACAACCAACTTTTATCTTTGACTACATAACTTGTGTGTCGTTGATTTTATCAGCTAAAAACTCAACAAGGAAACTGACCAAGTGTTATTGTCACAGAAAAGAGACATTGGTTGCTAGTGTCAGACAATGATGTCCTTAGAGTCCGCTACAATACTAGTATTTGATTAGCGACGCACCAGCTGACATCAGTGGGTCTGATGATGATGCGTCTGTACGCTCCGGCCAGAGAATAGTCCTTCACTTTGTGTCTCATGTTGTCGATGTCCAGCCCGTCTGCAGTGAGCAGCTCTCTGTAACCTTTACCCACTAAACAAGATAGAAACAACGTTACAGGCAAATACAAGCTCAGGTCTACATGATCCTTTCATTTATTTTTCTGGAGACGACTTAGGTGAATTCTGTTTCTTCGTTAAAGATTTCAGATTTTGCTAAACCACACTTTTTTTATTTCTTTCAATTAGCTTTTTATTCAGATCCAAGTAGAGCTTAAAAGCCTTTTGTGCAGCTCGTTTTAAAACATCCCAATGTTATTTTTGACAGCTATCTTTTAATCTAACATGCACATTCTCACTAAGAACCACTTCTTACCATGATGAGTGGGGTAGATGACATCGAAGCCAGGAAGTGGCATCACGGTGTCATGGATGGAGGTGGTCTCAGCCTCCTCTGCAGACAGCACATGAGCTGTGGCTACATGGAAATATCAAAATACAACATCAGAAGGCAGCACTTATATCTTTTCAACATTAGGCCAAAATGCAGTTTCAGGTGGTGCCAAATTGAAAACCCTATGATATTAGGTGCAATATCCATAGATACCACTTATTTTAGTCAATTCAAATACACAAGTTTAAAATACTTTGACTTGGGGTTCTTTAAAACTATAGTTCAAACCATAGTAAACATTGTATAGTGTTGTTGGTTTACTTGTCTGAGAGTTTAATGAAAAGACTATCAACACTGACTTTAATATTTATCATAAGCTAATAGAAAGGGGGTCTTCTTACTTCCTTTGAGCACCAGGTCCCCCTCCACAGCCTTCAGGCCGAAGGCATCGATCCTCCGGCTCACCATGGTGTTCCACATCACGCTCTGGTAGCTGTGGACGTACATCAGGCGGTTGTTACGAGGGAGCTGAAAGAATAACAAATACTCGTCAGTGAAAATTTCATGAAAAGTATTTTCCAAGGTTTTGGACATTTAAACAGTTCACATTAGGGACTTTTCAAGACATCGAAATTAAATTAATTCTTCCACCAAGAAAGACATAAATACATTCTTGTGACCCTCTAGATCAGGGGTGTCAAACTCAAGGCCCGGGGGCCAAATCCGGCCCGCGACTTCATTTAATGTGGCCCCACAAGAGCTCTAAAAGAATATAATAAGTTTATGATACGGTTACACGCCGATTTACAGAAGCACGTTGCCCATAAACTACATGTCCCACAATGCATCTCAAATGTGAATTTTGTTCAGAATTTGACTTTTTTCTCAGAATTTGACTTTTTTCTCAGAATTTGACTTTTTTGCTTCAGAATTTCAATTTGGCTTTTTCAATCATTTTGTGACATTCTCACTGAAGAGACTACCAATTATTTGCCCTAGAATTCTGCTTTCAGATGTAGTTAATTATGAAGTTATTACCCTATCCCATAATAATCCAATGCAGAGGCAATAATGTAATATAATACATACGTTTACATATATTAAATATTTATATATGTATTTTTATATAGCCTTAAAGTTACAACCGGCCCTTTGAGTGCAACCATAATGCTGATGTGGCCCGCGATGAAATTGAGTTTGACACCGCTGCTCTAGATTATTTGCAGCACAACACAACAGTCGAGCATTCATTTTAAGACCTAAATAGGTGTATTTTTTTGTTGTATTTTAAACCCATTTAGACTTTCACGTCAGAAATCAGATTTGTATGGAACTGTGTAAACCCTCTTTTAAAGTCTCATATTCCTTTACATTATAAATTAGAACAAAAAACATACATTCACATCGGACCTTTGCCCGGTGCAATGGTCGGACTTTTGCTGCTTTACTGTATGTTCTGTTTCTTTAAAACACACATTTCCAGCTTATTTATAGCATTATCAATAATGATTAAAAACAAGGGCACAAACCATCCCAAAAGCAGTGACGATGTTCTTCTTGCCGTACATGGACAGGCCTCGCAGCAGCTGACCCTCCACGCAGCGTTTGTTGGGAAGCTTCTTCAGGGCCGCCTCGGGGTCCTTACTCTTTGCCCACTCCTCTCTGCAGCGCACCAGGAACTCTTTCTCCGCTGAAAAAGTGTTAACGAGGGTTGAAGGATTTACATATTTTAAACCATATCTAAATTTAAATATAGTAGAAGAAAGTGTGAGAGCCAGAAGTTCCGTACCTCCAGGACGGGGCTTCAGAATTAAATCCACCACCTCATTCCAGTCGTTTCTTAAGATAGCCCTGAGCCGAAACAAAAGGATTAAAATACTTGAGTAAACACTAATAACATAATCACAATATATGTCATCCTCCTTGGGTTTGACCCAGGGTTCATACACTTCTTCACCAAAGATTTTCAATGACTTTTACCTCATTTTCCATGACCAAAGAAATGACTCTTTCTCAGCGGTACCACTGAAAATGGTTTATTTGAACATGGAACAGGAAAATAAGGTCTGCATATGAAACATGTTGTGCCCATCTAAAACAAATCAAATAGGCTTAGTAGCTTCCACACGCTAAAGCAACTAAAATCTCTCACCAGCAAAATACCTCGACAGTTAAATGCCATTGTACGTTTCATTACTATACGATACAGTATTTATTATCATTATAGTATTACTATTTCAGCCATTAGATAAACTATAAATTCTATTTGATGCAACTTTAGTTACATTTCCATGACTTTTCCAAAACTTTGGGAAAAATATTGTTTTCCATAACTTTTCCAGGACCTGGAATTAGCATTTTGAATTTCCATGACTTTTCCAGGTTTTGAATGACCGTAAGAACCCTGTTGACCTTACTTTCCAACTTGTTGTGTAGGCACGGCCGTGGTGCCAAAGCGCTGCATCCCATAGTAGTTGATGAAGCCTGTCGCCTTGATGGACGTCATGGCCTGCTCGACCTGCTCGTCTGTGCCTGAGATGTTCCTGATTTACAGATAAATCAACAAATAAAACAACGATGAGAAGTACATTCATGTAACAGGGAAGCAAACAATGGTTTCAACACCAGACACATTATGCCTGAACAATTTCGAAGAAAGAGATATGATACAGGACTGCCTAAAAATGAAAGCTAGAAGCAAAACATCATGCTCAAATGTAAACAGTTTTAAAGCAGAGAATTGATGCGTTATACATCTTTTTGGGGAGTCATTGACATTTTTTAGACATGGCAGATTTTATATCATAAGGAGAAATATTAACAAAATACTTGATAACACTGGACACACAACCAGTGGTTGGTTACAGCAGGTAACCAGCATTCATAACAAAAGGGATTTAAGTCTACGTAACATCTGCTTAAATAACATCTGCTGACCTGATGACAATAGTAAAGTGGTTGCCCTGCAGCTCTCCCAGCTTCAGAGGATGGTTTTTGTAGCAGAAGTTTCCCAGCTTCAGGTTCATGAGGCACTTGTTGAGGTGAGACAACCTCTCTGCTGTGATCCTGAGAGGACAGGGACAAGGTTTATTTACATTACATTACATTACATGTCATTTGTTAGACGCTTTTATCCAAAGCGACTTACATACATTCAGTACTGTGGGCAATCCCCACAGGAGCAATTTGGGGTGAAGTGTCTTGCCCAGGGACACAACGACATGCTGACTGCAGTGGGACTCGAACTTGCTACCCCCGATTCAAAGTCCAGCACTCTATCCACTTAGCCACAGCCACCCCTGTCATCCTGTCAAAATGCTGCCCCATTTTGCCTAGTAACAGCAGAAACTCCTCCAGCACAGACAAGATGCACCATGGACTTGTTCAGAACTCATACACAATGAAATGAATGCACAGTAATTCATGTTGTGATAAGCTTAAAGCATTCCACACTCACTTGAGCACGGCTATCTCCTGCACAGTGACGGCTCTCTTGTCCTTGGTTCCCATGTAGGAAAACATGTTGGGTCTAAGCCTAGAAAGACAAATGAAGAAATTACGGTTCAAATCCTATTTCATTGGGCAAATAACTCTCAATCTGTCTCTTGTGATTAAATGATTATCCTTTTTTAAAGTTCAACACAAACCTGAGGAACTTTGAGAGCACATTGATAGCATCCATGGTGTCCTTGTTCTCCTTGTAGAGGACAAAGTGGCAGAAACTGCCACGGTTTTTGGGCCAGAAGTGTTTCCTTGGAGCTTTTATGGACACATGAAGAACATAGTAAAGATTGTTGAGCTAAATAATTCACATATACAAAATATAATATTCACTTTTAAGATTCCAGGCAAAGCTTAACAGATGTTGTATTTCCACGTGGTTACCTTTAAGTTAAACTCATTTGTGATTGCTTATAATAATGGGGAATACGTTTACTTTTTGATTACAAAAAGAAAAAGCATTTTCCTAGTAACCGACACCTAACTCCGTGTGGCTTTTAACCACTTCCTCTGAGGTGTGTGGAGAATAAGTTCTTACCTGCAGTTGCTTTCACCTCTATCCACCAGAGGGGAGCAAAAGGAGGATAGAATAATGTTACTGAGTAAAAGATGTTTAAGGACTGTGGGGTGAGATGTCAGGGATTAGATCTCATGCATGGGCCTGAGAGTGGAGCATGGTATTAAAATGGTTTAAGCAACAAGGGTTTTTTCAAGGCATCACAATACTGAAAGTCTTCATTCTGACCAAATTAAGTCAAAACTCAGTAGGGCTGAACGATATATCGTGTCATGGCGATAACCGCGATATGCGCGATATTCACATCGCAGGGACGTGCGATTTTATTTTATTTTTTCATTATATATATATTTATTTTTTTAGGATGTGCGATATTAAGTAGGTAAATTAACTCAAACACGTCATGTTACAATTATTTTGCTGCTTGCTACAAAAGGAAAACAACGCGGCTCTCATGTCAGGGGTACTTGAGTGAGTGACATGCAGGCTCTGCATGCACAGCAAACCACCAATCACAATCATTCTTGATCAGATCACAGCAGGCCCCGCCCCGCTAGTTTGCAGACCATCAAAACACCGGTAAAAAATGAGCGAGGAACAGGAGGACAATACCGGCGAGAATGAAGATTTACTTCCAAAAAGAAAAGCAACATCTGCCATCTGGAACTATTTTGGATACAAAAAGGTTCTTCTCTTCTTCATTCACAGATGAACCCCCTTATTTGAGGGTAAGCAACATGCATTATCATGACATGTTAGATCATGACTTAAGGTATGATGAGTCAACCAGTTAAGATCCAGACGTCCGTGACTAAAATCCTTCATCCGGTTAAATATAGTTAAAAGAAATGCAATATATATCGCAGGGGGGAAAAAATATCGCAATGTCAGTTTTTTTCAATATCGTGCAGCCCTAAAACTCAGACCATATAGCTACTTTTAACAAACACTGCGAGTACAGATCGGAGCAGAATCATGCAGGTGCCTTGATCATGCACATTCATTAGTGCATGCATACTTTTGACTGCGCTGACATGCACTGCAGCAGAACAGCTTAAAGTAGACATATTAGTTTACTCATTGACTGGTCAAGAACCCTGTCCAGACTGTAAAGCTGACGTCTGGTTCTCCTTCTCTCCTCTTACCTGCTAGAGCTTTCTTCCCAGCAGCATGGTAGGCTACTATGAACTTGCGTCCTTCCTTCTCTTCCGTCTTTGTCTCTATACCAGGAAACAGTGTCTTGATGGCTTTGTGGAGCAGTGTCCGCTTCTCTTTAGTATCCTCCATCACCTGCAGATGTTAAGAGAAGAGAAAGGTCATCACCTAAAACGTCCACTGGCAGAGGCGCGGGAAGGGGGGGTGCTGCAGCGCCCTCAGCACCCCCCCCCTTCCCGCGCCCCTGTCCCCTGGGTTTTGAGTTATGATAACAAGGGATCCAGTGTGTGTGAACTCACCTCAATGGGGACCTCGTCCTCTTTGTTTTTGAAGAGCTGCAGCTCGCCAAGCTTCTTCTTCTGCTCTTCTGTTAGCACGTCACAATCCTCTGGTTTCGGCTCAGGCTCTGGGGCTTCCTAAATTAGAAGAACATTCAAACATCATTTGATGGTTGCTTTCCACAAAGCTTTCCTTTTATATTTGTTTTGCTAAGAGTGTCAAAGTAACAGTAGTTATTTTTGGATTACCATTTGTACTTGTATAATGAATTCAAGACGTCGTTTAATCTCTGAACAAGAAATAATACATTTGAAATGTTTATTGTCCACTGATACATTTAGCCATAATATAAAAAACTCAATAATAGTCTAATGGAGAAGCTGAGTCAATATGTTTATATGGATCCAATGTCACAAATTTGCCTCAGGGTTATTTATAATCTGTACAGAATATTACAAAACCCTCTATCTGTATATGACTTGCTTCAGATAAGGATAGCACCTCCCAAAAAAAACTTTAACAGTGGGAAATTTACGAAATCTCACAAAAAAGCAATTTAGGAGAGATCCCTATCACACTGATGGATGCCAACATATGTCTTGTGTATGGAATTGACCAACATGATAACATTCCCATATAAACCATTTCACAAAATGATACGTAGAATGTGAAAAGATATGAAAAATAGGAATTCAGGAGGATTTTAAGCTGCTTACAGGTCTGCCTAGAAACACTGGTGATTGAAATGTAATCCAATATCTTACCTCAGGCTCTGGAGGGACGGAGAGGTCATCTAAATGCACGATTTTGCCTTGTTTGTTGATCTCATGCACCACGAAATCTGAATATCTGATAAAAAAAACACAACAAATGATCTGTTAAACAATCCAAACTGAAACAAGGTATGCAAACTAGTTAAAAGCTGTCATGACAAACCTTTCTTTCAGGATTCCTGAGAAGCCCTCATGGTCACTGACGTACCTCAGGATACCCACATCCAGCTCAGTGAGGCCATACTTCATCATATCTGCAAAGGTTTCACCTTCTTCTTCTCCATCAACTGCTTCCCCATCAGGCCCTTCCTCCTCCTCATCCACTTTGACTGGAGGGTCTCCATTCTTGTGATCCTTCTCAACTTTGGGTTTTTTCGAAGGTGTGTCTTTGCCTTCTTCCTCCGGACAGCCTCTCTTTTCTCCCACCTGGACTGTGGCGGACACGTGCTCAGGCTCAGCCATCAGAGCCAAGCTGTGAGAACAGAGAATTCAAAAGAGAAAAAGGTAACTCCATTGAAGAGTACACCTACTATGAAAACAATTGTAAAATGCCTGCTGATTAAATACAAATAAATACATATTACAGGTAGTGCCATACAGTTTGACACCATAGTAGGAGTACTTACATTTACAATAACATTCATTATGTGCATACACTTCATCCAGTATGATGATCCAGTATGATCAAGTTTATATTTTTGAGAAAACAAGATTCAAAGGTTCTATTGTCATATGCACAAAGCTACAGTGTAGAAATGACAATGAAAATCTTCTGACCTGAGCTCCTCCAACAATGCAACATATATAATAAAATACAAAATAAAAAGTAGTGCAAAAGTCTATATACATACAACAAATTGTATATTTCAATATTAAAATATGATAACTTATTTCTCTTCACATTTTGTAGCTGTCTTCCTTTTTCTAACGACAAAATAATAACTAAACTGTGAACCAAAACTATGAATGCAACCGTGGCTTCATGTGCATACATTCTTACATTATGCAAGTCTCCCTACTCTGGGTTAAAAACACTGTGATCATCATTAGTAACATATGCTAAACTCGATTATGCAATAATCTTGAATCGATGCACTTAAAACAACTTCAACTGCAGATGTTTGGCATTGCAGTGTTTGTTTGAGGAATGACAACAAACTCAAATCACATTATCGGCCTATAAAACAATGCGATTGAAATGACTTACAGTTTGTGGAGCTGAGGTTGCAAAAACAGATGTGGATCGGGGTAACTCTTCTTGTTGCACAGCTGCCAAAAACTTGCAGCAACTTGTTAACGGACTGGAGTTTGCTGAGGCCCTGGAAAGACAAAATGAACATAATAGCAACTCAAAAGTTAGCAAAGCAGCTAGCGCATTCGCATGTAATAGCTAACATTACTTGCTAATGCTAGCATTGGTAACAGCAAAGCTAAGCTAAAACGTCGGGGTAAATAAAGCAAAAACCGACTATGTTTCAAGAGATAGCTCTAATGCAATTTACCTGCGTCTGATTATATGCAATACGGACAGCGTTGAAAGACAGCTTTTGCCACACACGTGTGTATGTGTGTGTGTGTGGGGTTTGTTCCGGAAACAGATCCTACCTAGAGCCCGCCCACTGCAAACGTTTGGTTAAAGACCTGTCAATCATGCAGTTAGCTTCTCACATAATAATACAATTAAATAAAAAACAAATCAACATGATTTTATTCAAATCAATACATATTGCAGACATTTACAAAACACATATACCAGACTCAAGATAACGTAAAAAAAATAGAACTTACAATTAGAGAGTTCATCGTCTACAATGTGTCAGTTCTTAGGGAGTTTATTATAAGCATCGGCGACTTTTGCGCTGGGGACATGTCCTTACAGTCTACTATGGACCGGTCCTTACCACTTTTTGAAATTGACATTTTTGTCCACACCACTATTTTAAAGTATAACTTATAAATGTTCTGAAAAATAACGTGCACAAAGAAATGTAATGAACAAAAATACTGGTTTAGTGTCAAGATGTGCAATTTGGACATGTTAGTAAACTTTTAATAAAAAAATAAATGAATACAGGAATAAATAATCACAAAATAAATAAATGTATAAATACAAATATATAAGTTGAGAATAAAACAGAACACACACATCTTTAATGTATTACATTTATTTTTACTAACATTAATATATTTATTAATTTCTGTGTCTGTGCGTGTTTCACACAATGTTGCTTTGCTTGGTAGCCTTGTATTCTGTGGATACGACAACATTTATAACAATTGTACTTCAATTGCTCTGAAAGTACTGTACGTGTCTTTAACAATATCTTTGAGTTGCTATAATATTTATTTCACTTTTTCTGACCAGTCCCCATTTTATTTAGAAGCTGTATGTCAAGTTGTACACAGTGCAAGCAAGAAGAAACACAGTGACTCTTCCCTCTTCAATACATATTTTAAAAGCTTACAGCACCGGGAATCTCCGGCGTATTCATGTTTTGTATAAACCTTTAAGCCCCCTGACACAAAAGTACAATTTGTGATATTGGGCTAATTAAATACATTTTGATTTACTTGTATTGATGTATTTGGCGCAAAAAGTACACTTCACTTCAGAGCCCTCAAGAGCCAGATATAAATGTTTATTAGCGTCAAAAATGGTGTTGCTATATTAAAGGTGTTGCTACTACCGAAAACTCAGTAACAGGAGTGCAAGGGATGGGATTTCTAACAGGTTTGAGATTTTTGATTTTGAAGCTCTTCTCCAGCAGTGAGATAACGCACACATTTAGCAAGCAGCACAGAAAAATCAACGTGATAACTGCATGGCTGGTATTGAACCGACCACCTTCAGAATCGAAGACAACAGCTCTTCCTCTCGGCCACATCAATTATGAGCTGATGTTCAGAAATCATGAAGTCATGTCCCAATCGAGATGAGTATTTTGCTGTTTGAAGGGAGGGTTTTTTTTGGTTGGAAAAATACCTGAAGTTTGGTAGTTGGAAAGGTACCAAGGCTTAATTCCATTGTTTGTAAAGGACAAAAGAAACATGACTCCAGAAGCCCTGGTAGCCTTGTGATTTCTGAACAGATGTAAGAAATTGGACTGTGACTTCCTGTGATGAGTTTAAACTAGTGTTTTTACAATATCTCCTGCTCTGACAAGTCCTTTCCTCCTCATGATAATGTTATAATGGTAATAGATAGTAAGATGTTAATGCAACATTCGTGTGTGACTTTGGCTCAAGGGGGTAAATGGTTGTCTTCCAACCTGAGGGTCAGCGGTTCAACTCCCAGCATGATATTGTTTTCTTATTTTTACCTCACTGAGCTGCCCGGGAGGAACTCTTGCAAGTTCTTTCAAAGTAGCTCTCACAAACAAGTCTAACCCTAATATACGAATGAGATTGTTTTTTTTAAAATTTATTTATTTCCATATTTATTTGTTCTTGTGTTTATTTATTGCTATATTTATTTCCACATTTATTTATTTCAGTTTTTTTCTCTTTTATTTATTGTTATATTTTTTGTTTCCTGTATTTATGCATTCATTTTTTGTTTACCCTTGTCATGTTCTGCCCTCCATACCCGTGTGCTTGTCACTCAAGATCACAATACATATAGTTGGGCGTTCAATGTTTTAGAAACACCGGGGTCTTTGCATTGGTTTTTCATGCAGGTGCTCAACACCCAGGGGAGGGACATCCTTTGTCTTCTCCTATGCTGATGTTAAATCAGGAAAATTGTCCCCACAACTTTTTCTAACAAAGTGCATATAAGATATATTTTTAATTCACATAAAACTCCTGTTAAATCGGAATGAACTTTACATGAAAATACATGAATAAAAATCTAAATGGAATCAACTTACTTCAATTAAAGTCCCAAGCAATCCTGCAGTTAATTGGAGATAGTGATTAATAGCAATAAATACTGATGATATCGGTGTCGTGGCTTAGATGGTTAAAGCGCCTGTCTAGTAAACAGGAGATCCTGGGTTCAAATCCCAGCGATGCCTTTTCACTGAGAATTAACGCCTCAGATCGGATTCACATTTGCAGGGAAACGTATCAATGGTAAGGTAAACCAATAAAGACATGTTGGTTGTGTTAACTGTGAATCAAACACGCTGTTTGTAAATATGACATCATGGTTACTTCTGTCAATGATGTTTCCTCCTATATATACTATGGTTTCCTCCTTAATGCTGTTAGTTCATGTTTGTCTTTCTTTGGCATAGTGAACTATAGCAGAGTTGGAAATTGATTAGCAAATACTTTGAAAATCAATTAAACATTTAGGTAATTTTCTAAATGTAGTGGAGCTAAGGTAATGTCCTTCTATCTTCATTTTCATCAGGTAAAAGTAGACTTTAGCTTAGCATAACATGGAAATACTTAAAGTACAAATACCTAAAACATGTACTAGCCTACCTACCTACAGATATACAGTATGCAGGAACAGCCTACTTATGTAGCAGGTCTATGGGTTTCTTCTACACAAGCAACAATGTTGTATTGCACTTAAATTACATTCAGGTGCATGCTCCTTAGCTTTTAACGTGTCTAATTCTCCTTAATAAAGCATAATTGTACTGTGTGTGACACCATCTTGCATGGCCACCATTTCACACTAAAGCAACTTAAAATGTTTAATATTAATTGTACCTAAGTAAACGGAAAGAAAAGGGTTCTCATTTAATCCTCACTAATGAGAGTCAATAATATAACGCTCTGTTTACCTCTAATCGCTTCCTTCATTACAAAAGTAAGGAAACAAATCATATTGTTTAGTAATCGGATAGATGTGATAAATAGTTAATTCCCAATAGGCTAAATAAATTAATAAATCGTTTTATTGTTAAATATGATTACATAGTACAGTAGCAAAAAAAATGTATTTGTGCAAATTGGTGCATATCCACGCGGCCACTGCATGTCACTGCCGCCAGAGGGAGCTCGTGTAGAGGTTAGTGTCTATGTGCATGTGTGTGTTTGTGTGTATATTTGCGAGAGAGAATCCGGCTGCTGCCGCTGAGCTGCCCGCTCCTGCTGAGGGGAAGAGGAGGAAACATGAGCTCCAGGAAAGGTGCGTATCCCTCAGCCTCTAACTTGAACATGCTACCACACTTACTGTTTGTATTTTACATGAAAGGTGGCGGGGAAGTTAGTAGCTAACCTACCAGAACACACCAAACGACGCTAAATGACCCGCCAGCTTTAAAGCCTAATGATGAATGTTTGTTCTCTCTCTCTCTCCCCGTCCCTCCTACACCCTTCCCCGGACTCGGACGTCGGTCATGCCCGTTGATAAACCTCACATCGCCCCGGCAGTGATGGCCATCCAGGCTAGAAAAAGGAGGCCGAAGGGGAAGAAAGACAGAACCGGTCACCATCGGAGGTAAGCAGGGCGGCGGCGTCTGATGACTGCACGACATGGTGAAAGTGAAGTGTTTGTTTGTCGGGGTTTGGCTCGCTGGCAGCGGGTGTCTCACCGTCTGACGCCGGTATAGACTGTGCGCACATATGGCCAAAGGCGTTTACTTTCAGCACGCATATGGGCTACTCTGGAGTGTGATAAGTTGCCATTTACGTTAAAAAACGACCCCACTTGACTCCCTAACGCCTGCTTTTATCCACAGTAGCTTCATGCCTTATTTTTGCCTCTCTTGGGTTCCACTACTGATAGCCTCCTGATTGATTATTTTGACAGGGGGTTGTAAAAGGAGGTGTGACAGCTCGTTTCTTTGCAGCAGTACCAGACTGATAAGAACCAAAACACCCCCCTCTATCGAAATGCCTATTTTGGAATCTCTCACATCATGGGGCTGGATTATGTAACTTTTGTTGAATTTGTATGAGCATTGTTTCCTGGTGTGTCTGGTTGTATAGGCAGTCTTGCAGATGCACGGGTATTTCAGCTTGATTTCCCCGGTGTGTGTGCCTGTAGCGGACTGGAGTGTGAGCAGCGCAGTGGCTCTGTAAAGTGCATGCGAATTGGAGAGGGTAGAGTGGGGGCTTTCTTCATGGCATGGTGCTATTGGAGCGACGTCACCGGCAGCCGAAGAAGGCATCAATTAGGTGATACCAACCAACCAATGCCCACCCCGGGGGGCTGCTCTGTGTCTGATGCTAGAATATGCTGGATTTCCCAAACACCTGCACATTGAAATACGGCAAACAGATGTGTGCAAAAAAATACCCCGAATGATAAGGGCAGTTATTCAGATTTTCTGTTTTAAATCAAGAGAACATTACGTCAGTGGTGAGGTAATT
>CALSBZ010006684.1:197722-210320 GCA_943591055.1 Gobionotothen gibberifrons
GTGTGTGTGTGTGTGTGTGTGTGTGTGTGTGTGTGTGTGTGTGTGTGGGGTGCTTCCAGTCCCTGCTGACTCGGTATGTTTACATAAACAGCATTCCAGTCTTTCCTGTGCCGCTTTGCTCATGTTCAATCGCTCTTCCCTTTTTATTTATTTTTTATCTTTTCACTATCCCCCTCTCTTCCTGTCTTTATTCTCTCTTCTAATCTTTTTTTTCTTTCTCATGGTGTTGCTCCCATTACTAAGGTTTCTCTGTTGGAGCCAGATCTCATGAAGTACTTGACTTAGTGATGGCGTGGGTCATGTTATCTTGACTGTTGCTGTAGAAGAGTTATCAAACAAAACATTGATCAAAATGTGCACGACTTGCTGCATCTTTGGAACAATGAATTACAAACATTTGATTGGATTTCATTATTTTCCGCCAACAATCTTACTCTAGGTCCATAAAGTGAATTGCTAGCAGGATTATTGTGCCATTTGCCTCCAACCGTGTAGAACAGGGGTGTCAAACTAAATTTCAACTCTGGCCACATTAGCATCAAGGTTGCACTCAATGGGCCAGTTTTATATATAAGACTATATAAGAATAAATATATATCAAATAATGTATTATATTACATTATTGCTTCTGCATTGGATTATTACGGGATAAGGTAATAACTTCATAATTAACTACGTCTGAAAGCAGAAGTCTAGGGCAAACAATTGCAAGTCTCTTCAGTGTGCATGTCACAAAATGATTTAAAAAGAAAAGCCAAATTCTGAAATAAAAAAATTCCGAGAAAAAAAGTCTAATTTGAGATGCATTGTGGGACATGTAGTTTATGGGCAATGTGCTTCTGTAAAGCGGCATGTAACCGTATAATAAACATATTATATTCTTTGCAAGCTCTTGTGGGGCCACATGAAATGAAGTCGCGGGCCGGATTTGGCCCCCGGGCCTTGTTGAGTTTGACACCCCTGGTGTAGAAGGTCATATCATATTTGGTTATAATAAGCAATTCCAACAATGCTACTAATTGACTGCATCTACCCGTGTGCAACAAGAGATATTTAAAGAACATAATGGCTGAAAAACATTCTCTTTGAGTTCCTATCTCACTGTGAAATGGCTCTGAGCTGCAGTGTGGATAGCTAGCATGCAGCTTGAGCCTTCCTCTCATTATTTTACAGCTATCTTCCACCAGGCTTTCTGAAGTCCACTTTCCTGCTCTGACGCCGTGTAAGTTATACTCAGCAGCAACGGAGAAATGGAAGACGAGTGAGAGTGGAAGAAAAGATGGAAGAAAGATGGAAAATGTTTTTGATTTTCTAGGGGGGGGGGGGAGAGGAGCATTAGTACAAGTATAGCCCTAGGAGAGAGACTGAAAAGGCGAAGATAAAGATTTTGGAAGAATGCTCGAGAGAAAAGAAAAGACCCAAGATAGAGACATAGAGGGCAGAGAACTGGAAAGGACAGCAGAAACCCCAGGAGAGAGCGGAGGGAGGCGGCTGGGGAGCCTCGGATAGACGGAGATAAAAAGCAGAGGAGGGGAAGATGGAGGGAGAAGATAGATGGCTCTCTGCAGACTTGCGCAGTGTGTTGGGTAATGCTAGGTCACCGGGGGACTAATCTCTACTGATGCTGCGGCGCTGGAGCAGTGGAATGATAATGGCCTGTTTGTGCATGTTGGGGGCGGGGGCGGGGGCATGTGTTTGTTTGTGCGGCTTTGCATATGGATGTGTGTGAAAAGATGACACGTTTGAATCCGGAGGTTCCACTTTCACAAACACACACACACACACACACACACACACACACACACACACACACACACACACACACACACACACACACACACACACACGAGCACAACCCCTCATCAACGCCTCATGCCCTGTAGAACTGAGTCACCCCTCGTCTGCTGCATAACTGAGAACAACATCCGTCTGTTGTGTCTGAGAACACTGTTCAACTGTGGTCCCTGCCTGCAGCATGGTCATGGGTGTTTATCATTTATTTTGTTATTGACCTACATCAGCTCTGAGTGGGAGGGGTTTCGAGGGCTGTGGACCCTTGAAAACGCTTCCAGGTTGTCAACATGCCAACTCTCATGCGCACTCACGCTCACACTCACACTCACCGGCCTGTAGTTTAACATTAGTGAAGTCACAATGTTAAACAACAAACAACAGCGGTTTTCTTTCGGATGACGATAGTGTGCACTGCTGCTGAGCCGGGTGTGGTTACCCTGGTGATGGTACTTTCCCCTGTGATCTGGTGAGAGAATAGTGGTTTCAATAATACAATGCAATATGATAATATGAGACTAAATAATATGACTAGCAGTGTTTCCCCTAGGTTTACTGCTTTGGGAGGGTGCTGCCTGAGCGGGGGGGGGGGGGGCATTGAGATATATATATTTTTTAAATCCTCTGGAGCAGAGAGAGGAGCTATTGTTATTGATTAGTGCATCAGTGTTTCCTAGGGCCAAAACACTAAACTCACAACTTAAAATGAAAGCGTTTCGTTTATTTAATAAAAGAGCACATGTTCAACGTGTAAAGTGAGAGTAGATATAGATTAGTTGCAATTTGGTTAAAAAAAATAAAATAATAATTCCAAAAAAATAAATAATTATAATCTTTTTTTTTTTTTTTTTTAAACACCTTGAATTTCAGGGGGGGCGCGGGGCTCCGTTGGCGGGGCGCAGCGCCCCTCCAAGACAATGGTAGGGGAAACACTGACTAGTTAGTATGACAAGGTTTCAAGTTAGAATAACAATTCTAGAGCTGAAAGGATTAGTCGATTTCTCAATAACTTGATCTACGGAAGATTATTTGTTCAAGTTATTTGACTAGCTGGTACTAGGTTCACATTTCAATATCTGCAGTTGTTTTGCAGTTTTAGATACATTTAGCTCAGTTTGCAAAATATGTCACTAAATAAGTAAATCCACCCTGCCTTGAAGTGCATGTTAAAGTCCCTATAGGGTTCTTATTGCAATATTACACATGCCTTAAAATAAAAATGGAATTGCTTTTAGTGATGCATGCCTGCTGAATACAATAACACAACCTGCTGCCATTGTGAAATATATTGCACTTGATTAACACATAATTGTACGTATAAACCAATTATTTCTGTTAGTTCTAGGTTTAATTTGTCCTTCTAAAAGCAGATGGATATAATTAGTGAGCAAACATATTACATTTAAAGTTCTCTGATGATCTTCATGATATCCTGAGCTGAACTGCCCGACACACAGGTCGTTATTTTTAATTAGCTCCAACTGTTACGACTGCTTTGCACATGACACTGCTAGTCTTTCTGCCAGCCCCCATCCTACTCTGCATTAACAGCAGTATGTAATGGTTTCGACATCAGACACACTGCTATGCTAATGAGCTGACAAATCAAATGATAAAGTATATTAGGGAACAGCGTATGGGAGCTTAATTAACAGTGGATGTCTTCTCAGAGTGCTCAGAGTTTATTTAAGGTAACGAGTGTGCTGTTACGATGGACGGGTGCTAATATATTCTGGGTGTTGCATTTCAGATCTGTATGAGAGATATCGTGTGGGCGTCTGTTCGTGTGTAAAATCAATGCATCTTGGCCTATGTTATAATACAGTATGTTTGTGTATTAGTGCCTACATGCTTAGGCACTCCAATCTCATCTGGGCATCGAGAAGGATCTTTGGCAGGTGGGTGTCACAGTGCCATGTGACCTCTGCTGGAATTCAGGGCTCGGCTCGTCTTGTCCCCTCCACTGTTCAATCCCTGAGTCCACAGCAGAGAGAAGGATCTCCCGTACAGTTTCCTCTGTTCCTCCGTCCACCACTTTTACCTTTACCTTATGGAGTTAAGCACGTCTCTGACCACCAAGAAGAGATGGGGTCTGGCTTTGTGCGTGCTCCGTCTGCGCCACAGGGCCCTCCGACACAGGTAGAGGGGGATGAAAACCAAGAAAAATAAAGTAGCAAAGGAGTTTTAGGTTGACAAGGCTAATGAAAACAGGGTGTGATACTGAGTACTCATTTTTAACTGGTAAAACTAAGTTTTCAGACTTTGGTGGATTATGTCGTGACTTTTTATTGAACTACGTATTGTTTGTTTACTTCTGTGCAGAAATATGGGTGGATTATTACGCTGCTATGGACATTTTTGCACCCCCATTTGCACTATGTAAATCATCTTTTTTTATATATATATCCTACTTACTTGAAGTAAACGGTTATTTTGTGTTTTTTGTAAATATTGAGTGTTCTTGCCTTTTTAATGTGTTTTTTTTTATACCTCAGGACTGTGGGAAACAGTTTTTCGATCTTTCTGTGTGTACAAACATATTTTGAGATTGACAATAAAGTTGACTTTGACTTTTGACTTTGAAAAGGTGGCAAATGGAGGGTGGACTGACAGGACTAATCGGCTAAATAATGGGTTTTTTTGTGTACTGAATTTTTTTTTTACCAGGAAGTTCAAATATGCTAAATGTCTTCGGGCTTGACCTTTCGGGTTACCCTTTCTTTTTGGTGGAGGTCGATTGGGTGTATGGAGCCTTATAGGATAGCCTACTAACACAACTTGGTTTTCAAGAGCTAACTTAAATAATTCATTGACTATCTTGATCATGAATTAACTGTTGGATTGTTGAAAGGAGAAATAAGACTTTACAAGACATCATCTTGGATTTTTCTTCACTATTTATAGTATATGTTACGGCCGCTGATTCCCCGGTCCTAGTTAGTTTCTTCTGGGTGTATGTATGTAAATGAGCTGTGTGGTTGCCCCAACGTCATTGGCTGTCATCTCCTGGTCCGCCTCTTCCCTTAGACGGGACGTAACAGTATAAATAACCTGCAGCCCAAAATGGTCTAAAGTATGTTCTAAGAAAGATAAACCGTAGTCAATATTTTATTGGTGCAACATTTGTCTAGGCCTGGATCTAAGGGAAAGATAAGATAAACGGTACCACTTTACAATAAGACTACCCTTATAAAGGGTTTACGAATAGTTTGTAATTCATTTATTAATTAGGTTGTGAACACTTTCTAAATCATTAATAAGCTTTTATAAGACATGAGATAAACAGAGCAACTGTGACCGGTTGCTTGCCAAATAGTGAGCCCACATTTATCTGTACTGCCAAGCCTTATACTGGCTACTTGGCTTACTTCGTATTCTTCATCAGCCAGCATCCTTGGTATCGGTTGCTCACTGAGTTGATTCTCGCTAAGTAGCCAATATAAGGCTTAGTCATCTTGCCAAATAGTGAGCCTGTGTTGATGTATGAAAACTGTTATTACTGGTTTATAAATGGTTCTTAATGATTAATAAAGTGTTTACAACCTAATTAATAACCCTTTATGAATCCTTTATAAGGGTAGTCTTATTGTAAAGTGGTACCAGATAAACGGTAGGCAGTCTGTCTATCGAGTGCATTTTGAGGGTGAATTTACTGAGACTCTTTTTACAAGATAAACATGCCTGATTAAAATGAGTGATCAAGTTGAACCACTTATGTGTTTTGAAAGCATTGAAACCTTTGCTTTTTGTGTTGCTCTTGACACACGTGACTCACTTATTTTAGCATTGTTGTTTAAACCCGGTCAAATCATGTTTCTATTTGCATTTGTGAAAACAGCAAACAAGCTTGCATGTGTCATACCAGAGAAGGTGCAATGATCGCTGCTATTTTCTAAGTCATTTATCTCAGGAACACATCATGTCTGAAAAACATCAAAACAGCGATTCAAATTGAACAACCTTGATTTGTTTTTTGTATATACATTTTGCATAGAATAAGTCAGAAATGAGTAGGACTTTAATTAATTGTAGACTTCTGCAATGTAGCCGTTTTGAGGAATTACAATTGGACAACATGCATGTGATTTTCGACACGTATTGTAGTGATGTGTATCCAATAAGCTCCCTGTTTCGGCTCTTCCTTTGATTGACAGGTGTATATTGCATCATATTGTAGTTCTTAGGACAGCGTTATATACTGTTTATAGATCTCATTAATGGTGACATTCACTTTGATTGGCAGTGGGTTACTAGAAATGATTTAGAGCCTGCTTCTGAAAACTAATAATGTTGTGTTACCTTTCAAAAAGATTATTATTACCTAGCTCGAAAAATAGGCCTTTGCTTTCAGTCAAACCCCTTGGGAGTGGTGACAGCTCATAATTAACAGTCACATTTAAAGCAACACAGATGAATCATGTAATGTTGATTTAACTATGGACTTTGGCAGATTCGGTTGCATTCATGATTCAATGTCACTTGTTGTTGCTTCTCAGTTTAGTTTATAGGATTCACAAACCTAAGTAAGTCAATTGAGGTACATAATGCTGGTAAATTAGGTTTATTGTCCAAGCTAATTCAAGTATATATTGGGTTCTGATCCTTTTGCATCCTTGCTGACTGTCAATAAAGACCATATCTTAACAGCTGAAGAACATACTAGATTGAGGGAAGACTTGTGTATATACTGTACTTCCTGTGTGCTTACAGTATGTTTGTAATAGCATTTCACATACAGGCACATGGCTTCTTGTGACGCTCTCGCTCGCTTGTGTGTGGGCGGATGTAACCTCAATAATACCGGGCTTTGTGGCTGGCTGACGTCATTGGAATGTATAAATACAGAATGCAGTGAATGAGTGCACTACATAGACAGGAGCGAAGAGGGTGAAATGCACCGTACAATGAAAGACACAGCAGATACCCTATGGCGGTAGGATGCTTCTTTACTGAGAACATGGAACCCCATGGCTTTTTCTACAACACAGCACACATACATATAATTCATAGATATGTTTTTCTTGGTGTGCACCTATGCTATTCTGGGTTTCGAGATGTGCACGTTGGATGTTGTTTTTAGGAGATCGAAATGAGCTTGTCCTAGTCGCTCTGCAGTCATGTCACTTGACTCCCACTGCCTCTAGGCGTTGTGTGTTTGTGTACACGTGCGCAAATACACCCGCCCCCAAACAGCCATGTAGGGCAGTGCTCCTCTTTCCAAATGCAAATTGTATTCCAAGTCAACTGGTTTCATCACAGAGGGTTTGCATGCAGCCTTGGGTGTGTTTGTGATGCAGGTTTATTTGAGTGCATCGACATCTTTTATATTTGTGCGTTTTACAGCGGATTGTATAGATTTCGCCTATTGCCCTTTATCATCTTTAAGTGTGTTTGCATGTGTGCCCCTGTGTAAACGTGTATGCATTATACATCCGCTGTAGAGTTCAGTCAATGCAGCGTAGCGTGCGGTCTTGTATCCATCGGCTGCCTGTGGGGAGTTTGAACAACAGTCGATTCAGCCTCTATAGATCGGTGTGGCTGAACCCTGCAGCACAAAGCACAGCACGGTTACTCTGCATCTATTAATGTGAAGCTACGGTATTGAGATTAATCACGGGAAGATGCAACCCCATTACGAACGTCAAAATATGGCTTACAGTACTGATTTGTCTGCTGTTTAGCCGCTGCTTTTATCCAGAGGCACACCGTACGTTGTGCTAAAAAGATGCAGGTCAGCGTCTTGTGTAACATCATCTCTGCAGAATGGCTATCGATGAACACATTAGTTGCTCTGAAATGCATAGATTTGTTTCGTTTTGTTGAACGCACTTTGCATTTCTTTACAGCATTATAACAGGAGCTCAGAAAAAAAGAGGCAGATGCAAATAGACAATTCAAATATCTTAAAGGAGAGGTGTCATGGCCATTTCCACTGATCATAATTTCATTGTTGAGGTATACTAAAATAGATTTATACTGTGCAATTTTCCAAACTCACATTGGTTTCGCATACAGCATCTCTGTAAAGTATGTGTATTCAGCAGTATTCACTTTCTCCACTAAACGGCTCGCTGCAGCCCCCCCCCCCCCCCCCTCCTACACAGCCAAACACAGCCAAACTGAACCTGAACACACACAAAGTCACAGCCGAAATAAAAACAATAAGTGTGGCTTGATATTGAGTAAGAAAAAGGTGTATCGGTTGATAAACGCTGTGAGAATGGGTCTGCAGAGAGAATTTCGCGCGATCCCAACTGTCTGTTATCAGCCTGCAGCCAGGGAGCAGGAATCTTTTATTGACCGTGGATTGGTCCATTTGGATCAGCGGGGGCTTAGCGTAACGGCTCCGCGGACGTAACGGCTCCACGGATTGGCCCATTTAGTTCCGGGTACGTGCTTTCGTAAGCACGTACCCGGAAGAATACCCGGAAGAATCAAATGACGATGACGTCATGATGACGTTTCACCAACGAGGCGTTTTGGGGAGGTATTGTATTCCCTACAGGGTGTACTTTAAGGGTTTTGACTCTGCACACCGTTTCCATGCAGAAAAACCTTCTGACACAAGGGGACGGGTAATGACCGGAAAAGCATGACATGTCACCTTTAAACTAGAGCATAGAAAAAAATCTACCTGCATGCTAAATACATCTTGCATCCTGAATGAAAAGTTGTTGCAGCTGTCAAAATGCTGTAAAATCAAGAAGTATATTTTTGTATTGGTAATACTTTTCAATAGATCTGAACCAGTGAGATTTCACTTTCTCCTTCTCCTTGATAACAACATGTTAAATCATTGAGGAAATCAACACCTAGCTCCAGTCTTTCTACAGTTGCAAGTTAACCTTATTACACTGTTTAAAAAATGATTTGAACATTATTCTTTGTAATGGTGACAGAGGAGTCACTAGAAGTGCCAACAGACCAGCAACACATTCCACTCATACAGAGCACATTGTTCCAGCACAACTTTGTGATGTGATGTGGCTTACCTGCAAGATCCTCGCCAAGCTTGATGGGCTGGATGCGTTTGGAGGTCAAACTCGGGTCTCTCTATGTGACAAAAACACAGATGTTTCTTCCCAGAGGCCTGATGTTTTACAGTCTTCATGCTTTGTGGGGTCACAGTATTGCTGGTCGTTAATCACTGAGAGCTTTGTAGAATTCTTCCTTTAAGGTTAACACAGGAGTACATAGCCTTGACACTTTGGATCATAGTCCTCAGTGGTTATTTGAAGAAAGCCCAAGCTTTTTTTGTCCCTTTGGAATTAAAAAAAGATACACAGGAAGAATGGTGGAAATACAAATTCACTAAAAGGAAGGAAATCTAAGCAACATGAACACAAATCAGTGTCAGTTACCACAATAGTATCTATTATAAAAGAAAGGTTGTGATTTTATTCAAGTTTAAAAAATAATATTAACCCCATGTTCAATTCAGAAAATTGGCTCGCTGCTGTGTTGCATTGCGATCAAGGCTTTCACAAGAGGGCTGTACGGAAATGAAACAGCCCTTTTCTATTATTCCATGAGGGACTGAATTATTCAGGTTTGGGGACAAAAAAGAATACATGAACTACAAAAAAGTGAGCTTACCTGTCCCATGTTCAGTTGCTAGCTGCTCATCTAGCTTGGTGTTAGAAGCTACTTGCTACATTAATTGCTACTAGCATAACACACCTGAATCAACGTCTGAGCTGTTGGTATTTGAGGTGCATGGTGGGTAACGTAGGTGCAGGATTTTGGTTTTGCTGCATCAATTAGGTGTTTTAAAACTTGAAGTCTTGTCATAATGTAAATGAACGACTGTCGGTATGAAACAGGATCCTGCTGAGCCATAATGTGCAGATAGAGGTAATGTGGGGGCAGCGCAGCCAGTGACGATGTGCTGTATCCTGAAAATAGCGGTGAGATCTCAGCTCTCCGCACAGACTCTGGAGGAGAGGAGAGAATGAGTCAGCTGCCCGACTGGGCCAAGATGGAGGGACGGAGAGGATGAAAGATTAACGATGAATCAATCAGAGGTAGAGACTGTAGGAATGGTGTAGCGGAGCTGAAGGACACCCGCGGTCTGAAACCCACGCCTCAGCATTGAGAGTGGAGGACGGTGCTCTTGTTGCTAAGGAATACCTGTTACCTTGGTGATAATGAGAAATGCTTAAGGATGAGTCATCAAGTGTGAACTTGAGAGAGGTCAACTCCTCTATACGGCTGCTCTGAGGTGTTTTGACGCGCAGGGGTTTCCTGGGGTATCCAGATGTAATTAACAGCATCGCACATCATTGATGTCAGGTCTCAGTAGGCATGCGGGGACAGCAGGGGACAATATGGAACATTGAAAATAATAATACATTTGTCTTGTCAATCGGGACCAAGGAAATGAAAAAATGAATATATAAATTGCAAAGAGGATATGCAATGAAACGGCAGGTTCCAGATCTCTCCAGATTCTACATGCTGACGGGAACATTGTGTAAATATTGCGGTAATTGCATTAGCGCTTGTATTTTGGCCTGCTATAGCAGAAAGGACGAGCCTGACACCATTTCAAAGCAAATGTTAATCATAATAACTCATTATATACACTTAATACATATATACACAAGCAGCAAAAACAAGCCACAGCATACACAAATATGTATCGACTGAAATACAAAAAAAAAGTGTATCGAGGAGGAATTCACAAACTAATAAACCCATATATATTTTATCCAGTGAAAGATGTTGACTACACGAGCCCCCATACCTACCTCCACCACCTATTTGAAGTCATTCAAATACTAATGAAAAACATTGGTGAGCCACATAATTGCGTAGGTGGCCTGTCGATCCATACAAATAAACCTCAGCTTATTTGGACTTCACATACACCATCCAGCTGCTGTAAATACTAACCAAAATAATAATGGATAAACTACAGTGCCCAGTTGTTTAACCAATGATTTAGTCTTTCAGAAATTAACCCTGACCATTAATGGATTGTTAAGGCTGATTGATTATAGATCTATGTTTTGAATCAAACACCAATACAATATATTTTCAAAGTGCCAAACTTCATTGTACTAATGCTACCAGTGATATCTTGTAATTGTTGACACGTATCTGTATTTATATCCAAATAAATGCTTGTTTAGACGGTCAATATAGAAGCTGTTTTACCTCTTCACTGTTTATATTTTCAATACCGCCCTGTCAGGTCAGCAATATGCAGCAGCAAAACGCCTCAGACATAATTACACGGTGAGCTACGATGAGGAATTTACTAGGAAACCTTGCTTTACGATTGGTGAAAGATCCAGTCGTCTGTTTCCATCTGTTCCCTGTGGACTTTGTGAAATGAAATCATTTTCATGCTTAATATCCTCCACAAGCCGCCGCACAGCGTAGCATTTCCACTGCAGTTAGATGAACTCATGCAGATGACAGACATAGTTTTCAACTGTATCCTGAGCTTATTAGCATGAAACTACAACATCTTAACAAATGTGTGGTTCTTTTGTCTCCTGGTGTACATATATGTTGGATCCAGAAAAAGAGTGCCAAGCAGTTGAAAATGTAACACTGGGACTACAGATGCCATTGCAAGGCGTGATAGTGGAAATGCTGAGTCTGAAAACGGGGCCGTGTTTGTGTTTCCTATCTGTCCACACACTTACACTTGTGTTAAGGTGTCAGGAGCAGCCTGGGCATGTTCACACACATAACAAGAAGTTCAAAGATGAACAGCACATTCTGCAGTCACTTCCTACACACGGTACAAAGTTAATATCGCTGAGAGACACCTGTCTGAACCCGTCAAATACCAGTTTCAAATGAGTGATTTACCAATAAAGTAGTCCCAGGAAAAAATAGTTTAGAAGTCCATTAAACATGTCTTAAACGTGCATTACTGCAGGAGTCACGAACACAAATAGACTCCTCCCACACGTGCCCAAATACACACTGCTGAAGCTGAACGACTGCATTGTTTATGCCGTACTCATTTTCTCCTCCGTTTTTTTTTATTTTTATACACACTTTAAATTACTGCTGGGTACATTTTGTCCTACCCCCGGCTTAATAAGCAACCGGTACGTGTGCAATGAGGAAAATAACAGTGATCAACGTTATGGTGCTGTGGCACACACATGTACAAAAATAAAAGGTACCATGCTCAGAAAAGACTTTGCCTTCTTCAGGGTTCTTACGGTCATTAAAAACCTGGAAAAGTCATGGAAATTTAAAATGCTAATTCCAGGCCCTGGAAAAGTTATGGAAAACAATATTTTTCCCAAAGTTTTGGAAAAGTCATGGAAATGTAACTAAAGTTGCATTAAATATAATTTATATTTTATCTAATCGTCGAAATAGTAATACTATAATGATAATAAATACTGTATCGTATAGTAATGAAACATAACATGGCATTTAACTGACAAGGTATTTTGCTGGTGAGAGATTTGAGTTGCTTTAGCGTGTAGAAGCTAGTAAGCCAACTGTTTGATTTGTTTTAAATAGGCACAACATGTTTCATATGCAGACCTTATTTTCCTGTTCCATGTTAAAATAAACCATTTTCAGTGGTACCGCTGACAAAGAGTAATGTTTTTGGTCATGGAAAATTAGGTATAGGTCATGGAGAAGTCATGGAAAAGTCATTGAAAATCATTGGTGAAAAAGTGTATGAACCCTGCTTCTAGCTTGTGCCATGTTGGTTGGTCTTTAACTATTTCAAAGTAGATGCTTAGTTACAGGGCTCAAAGCTCAATGAGAGGGGTATGTGCTAGCTGCTGTGAATACGTGAGGTATAAGTAAACCCTTTGGTTGA
>CALSBZ010006684.1:226438-248550 GCA_943591055.1 Gobionotothen gibberifrons
ACACACACACACACACACAGTCAGGCACATACAGCATTAAACACTGTTTGGTGTTGTTTCTCTGATGCTAGAGGCCCTTTGAGGGTACTCAGTGCAACACAACATCTGTAGGCAATCCTCAACATTTCTCACAATAGTTATTTTAAACTTCTACCACTACTTTAGCAACAATGTTCGTTTAATGATTCCCCGATTAATGGGTTTGCAGCAATGTCAGACTTTCGAAAATACCTCACTAGATGCAGTTAAGCATTTATACTATACATTTATTTTAAATGCCTGCCCCATCAGAGGAACTTGAAAATAAGTGATTGATTTATATAATATACTGGTGCTGTCCTGTGAAAACCATGCATCTCCATAAAGATACATATATTATAATGTTAAAAATTGTTTTTGTGACTGCATTTTTCATACAACCTGCTATTGGCCTAATTCAGGGTCTTTAACAGGTTGTATTATTTTCTCCAACCGTAACCACCTGATCCCAGGATTTAGATTAAAAAAAACACAATATTTTAAGATGCATAGTTTTCATTGGACAGGGGTGATATGATATTTAAAATGTCTTTATATTTAATGTTATAAACATACAATGGAACTTTTAGTGCACTCACAAATCATAACACACAATATCAATACTTGTTATTCAGATCAGATTCAGATTCAACTTTATTGTCATTACATAGTAGATGTACTAGTGACGAAATGTAAGTTAGGCATCTGACCAGAAGTGCAAAATAGTATATTCCCTGTCATGCCTCCCTTTGTGACTCTCCCTCTTCCTCTTCCTCTCCTGTCCGTTCTGATTTCCTCCCAGGTGGGAAAGATCTCCAAGAACAAGAAGAAGAAGCTGAAGAAGAAGCAGAAGCGGCAGGCGGAGCTGCTGGAGAGGCGGATGCTGGAGATCGAAGCGCTGGAGAGAGAGGCCGAGAAGAAGGAGGAGAGATCCAAAGATGGGGGAGAGAAAGGGGAACACGAACACACCCCTCGTCCCTCTCAACCGCAGCTGGGCCCCAGCATGGCTCTGGGAGAGAGCGACGATGACGATGATGATGAGGAGGACGGGGAGGATGAGGAGGAGGAGGAGGTGGGAGAGAGGGAGAGGGAGAGAGAGAGGGAGAAGGACAGGCCAATGAGATTGACCAATCATACATGTGAGTACTTTCAAGTGTTCCCAGGTTCAGTGTTTCTGTTAACGGCTAAACTAATACATCGCTTAATTAAAGTGTGTTAAAAATGCTGTCTTTCTTTAAAGGGGCTCTTTTATGAAAATGTTCAGGCATATATTTGTATGTAGTGTCTCTCCTGTGACATGTCTCCATGCTTTAAAGTTCAAAAAGCTCTTTATTTTTCTCAAACTGCCTGTGCTGCAGCACCTCTTTTCATCCTCTGTCTGAAACCAGAGCCCAGTCTGCTCTGATTGGTTAGCTCTGTTGTGATTGGTCCACCGCTTAGAGATGTCCCGCCCCTTAGCCTATTACGTACAATGTGTTGGAGCGCTAGCCAATAGAAGCGCGAGTGTTACATAATGTGATCATTATGTTACGAAAGTAAACAAAGGAGTCCAATGGAGGCGTTTCAGGCAGGGGGGGGGGGGGCTTTGGGATTTTAGCCTGCAGACCATTTACATGCACATAAAACTATGTAGCACACAACAGGAAAGGGAAAACCCCAAAAGGATGATAGGGCCCCTTTAAAATGATAAATAGCGTATATTGCATGTGATTTGATATTGGTTAAATATGTATTTGAGGGCAGTGCTGGTGGTCTAGTGATCAAAATTGTTTTACTTTTTGCAAAAAACGTTATTTTTCAAATGAGTCTTAATCACCCAAACACATTGATTCTATTCTTAAACTCATGCATCGTTTCATTATAGAAACAAATGACATACATAGTCTTTATTAGCATCGCATGGCTTTACTTCAAACAATTGGCGCGTTCACACCAAAGTACTTTTCCCACAATAGTTCATCAGAACTCAGATATATTTGCGTTCACACCACCATATTTGGTTGAATCCTCTTTTTGATTATTCTCTCCTTATAGGAATCTAAACTTATTCTAATTTGAAGGCACCAGTTTGTTACCTTTACGGCCCCTACACACGGCGGCCGCTTCAACGCTTCTGCCCATTCACTTTGAATGGGGTGACGTCACGATTCACCGAGCAAAGCTTAGCTTCTCTCGCGGTGCTCGCTGCAAAAGTAGAGCAATGTTCTACTTTTGACGCCTCGACGCAGGTGTCAGCCAATCGAATCATATGCCAGTACAAGCTCTAGCCAATCAAACTGCGTGCTTGTGTGTCTGGGGCGGGAGATTCATGTGATTGGTTGTTGGTCGAGTTTCAGCCACCCCCCCCCCCGCTGGCAAGCGACAACGCACGCCGCCGTGTGTAGGGGCCGTTAGTTCTTTACTGTAAACGGTGTGGTGTGCAATCCTCTCTTTCTTTGTGTGCGATGCACCGTGAAGTGAAAGTGAGATACATCCTGTACAGTACGTAGCTTAGGCTGCTCTCTTTACTCTACTGATTTTTCTAAAGCGAGTATATCTTCAGCTTGAGTGAGTGTGTGAGTATGTAGTTCCACGCCGTCTGTCAGTGAATGACTAGGCGGTGGATTGGCTCCAACCACTCTGCCCACGCTGGTCACACTGTGTATAGGAGACGAGGTTGATTCACAAGAAAGAAAAATAGAAACTCCGTCTCCCTCCTCCTCCTCTTTCTGTCTCCTCACCTTCTGCTTCTTTTATTCTCCTTATCTCTTGTGCCTCCTCTCCAGTCTCTCTTCATGGCTCTTTCTTCACTGCCTACACCGTCTTTGATTGCATCTCTCCCTCCTTCCCACTCACTCGCTTCCTCTGTTAACAGTGTTTCCTCTGCTCCTTCCATTTAAGGTGCGGCGCCTCCCCAGGAGCAGAACGAGGAGCTCCACATCAACGAAGACGACCCGGATGAGGAGGTGGATGAGGAGGTGGATGAGGAAGACGAGGATGACGAGGAAGAGGAGGAGGAGGAGGAGGAGGAAGAGGAGGAGGAGTCCACGCCTGTCGCTGAAAAAGACGATGCCACTCTCCCCAACACGAATGAAGGTAATGGGAATTCCACCAAAGCAGAGGTAGAGGAGGAGGAAGAGGAGGAGGAGGAAGAGGAAGAGGAGGATGCGGGGGAGGAGGAAGGGTTAAAAGGAGCCGAGAATGAGGAAGAGGAGGTGGAGGGCAAGGTAGAGGAGGGGGAAGAGGAGGAGGAAGAGGAAGAGGAGAAAAAGACTGAAAAGGAGGAAAACAAAACAGAGGAGCCAAAGAGTGAGAGCAAAACAGAGGATGAGGAGGCAGCTGTAGAGGAAGAGGACTCAAAGGAGAAGGAGGGGGAGGATGAGGAGGACGAAGATGAGGACGAAGATGAGGATGACGACGACACGACCACGGAACTCCTCACAGAATCCACCTCGCCCATGAAACCCCAGAACAACAAGAGCAACGTGGCCAAAACCAACGGGCACGTTTTGTTGGGATCCGAGGGACGGAAACCGAACCCTGACAATCCTCCGCCCCGCCCCTCGTCCACCGCCGAGACCCTCCTCTGCCCCCTGGTGGAGTCGGAGCTCAGCTACACAGACCGGGACCACTCTCTCAGCTCCGGGTACGAGCTGTACAACGGAGACCTGGGCGAGCCGGGGCTGACCAACGGAGGCAGCCCCCGCCTTCCGCCCGTCATCCCTCTCTTCCCCGAACTGCCCCTGGATCCTCTGCCGGGAAACCCCATTTCTGTGGGAATGGTGGATATCGGAGCGGGCCCGTCCCCGTCCCCCAACAGCCCCACGGCTGACCGCAGTCGCACTGTGTCCTCCTCCAGCACGGGAGATACTCCAAAGGGTGAGACGGTTTATTATATTCACTGATTCACACACACAGAGATCTACATGTTCACACATTTACAATTACTGATTTACTAATATAAGAAATCTATTTAGGAACTCTAAACTTTAAAGTGTTTCATATTTAGGAGATAAAACCTGTTAAGTTGTGTGCTCCTTAAAGGTGGGGTAGGTAATTCACTTCAGAAACACTTTTTGTGATATTCCATGGAATGCTCTTAACATCCTGATAGCAATGAATATCTTAAATGCTTTGACAATAAATACATTCATCTGTGGAAGCCGGAGTACTGTAAAAAGCACGACCAATCATCTGAGCCGGCCCGACTAAAATGACTGGATGGCCTACCTGTCATGTGCGCGTTCGTGTGTGTTGGAGGAGGGGCTCTGTAAGGAAGTGGCAGATTTTTTCCGGTTGTGTATTTTCAAATTCTAGCGCACTCGAGCTGGTTTCTCCAAAATTACCTACCCCACCTTTAAATGTAATATGGGGCATTCATTCATTGTACATTGTACATGTTCTTGAAAATGTCTCTTTAACTTCTACTCACTCCCACCACATCTTTTTTTTCCACTAAATTTCGAAAAACTCTCTTTTTTTTTTTTTTACAATGTAACTATGGAGACCACAAAAAAGAGCAACCCATAATATAAAAAGGCAGAGAGTTACATTTTTGACACAATTATCACATTAAGACATGTAAGAGAAAGAGAGAGTCCAATCCCATTCAAAATGTTAAAATGGAGGCAATTGTAATCCCACTCTTTGAGTAATAAACTAGAGTTTGACTGGGGCTCTTCGACTTGTATTTATTAAAGTTATTAGAGTTATAAAATATACAGTTATTTGCAGTTAGTGGATTCATGTATTGAGTGACACACAACAAGTTTATTTATACAGCACCTTTCAACACAAGGCAATTCAAGGTGCTTCACAAAAATGAAAGACATTCAGAAAAAGGCATTTAAAAACAGTCATTAAAAAGCAAAGATAATAAAATAAGCATTCAATGAAAAAGAAAAATACATGAATAAAAAGTTACAGTGCAGTTTAAGAATAGTTCACACAGAAGTTCCACTTTACTGATGCCTTTCTTTAAGGTTTCTCCGAACATGAGCTGTGTACGCACATACGTCCTGAGCAGCATACACAGAGAAAACCAGCCAGGACAAAGTCAACAAAACATAAATGTATAAAAGTATAAATAAAACAAACTACTGCACCATCTATCAATACCGCCTAACTTCTGCTTTCTTCATGCCAAAGTCGACTTTGCAAAGGTTATTTAAATTTAAATCTGCATGTAAAGATCTTCGGAAAGGTGACGGATCAGCAGAAAAAAATAACCATCAATGCTTTTTTTGCATTATAGCTGCCTAAGAGAGAATCCAGTTGCTCATTATTATGTTTCAGAGTCATGCACAGAATGTCCTCTGGGTATTATGAATGACTCATCACCACCATTACTCATCCACCCACACCATTCATATTATTATCATTACACTTTGACACTCTTTCTAGCTCTGGGGTCACTTTTAGGATCACATCTCCAGAGCCTCATAGGGATAGTTGCAAACACCACGCCAGTGAAACAACACTATAAATATGTCATCACGACTATATGCCAGGATTGGATTTGTTGTTGAAAAAAGCCATAGCGCCTCTGATCTTTCATAAATGTCAATTATTACTTTTTTTAAAATCTTTGCTGAATGTGTGTGTTAACCCTGTTCTTTCCCTCCACCTCCTCCCAGTTAAAGCCCGAGCTGCAGATCTGCTGATCAACCCTCTGGACCCGCGCAACTCTGAGACTATTCGAGTCAAAATTGCTGATCTTGGAAACGCCTGCTGGGTGGTAAGACTGTCTTGAAATTGATATATAACTGGATTTAATGCACTGTATTTGAAGTGTTTTTACGTACTGTCAAAGCAGCAGCACAGTGGTACAATTATTTTTGATTGTATATTATAAATATTGACATTCAAGCTTGACAAAATCCAGTTGGAAAAGTTTGTTTCGAGGAGTTTGAAATGGTAGCTTTGGCATGTTTTGAACAATTATTATTTGCATTCAGGAGTTTTCTTTAGAGGGCTGACCTTATGAGCCATTACAATTGCAATCAAACAGTGTACACACTAGAATCACAGATTGTTATTGAACTTTGACTATGTCTATAAAAAGGTGGCTTCCCATAAATTAACAAGACACTAGGGGGCAGCAAGAGTCATTGTTGTTAATGTTATATTCAAAACATAAATGTGGTTATAGAAGCACTATATGGGGTTAAGATGCAGAACCCCTCTGTAAGGTTTGTTTTCCCTTCACAGCACAAGCACTTCACAGAGGACATCCAGACGAGACAGTACCGCTCCATCGAGGTCCTGATAGGAGCGGGTTACAGCACTCCTGCAGACATCTGGAGCACTGCCTGCATGGTGAGGACACAGTTTTAAACCCCCTTTTATATCATGAACCCTTCGTTTTATGGAATTTTATTTATTGTACTCTAACTGTATTTGTGTCATTAAGTGTTATGTTCCTTTTTAAATTGGTATTTTTACATTGATCCTGTAAGATACGTTTGTTGTTTTTACATTGTTTTACATTACCAATTGTGTTTGTTGATTTGTGAAGCCCTCTGAGACAAATAGGATTTGTGATTTAGGGCTATATAAATAAACTTGACTTGACTTGACACATAGATGCATACAGTGTAACTCAGTGGCGAACCGTGTCTATCACAACTGGACCTTCTGTAGACACACACACCCTCCGCCGCCGCGCCCCCCCCCCCTGCAGGGGATACGTGAGATTTAAAAAAACAAAACAAAAAAAGTTAATAAAAAAAATACCATGCATGATTACAAAAATAATCTTAGTACAATAAGTTAAATAGAAAACACAATTTTATATAAAATATTCCTAGAACCACCAAGGGGGTCCTCATATAAACATGTCAAATGTGTGGATTGTATTTTATAGTTTTGCATAATATATCATTTTGTTCATTGGTTTGTAAAACAGATATTACTTCAGTTGAAAAACTCCTTGGAAAAATCAGTTTAAAAAAGTTTTTTTCATGCATAAAATGAAAATAGCCTTAGTTTGTTGTAATGCATGCATGAAGGAGTTAATAAGTCACACACTGAGGGAACATCACTATATTGGAATTATTTGTATAGGCTTTTTCGATCAAAAATGTTCGGGGTTGGTCAGGGGGTACTTGGCTGAGAAAATGTTTCAAAGGGGGTACATTACTGAAAAAAGTTTGAGAAGCACTGAGCTAGAGTACCTTGGAACCAAGGGAAACTCTGAAAGAATACGCCCATTGGCTACAAATCAATATATGATTGGTTGATCAAACTGTCAGTCCAAACGTACGCTCTCATTCAGTGCAACGGCCAGGGCATTCGATCAAGGATATAGAATACCTTGGTTGAAGGATATTCTACCCAGAGACCCAGAATCTGATTGGTTGCTTTTTCTTTCTAACACAAAGCCACTGAAATGCGTAGTGCATGGACCGAGAAGGACAAACAAATCAACGTAACACTGTAATATTACAGATCAACAGCACGGATACGATTCTCATTTATTCATTTTATTACATTTTATTTATATAATTACATCGATTTTTGGTTTGTTTTATCTGAGTGTTCCAGGGTATTCTCTGAATACCTTGAAGGCCCTGACGGTTCGCCACTGGTGTAACTCATTCCTTTATATCAGTATAGACTCGAGTAAAATACTTTATCTGATCTCTTGTAGACTTTTGAGCTGGCCACTGGAGATTACTTATTTGAGCCCCACTCTGGAGAGGACTACTCCCGTGATGAGGGTGAGTATTTAAATGTTCACGGTGTAAACAGACAAATATAGAAATATAAAATGCTTTCGTAAGTGTTCCCCAGGGGAAAGTTGTATTTTAAAGACTTATTATTATTACATTTGAATTCTCTAGATGTGCATTTTTAAATGAAAAGGAGCTAATATTAATGGAAAATGTCGCTAAATGTTTTTGAAAGTGTTCTTACTTTAATTTGAGGTATTTTTGTATACAAATGTGTCTGTGTGCTATTCAATCTCAATTTGTTTTGCCAATTGAATCCATTGTTCAGATGCATTGATGCCAAGTGTGCCACAACGTGCACTGATGCAGTCACAGCTTGAAATTCATTCACTAAACTTTAACTTACTTGTAATTAAGTTTGAAAAACGCTTAATACAAGTGCAGACACCAAAATCAGATCTGTACACTTTTTTCTTTTATAGATTGTACAGTTTTAAGCATGCATGTGTGGTTTTGTCAGCATGTCGTCCACATACAAGTGTGGCTATTGTTTCTAACAATGCATCTGAACAATGGCCAAGAACTGTGATAAACCAATACTAATTTATTAATTATAAATTAAAAACGTATAAATTGATAAAAATGGCCAAAATGAGTTTAGCTACCCCCTTCCCCAATTCCCCCTATCCACTGTCAACTGTAAATTCTGTCCTTTTATTCTGCTGCTTTGCCTCCACTCATCTTCACCCAACCTTTCTTAGATATAGAGAGACATCACACATTGTCCTGTCATTGTTCTCAATCTATAGACTTTTGTAGCATACCAGATCTGTTTGGTAGAAACAGTTAAACGGTGACAGTTAGTAACAGAAGCATGAAGTCACATGTTCATTCATAAAGAGAATCCGACCCTGTGTATGCACCCTCATCCTCACCTCATCTCCTCCTGTGAGCTTTAATCTCACCTGTCATTGTTCCCATTGCATGTGACTCGCAGTTAGCCTCGTTTGGCATGTTTTGCACAGGCAATAAGCCAGTGTCAGATTGATCATGATTCAAACCTTTCATCTCCCTCCATTGAGGCCAAATAGAACATCTAGCTTCGGGTTTCACTTCATTCAACTCTGAATCTCATGCATGTCTCTTTTTATTCCAAGGCTGATTATTTCATTTCATCACCTCTGCTGTGGAGGCACAGCTCACTAACACAGGTTTTTCTCCTTTACTGTCTGTGACTTTCTCTTTTTTCCTTCCTCTCTCCTCTCTTTTTACTCCTCCCCAAACCCCTCTATGATCTTTTGTATCTGTCACTTCCTTATTTATTTTTCCTATCCACATTCTACCCTCTTTACTTTCATCTCTCCTTCTCTTTTATTTAAGTTTCCCCTTCCTTGTCTTTCTTCTTTCTCTTTTTCTTCTTCGTCCTTCTTCCTTTCCCCCTTTCCCTCCCTCCCTCCCACCTCCCTCTCTCCTCTATAGACCACATAGCCCACATCATAGAGCTGCTCGGCTGTATTCCGAGGCACTTTGCGCTCTCCGGAAAATACTCCCGGGAGTTCTTCAACAGAAGAGGTAGCGCTGGCTAGAGAGCTGGTGGGACTGGGACACACAGAGGCCTAAAGCGTGCAGACATGGACACTAGCTTAACCCATAATAAAATACGCTTATATTGCTGTGGATTAGATAGGTAATAACTGGATGTATTAAAGGTCACCTATTATGCAAAATCCACTTTTTCACGTCTTTTATACATCAACATGTGTAAAGAGATTCTGAACGTTTCAGGAAGAAAGACCCCCTCTCTTTTTGTCCTGATCCATTTATATAAAAACCTGTCTGAAAATGAGCTGATCAGATTGTGGCCACTTTATGATGTCATAACGATTTTTTGGCTTGTGTAACCATTAGCCAATCACCAACCAAGGTAACCCCCCCCACCCCCTTATCACCTGAATCTCCTCCTAGAGCACCATTGAGTTCTTTTTAACCAAATATCTCTCAGAGGGGCGTGGGGAGGGGCTCCTTATTTTCATCTAAAGTAACAGACAGAGAATCAGCACTTTTGAAACAGGGCTGAAACAGAGGGGATTATGGGATGCTACAATGCATGATCTGTTTGGTGTTTGGAGCCAAACACTTCAGAGACATGTTTTGTATATATCTGAGAACTATAATATATTGATGAAAAACAGTATCATAGGGGACCTTTAATTAAAAGACTGAAATCAGTGGGAACAATCTCATAAAATCCCCCCCACTTGAGGGGTTACAGTAGCTGTGTGTTCCGTGGAGCACCCCAAGGCAGCAGTGTGTGTCGGTCCCATACAGCCCGCCGTGTTGATGTGTGTGTGTGCATGTTGTAATGCTGAATCGTGCCTGTTCCCTCTGTGATGTATGTGGTGGTGGGCAGACCACATCGCTCTGATCATGGAGCTCCTTGGGAAGGTACCACGCAAAGTGTTCGCTGCCGGGAAGTTCAGCCGAGAGTTTTTCTCCAAGAAAGGTAAACAACACCGGGGTCAAAGGTCGTCAGGAGAAGGGCAGGGGAGGCCTCATGTAGCTGTGTGAGAGGAGGAGCTGCGTAGAGGTTTTGGGAAGTTTTTTGTGTCTGCCACAGTATTCTAAATGAAGGCGGTTCAAATCGTTTTTTCACAGCAAAAATTCCATTAATAATTGTAGCTTTATTGATTTCCATTAATATTGCGTCAATATGAAATGATCACATTGTATTTGAGTTTTAGGCTTCAGGTTTATGTCGTTTTTTTGTTCTCTGGAAAGACAACATTGTCATGGTTTAATAGGTCAATAAAAACACGTTCATAAATAAAGGCACACCTGCTGTGGCCTGAAGTAAATTACATTTGACACAAAAACATGTTCATTGTTAAAGCAATTCAAAGACTACATTACTTGATTAAAAAAAGTCAAATCAGGTTTTGCTGATTTTGTCTTATATGTAGTAGGAAAGTGGTCCTATATAATATAGTCATAATAAAATAAAATGTATAATAATATTTTTTAATACGCCTTTGGGCAATAGAAAATATAATTAATAAAGTAATACTGATTTCTACTTATGGAATGCAACAAAATGGTTCATTTAATTCACTGCCATCAGAGGAAAAATCTGACATTTATAGACATGTATTATCATAATATAGATTTCAACGAACCAGCATAGATCGTTTATACCTTTTTATAATGATTTAATTTGAAATATAAATGTATGAACAACAACCAGAATCAAAACAACCAATTGCACTTGAAGTAATTCACAGTAATACAGATTGTATTTTGAGGGTAAATCAATAACTTAATGGTTAGGGTTAGGGTTAAAGAAGAAGGTCGTCTATTCTAGTAATAAGATTACAATGGCAGGATTTACAATAACAATGACAGTAAAGTCGTACTCTCAGAACAGTGAGGCTTTGCTGCACCTCAGGTCTTAAATGTCTCTGACTGCTCCTCTATGAGCCCGGTAAGTGTCTGGATCTGTGTTTGGTATAGCCGATAACCCTTTGCACTCTCTCATTTATTCTCTTTTCCCCCCAATCTCCTTCCCTTTCTGCTCATATATTCTTTATAACGTGTCATGAGACCTGAATATTTTTTGCCTTTGATGTTGTCTCTATCTGAGGTCTGTGCCTGCACTTGATGTCTCAATGTTCTCTCTTTTATCCCCTGGCGCTCCGTTAATCTGGTCTGACTTTCCCGCTCTGTCTCTCCGGGCTTCTGCTGTCTTGCTTTCTGACGTGCGGTGCAATCAAGCGGCTGCGTTTCCTTCATGCACATTGATGGGGGAGACAAAACAATTGAACACTTTCATAAAAACACATATAAATACACACAGTCATTTGGGACAGTCAATGTCTGTCATAATGCAAAAAACTTCCTTTTAGACACTAAAACTTCATCAATACAATAAAAGGAATCTCGATGGTTTCCTTTCTCCCATCTCATGTTCTCCAATCAGTGTATAGGAAGGAGAGGTTACCATGGCAGCTGTGGTTTGAACTGACCCTTGGGTTTTGCCTCTATCATTAATCATCCGCTCCCAGACAACCATTTTCTTTCTCTATTTAATAAAGAACAACTTCCTCTCCTCGTGTGTTTCCATTACATGTCCACTTCTCTCTCTCTCCACCTGTCGCCCTCTGTTCTTGTGGTTTGCAGACAATAATTCTACAGGTTACTCAACCCCATCATTACAGCAGCTCACAGTGTGACACACGTTCACAGTGGCAATGATACCAGGGAAATCAGCTGCTGTAGTGTTTGGCTGGAGCCTGCAGAATTATGGCCTGCTTTGGCCAAGGATTTAAGAGTCAGATCACCCAAATAACCCCCAAAAATGTCTTGCCTTTTGTGGAATCTGGCCGGGCAGATATTTTTTGTTTATTGGCACAAAACATTGAACAATTACAAAGTGAAACAGCAACATCTTTTTTTAAATGTTTCATAGTCACTGCAGATGACCAAGTCCTGTATCGAGTAACAACCTGCAGCTTTTTAAGAATAAATAAACCAAAATACACGATCTGTCTCATGTAAGCTCACGTTCTTAGAAATCAATGGCTGCTTTTAATAATAGAAAGGTATTGATGGTGATATCTGTAATTCTGGCCCTGGTATAATAAAGTTAGTGGTATCTCCCACTCTAACTATGTACCATCTGTACATACTTCACTGAGGACTGTTTTTATTAGTGTGATTTTTGTAAAAAAGATGTTGCTGTTGATTTTTTTTCACATTTTGTCCTACTTGACCGTCCTGAGGTGGAGGCTGAGATCTCAGAGATAAATATCTTAAGTGAATAGTCAAAACTAAAACGATCTGCTTGGCTAGATATTACTAAGTGAAGTAAAATGATAATGCTGGTGTTTGATCTGTCGACCAACCCTTTCTGATCTCAATACTGTCTGTGGCAATCTATTTGTTACTGCCTAATGGGACACAAATATATATAGTACATTTAATTTCTAAAATGGCTTACCTAAGTGTACTTTTTTTTAGCTTACATTACTAACAGGTGTAAATAGTCAGTTAGTAGTTGGGGACTATTTTCAGCCGTGTATTATACAAATGTGTTGGTCTATGTATTTTTACAGCAGCAGCCAGCATATGTAGTGTTTACACAAAATAAGCCGCAGTGCCATGTTCCTCATAATGAATGAACATCGTATCCATTACAAGTTGTCCACAGACAATTCATTGTAGGTTTTGGATGATCCTTCTTAAAAGTAACCTTAGTACTATCACCAGTCTTTTGGGGGTTTTCGAACAGAAACTACATTCTGGTGAACCGACCCTCTTAACTCTGCGCCCTTCTGTTTTATCTCTCTCATCCTCATGCTATCATTGACTCTGCTCTCTGTCGCCCCCTGCAGGCGAGCTGCGGCACATCACCAAGCTGAAGCCCTGGTCCCTGTTTGACGTGCTGGTGGAGAAGTACGGCTGGGCGCACGAAGACGCCGGCCTCTTCACCCAGTTCCTGCTGCCCATGCTGGAGATGGTTCCCGAGAAGAGGGCCTCGGCCGGCGAATGCCTCAACCACCCCTGGCTCAACTCGTAGCCACAATGTCTGATCAGATGCCCTCCTCCCTTCGTCCCCCCACTGTTAGCCCAAACATCCCCCCCCTGGTGGCAGCCGGTGGAACAACAGCATGGAGAGAAGCTAAAGACAGTCGGAGTAGATGATTATTCTTTCCTGCCCTATCCCACACATCCATTTCATGCTTATCTGAGTAGGCTTAAATACCACACAAGCCCCTCATACATTCCCAAAAGGAATTCAAAGACAAGCATATGGAGATAATTTGGCATAGTAGCTGTGTCTTCCAAAACATCTCCCAAAAAGATCATTTAAAGATAGATGCTGCTCACGTAAAAGGGAGAAGTCTGGGAAGAGATGTGCTTTGTTCTGCCGTGAAGAGCCAGTCCCTTCCATCTAATCTCCTACGAATTCTCAGTTTTACCTTGTTTGGATCCAGTCGTGGATCACTGAGAGCTGCTGATCTTTTTGATGACGTGAAACAAAAGTCAACGAGAAGCTTCATCTGCCATGACCTTAACGTAGCTTGGGCCTCAAAGACAATTGTGTTTATGAGAAGATAATGAGCGCTGAGCTTAAGACCTATACATAGACCCTTCTTCTCTCTTTCCAGCCCTGTTGGCCTTCCTTGCGCTCCCTCGCCCTGCTATGGAAGGACGCACACCCACATCGTACTTAAAGTTTACACCCTGATTTCTTCCACAAATCCAATCCCACGAAGCCCCTCCTAACTGTTTGGTGTCCCTTCTATCCCCCTTGTAAATGAGCTATATGCTCCTGCTGGGGGCCGCCTCAGAGAACTGGAGGGCAGCCAGTCCTCCAGGGGGCTGACAAAGACTGACAGAAAAAGTGCGGGATGAGCATTAAACAAAATACAATCAATTCAACACGGAGGAGGACTGCTTGGTCTTCAAAGACTATTTTTAAAATGCATGGAGAGACTGATGGATCAGCATGAACGGATATGACAAATGGACGATGGATGCGATATTTTATTTGTGCATTACGCTGCTTTTTTTCCTGTTTCATCACCTCTCTTGGACATTATGTTAGAAAGACTTATGTTAGGATATTTTGGTGCCCCCTCTGAGTGAGGAAACTATGTTACAACCTGTTCCCCTTCAGCTTTTGACATCCCTAATTCTTGGTCCTCAGCCATCATTCCTGAATTTTATTCCCAAGAACAATTCTGTTGATTCTGTCGTGGCACGTTTACCTAATCTATCTGATTGGTACTATTCCCCTTTTTTCCCTATAGAGGAACCCTTTGATCCCTTAACTATTCCAGAAAGGGGATGGTCACATGGAGGTTGCACTTGTCTTTGTAGATGTCCTTCAGGGATTTGAAACCTTTGTACATAGAACTGAGATCTTGCAACGCAGACAAGCGACCGTGGACAAAGTTTCAACACACAAGCATCATTCCAAAAACAGAGGCTGTCGTTGGCATATTTTAACTTCCTCTGACACAGTGGGCCATCGCTCCGGCCCTGGAGGGATGTTCATACTGAACTGTGCCACCTGGTGGCTGGATGAGAGTACTGCATTGCCACACACTGCTGCTACTCTCAGTGCCAACGCTCCGAGACGTTCCACTTTATCTCTCCACTTAATCTCTATTTCTCTGTTACACACACACACACACACACACACACAAGAGAACATCGTCACAATTAGTCCAGTTGCCTATTTTTCGCAATAAATGAAAAAAGATGAGTATAAGTAAATGGTGAGATATTTTTAAAAACTATTTAATTCATTAAAAAAAGAGGGAAAAAAATAAAACAACTTTTCTCTGGTTGTTGTGACCGTGACATAATCTCGTCTTATACTGAGGTGATTGTGTTTGTCTTTTAGAGATGTTTTGATTTTCTTTTGTCATTGTTATTATTAATTATTATTATTATTGAAAGATTTTTTTTTTACACAGTTGTCACCTCTCCCCTCCCTCCTTACTTGAACAGTGCTGCTCTATCTGGGCTCTTGATGGTGATAAAAGAAAAAGTCAACAGTTTTGCAATAAAGGGTATGTGATGAGTTTTTTTGCACCAAAAACCTCCTGATTTCACTCTTTCAGCCATGCTGACTGTTCTTCCTGATGACATTGACAGAAACGCGTCTCTTGTCTGTGTTTTTCATTGACAGATTTAATAAAATTGTAAATTAATGGATACTGTGCCCATGATGTAATGAATGTTCTGCTTTGAAGCAGCACCAGTCACTAAAAGGTGAGAAAACTTTCACTTGGTAACAAAAAAAAACATCAATTAACAGATTCCCTTTTTATTGAAATGCATTATTCATAAAAGTGTTCCCACTATTTGAATGGAAAGTTAGAAGAGATGGTTCAGTTGTGTGCACACTTAGTCTAGCCTTCACTTCATCAATGGAACAGTATAGTGATTCACACAAGAGCAAATATGGCCCATTAGACAACATTATCTCGGATGCAATAAAATACAGAGCAATAAAAGACATCTTGAGATCAATATTGGTCATTGAAAAGTTAAACATGAGAGCAACAAGGGATAGACACAGTATTTCCTCTTATATCTTAAATCACTACAAATGGTCTCTGATGCAATCTATGTCCGAGTCCATTAGCACTCGATAAACACGAGATTGCTTCGTGTAAAGCACGCACTCTCCGTCATTAGGCTCAGTTAGAGGTGCCTGGAAGATTATTTTCCTCTAAATTAAATGATAGCACAGTAGATGATGAAACGCATGAGAAGCAGAGATCAAAGTGGGAATACAACAAATTAAAAATGAGGTATTTAGGGCACTGCTAAAATGTAGTGAAGAAACTGTGTTTTTGGCCCCCACAGTGGCATCTTGTTAGCTTGAATACAACCACCACTATATCAAGAACACAGCACACACACATGCACTCTATCTATAGACCACTATATGTATAAAATATATAGAGTGTAGGTGCGTTGTGTTGCTACAGATGCCCAGTGTGCTTAAGCTCTTGTGTGTGTGTGTCAGAGCCTTGAGGTATAGTTTTTTAGCAGCAGAGGTTTGACAATATCCAGGATGTCCAAGTTTGGATCCAGTGTCCTGCCGAGACCCTCCAGCACCATGATGGCAAACACAACGGAGGCAAAGTTACTCTCCAGCTTCACCTAGAAAAACAATCGACATCGAGTTTAATAGCTGATCAAACCCCTTTCTGCAACAAAGCTGGTACGTGTGTTAAACCAGCTCAAATGACACATTTTTGAAGACCTTGAAGTATAGGATTATCTCTTTAAAGACTTGTATTCAGATTTCTCAGTTAAGAAAATAAAACCAATTACTCATTGACAGTATAATTATGTTTTAAACTACATTGCCACGTCCCATCAGGGATTCAAATTATGTTTCCTCCCCTGATTGACAGTTGGCAGTATCCTAAGTACAGCATTTAAAGCTAGTAGTTTTTTTTAACATAAATATGTAACCTGATATTTTACCTTGTGCTTGATGAGTACACCAAAGACTCTGGACAGCAATTCCCCCACTTGGAACTATAAACACAGCAAACAAAACACATGAGAAATCTTTAGTGACTGTTATTCCCTAAAGCCCGCGTCACACTGTCCCGAAATTGACACCCGATGGACACACGAATATGGATTTGTGAATTTCGCACGAAGATGGCCCTGAACCACACACGAAGGCAACATTTACATTACATTTAAGACATACAACTGCAACGAAAGTTACAAAAACAATTATGTTAAAGTACTATGATACTGTACTGATATTTTCAGACTTTGTTCTTTACTTTATCCGTCTTTATATGTAGAAGATATTGAGTTTTCTCCGTAGTGTTGTTTCCATAGCAACAACAACATCCTGTCAACTCGCCTTCAAAATAATATATTATATCCTTTTCAGTTTCACAGAACACAAATTGGGTTATTTACATAATATGTTTACATGATTTTGTTGTGCAATAAAACAACCCGATGGACACACGATAAAGGAAATGTTGTTACGATCAGAGCCGAATTTGAACATTTCCTTTATCGTGTGTCCATCGGGTGTCAATTTCGGGACAGTGTGACAGGGGCTTAACACAAAACCAACCAACACCATAAACTATGTGTGCATAGGAATAAGTATAACACTGAGCAATTCCAGGTATGTACCTTTCCCAGGGAGAGGCTTTTGCTGAGAGCATTGTCCACCAGCTGGGCCATCTCCTTCTTAAACTGCGGCACATCTTGGCAATCATTGGCCCGAGCGTGATTCAGGAGCAACTCTGCCACTCGCTCGCCCTGAGAAAAGGAAATCCAAAACCATGGCAACAGTTAGTCAAAGCTGGAGGTTTTATGTGACCTACAGATTACATACATTTCTTGTTAGCCATTTTTTTTTTTTTTAAAAGGTCATTAAGGGCTAATATAAGTACACTGCTTGAAACCCATCTTCTACATCAGGGGTGTGCAAACTAAATTGATAAGAAAAAAGCCCAACAACTTATTACCATAACAACCTTTGAATATACCCTTCCTATTTCCTCTTATGATAAGCAATCCAAGGCTTCTGTTTTAAGGAATGAGCTGCTAACAAAATAAACGAAACCCTATGGAAAGCTGTGATGTAGGCTGATCAAGCATCATTTACTTACATTTGATTGACTTCACTTGTGAGGCAATAAACCTGACCTCTAGTGCAGTGGTTATCAACTGGTGGGTCGCGACCCATTTCGAGTGGGTCGCAGATGTGGGAGTGAAAAAAGAAAATGATAACTTTTTTCTTTTCCGAAAAAAGTCAAACTTTTATTTTGAAAGCCCGATTTTCTAACGCTGCGCATGCAGTAGGCGTTGGACTGGAAATGCCGGAGAACATCAACGGTTTTGAAAACTTCACTGACGTAGTGATAATCTTCTCAATAAAACATCTTTGCTGAGGTTTCTTTGAGTCTTCTGGCCAATCAGAATCAAGATAACGGCATGGTTTTGTTGCCGGAAGTCCCGACGGAGAATAACTTTGCGGTAGAACTACTCTTTATACATCCATGGGTACATATTCAGATAAAAATGAACACGTAATGAAATACGACCCCCGGTTTGATGATTGACAGGTCACAGAACAATGGGAGCTATCTACCCTTACCCACAATTTAATGTATTTCACACAGATATCTCCTCTTTACTCTTCTCTCTGTGAGGAGCAGCAAGTTCAGCTGTCAGAACAAAAATCAAAAAATGGCATAAACTATTATTAAATATGTCTGGTGGTAATAGATTCATTTATTTTCTTCTCAGAGTGTACCAGAATGCGTATTTATATGTTAGTATTTCAAAAAATCAGCCATGTCTGCCTTTTTATTGAATGAATACAAGTCAAGTGTGCCTTTTTTTGTTATACAGTTCAACTTTGATTCTAGAAACTTAATGACCTTCATCAGATTAAACTTTCTTTAAAAGCATACTTTAGTTCTGTGAAGGGATATAAGGATATATGCACTGTACTTCACTTTAATTACAATTACAACAATTACAACTTTAATTACAATTGTATGCAGATTTTTTGTTGAATAGATTTGAGCGGTTCAAAATGGGGGTGGGTCGCGATTTATTGACAAGGAAAAAAGTGGGTCCCGAGGCCTGACCAGTTGAGAACCACTGCTCTAGTGTTTGGACACCCCTGTTCTACATGATATGCAATCATTGTTATCATAGACTTTCCTTATATCATAGTTCAGCATGAACCTCATTACCTGATGCAGCACCACAGCAGTGAACACAGCCTTGAGGTTGGACAGGTCGTGCTCACTGAGGTGGGCTACGATGCCGGCGTCCAGCAGCACCAGCTGCAGAGGACAGGGCTCCGGTCTAATGCTGACCACCACCGTGTCCCACAGGTCAGTGAGGGTGGTCTTACCCTGAGCCTCCCCTGAGACCCCAGCCCCGTCAGAGGAACCAGGAAGGGGCCCGGAGCGGTGGACCAGAATGTTCCCCGGGTGGAGATCACCGTGGACAAAGTTGTCAACAAAAACCTGGAAAACAGACATATAGATGGAGACAATAAGCAAACAATCTAAAAGATCTTAAATCACATTCACACAAGTCATGAAATAAGAGTAATGGTAAAAATAACATGCAACAGATATCCTGCAGGTGACATTTCTCACCATCTTCAGCATGGTCTCTATTCCCATTCTGGCGATTCTCTGCTTCACCTCCTTAGGAATGTCAGGTCTCAGGTAGTTGGATATGGGCTCACTCTCCTGAAAAACATGTTGAAAATAAACAGGACAACGTGGGCTTCATGTACATAATTATTTCAACCACAGTTATTCTATATTTCCTGAAAATCTGACATTTTGTCAAATAGGTTGAGTTATTTAAAGAAAGACTATCTTTCATTAGTTGTAGATGTTTGCTTTTGATATTCTGATATGTGTTACATTGCACATTTGGAGCTCAAACTACCACTCAATCATGTTTATCAGTGTTTTGTATACATTTTGAATCCGTCTGTACTCACCTCAAAAGTCTCCACTAAAATAGACCTGGTAACAAATGGTCGTAACGTAGTTGGGAATTTGACATAATCCACATTGCGGAAATTTTCCTGGAAACGCTCTATGTTCTTGGCCTCAAAGCGGAGATCAATCTGAAAAAAGGGTGTATTTCTTTAAGTATCACAAAAGAGTAGACAAATAGGCTCATATGTGCAATTAAAGAAATAAGGTTATTGAAAATTCTGTATATTTTAAAATGTAGGGATCTGAATATTCCCACCTGTTTTGTCATGAGCTGCTCAAACTCCTCTACTATCTCACATAGACTGAGCCACTTGAGTCCAGGCAGGCAGTGCAGGAGCCAACTGCCCATTTTCATCAGCAGGATGTCCATTTCCACCTGCCTCCTGACGCCTGGATGAATCACCTGTACAACCCCAGAAACTATTTATAAGCTTCTGCTCCCGACAGACAAAATATAGACAGTCTGTACCGACAAACGGTTACTCAAGGCATGATTCTGGCATGACTCCATTGATGCTGTTTTGTGATTTTAACACTTACCTTGATAGCCACAGGTATCAGATGGCCCTTCTCTGTGCTGCTGTCCTCAAAGCGACCTTTCTCCTCACAGCCCTCCTCCTCCTTGCCCCCTCTCCAGAGCTGTCGCAGGGCCCTTGCGACTCCTCCCAGCCCAGGGATCTCCCATGCCTCCAGCAGGTCTTCTTTCTCCATCTCCTCCACCAACAACTGGAAGGCTGGATCCTCCACCTGGTCTGTCCTGGCCCAGCCTCTGTACACCTGAGCCACACACCCTGAACCCACCGGCTCTTTGCTGTCAAACATTAAAACTCTCCTCCAGCCCTCCCCAAAGGCCCTCCGGAGACACTGCTTGGTGTGGCTCCAGGAGTGAGGGCGCACCTTTACATGAAGCGTGGAGAAGCGCTCACAAAACTCCTGAGGGAAGATGTCCCGTCTGGTGCTGGCCCACTGCCCCAGCTTGATGAAAGTAGGACCAGATGTTTCAGTGACCCACAGAAGAGCCCCCAGCCAGCAAGACGCCCAGCGAGTGGACACCAGAGTCAGGGGCGAGAGGAGGAGCAGGGGGCCAAATTTGAGGAGAAGGACTAATGCACGAAGGCTAAGGCGAAGAAAAAATATGAATTTGTGCACTTCGACTTTGGCGAGGGATTTCTTGCCTGCGGTTGGATGTGGAAGAATGGCTTCCTGGCATCTGGCTGCACAGGGCGATGCATTGACTGCACCCCAACATAGCAACGTCACCTTGGGTATCTGCGACAGTATCTGCCCTCTTTTTACAAAATATGTCCTGGAGCTATGGATGAGCCTGGTTCTGGTAAAGCAGCCTGCTTTATGGAAACTGTACCTCAGGTTGAGAATGATTGCTCTTGCTCCAAAGTAGGTCATCATGTCAAAGGGCTGTCAGATCAGTCCAAAGGCGACTTGTCTATTCTGACTCACCTATCTGTAAAATCATCAGTTAAATATGACCAGCGAAAATCATAAATGCAGTCTACATGTCAACATCTTTAATGGCAGGAAATCCACCTTCAGAGTGTAATGCTACATTGAAGTTGCTAACGCTACAAGAATGTTTTACTACAAATGCATTTAACTTACGGTCAGTCGTTACTGTGTTTTCCTTTAAACGGAAGGGAACGGCATTGTTTTGGCTGTCGATAAGTGTCATGGTTCATCTGTCTCTACTGTAGCAGAAGTTGTATCAGCTATAAACATGAAGCATCATTGATATCACCTCAGAGCATGGCTGCAGTCGAAAGTTGCGGTCGGATAATCCAACAATCAGCTCCTAACGTCTATTCCTTGACCTCTGAGTGAAACGTCACGGGGTTAAGGGATAGTAGATAGGAGAATTCAAAAGGACTTAGGAGAAGAGACTGCGGTGCTTTAGAGAATCCGACTGCACTTTCACTATCCAATGTATTTATGATGCGCCAGAGCGGACGTCATAAATGTGCGTCTGCTGCCGTGGGGAAACTACATGGGGGAATCTATGGAAACTACAGTTTTTTTTTCTTTTGACATGTGAGGAAAAACACTAGGGAGGAAAATCAAATATAGGTCGATGTGGCCTGTAATGCTTTCTCTCTTCGGTAATTGTTTTTTCTTAATTTGTTGGCTGGTTACTCTGATAGCTGCCATGCTCACTGCTCAGAATTAGCCTGGGGACAAATGGCAAATGTGCTTTAAATTAACTATGTTGTGTTTTCATGTGAATATGCAAACCTAATGCTGACTTAACTACACAGACCAGTTTCAAGAGATGTTGGCTGAATGAATCGTTTTATTAAATATAGTGCTGTTGGAGCTGTTGGCCACTAGGAGGCAGGAAAACATCAAACAAGATGGATGCTGGCGTCCAACTCATCTGGGCCAGTCGACCTGT